>CP092874.1:64852968-64899304 GCA_030710605.1 Cordylochernes scorpioides | reverse complement strand
CCAGTTGCAAAGAGGTTTCGCAGTTATAAAGACGTTTCGCAGTTATGAAGAGGTTTCGCAGTTATAAAGACGATTTGCAGTTGTAAGAGATTTCGCAGTTGTAAAAAAGAATCGCAGTTGCAAGGAGGTTTCGCAGTTATAAATAGCATACGCAGTTATAAAGGGGAATCGCAGTTGCAAATAGGTTTCGCAATTATAAAGAGGTTTTGCAGTAATAAAGAGGATTCGCAGTTGCAGAGAGGTTTCGCATTTGCAAAGAGGCTTCGCTATTGCAAATAGCTTACGCAGTTATAAAGGGTAATTGCAGTTGCAAATAGGTTTCGAAATTATAAAGAGGATTCGCAGTTGCAAAGAGGTTTCGCAGTTATAAAGAGGTTGTCGTTCTAAAACGGTGATCGTTATAGCAATATTTCGGTAGAAAATATTCAATGCACACACACATTACGTTTCCCTTTATAAAGGGATTTGTCATAATTTTTAGCAATTCGTCGGTTTTAAAGATAATCAGTATTTATTTATAGTTCTAAAGGGTTTCGTGATAAGAGATTTTCAGTATAATTATGTTTATAAATGTGATAGTAGATGTTTATAGTAGAAAACATAGAAGGCATGTGGATCTACACGATGAATACTACATGGACCACAAGGACGGACGGACGGACTCACCACCACCGAGCAGCAGGACCGCGGCCAGTAAGCAGGCCACCAGAACGTCCATCTCCTCCGCCGGCGCCAGTGAAAGTCACCACCCCACCTCAGTGATTGTGTCATCACCGGTGGAGAAATTGGTGGTGACCGATGGAATCTATTTATATGGCCACCGCCCTTAGATGGCGAAAGTGTCGTTTTATTGCGGGTGGAGCTATACAGACCCACCTCTTGTTCCTAGTTTCACTCCGATTTCTCTACGGATTACTTCTTCTGATTGGAATAATGGTCACGTGAAGGGGTATTCAGTATTTTCTCAGAATTGAAGTATTTAAAAATTTATATTTTGAAATAATTTTAAAATCTTTAATCTATATAATTTTAATATATACATTTTTGAACATGTTGCCACGTGGAAAATTATGAAAGACAAATTTCATGATGACACAACAATTTATTTAAGGCAAAAACAAACAATGAATGATAAAAAAAAAAATAATTAAAAAATTAGCAACGAATGAAGTTTACAGAGTAGCAAAATATAAACATAAAAAATGATACTCTGTTAATAAAATAATTAATACTTTGCTACAATATTTCTGATTTTAAGAATATTTATTTTAAATAAAATAAATTAAATATATTTGAATATATGTAGATCTTTAATATATAAAAGGCATTGAGTGAAAATATCAGGTCTCCAGGGAAAGTATATTTTCAAAACTTTTTAATCTCTAGCTTTCAAAACTTCTACAGAAGAAAACACGGGAGTTCATGCCCGAAACCTAAAGTTTAAAAGGTTCTTAAAAATATACTCTTCCTGAAGACCTGATATTTTACTCAATATTGAAACAAGGGAATATTGAAATATAAAAGGCATATATTGGATTTGAAAAAATAATCTATTTACCAATATATCAGTTGGCTAAACGCCAACCTTTTTCAAGTTACAATAAGATATTTATGTAAACAAACTCAGCGCAACATATCGTCAATAAAATATAATTTATGGAGCTGATTATGTTGTTTACATACACACACAAGGCTTTATTAAGACCACCCGTCTTATACAGATTCACCACAGGAAGAAAGGAATCATAGACGGAGCTCCTGTACTACAGACAGCGCAGCACCCAACATTTTACATAAATATGTTTTTGTACCTTGAAAAAGGCAGGCGTTCAGCCAACTCAAATATTGGTTAATAAATTATTTTTTGAACCAATATATGCTTTTTTAATTAATTAAAGATCTACTTATAGATTTATCTATTTTCAAATTCGAAAAATCATGTGAGAACGCCCTTGCAACCTCAGAACAATTTTTAACGCCTTGCCAAATGCTTTATTTTTATTTACTTCTCCTGACGAAGACAAAAGATTTTTGTCGAAACGTTGAGGAAATAAAAACTCTAACTGGCCGAGTGTCTATTTTTCATAAAAATATATTTAGGTATAATGTGTTGTAAAACACACATACTTAATATGAAAACTTACAAAAAAAATCTTATTTTTAGTCAGACAAATACAAACAAACTTTCGAGAAAGGTCGCGCTTCTATATCCCTATCGTGAAAATGAAGAAGGGTGAAATGAACTACTGTATATGTATATAGGTATGAAAAAAGACATCTCCTTATCGTGCAACTGAAAGTTGCTGATGACTTGCGCCATCTATCGAAATAAATATCAACTATTCTCGTTGATTTTAAATTATTCCAAGAATTGGCCATATACCCATTCTAGATTAATCAAGAAAAGCTAACCACGGACGCATTTCGGGCTGTTGGCCCTCATCAGCGTCGGGCAAACTGTACCTCAACCACCAAAATTCTGGAATAATTAAAATCAACGAGAATAGTTGATATTTATTCCGATAGATGGTGCAAGCCATCATAAACTTTCAGTTGCACGATAAGGAGATGCCATTTTTCATAATGTATGCACCTTATCCCAGTACAATATCACATTTGTACTATTTTTCCACATATATGTATATAGGTATGCTTGAATAAATATAAAATTATTTTCAAAGATTTTTTTATTCAAAAAGGGGAGCAAGCTTTCACGCCGTCGCTCTTCATCAGGCAATCGGCTCCAGAAAGACTTGCAACATACATACAATATAGATTCAGAAAAACCTAAATCAAAATAAATACAAATCGTGTTAAATGGTAGAGGGCTAGTGATCAATCTCTATGGCATTATCTGCGTTGAATATACTGGAACGACTGAGGTAGATTAATCCTTTTATTTATGCTGTTATTGTCTTTGGAGATTCTAAAATGAGCCTGTATTTGAGAATATGTCGTCTTTGTTTTGTTTGTCATCTCAGTTTTGATATTAAAATCAAAAAAGGCATATCCTGACCAGGAGCACATTGGCTTTTAAAAGACAGAGCGCCATCTAGTGGAAAAGAAATCAACTAAACGTTGATTTAACCTGTTCCCTGATATTTGGCCGTATTTACGCAAGTTTGGCCTTAAATACTTGTTTCTTGATTTCTCAAGAAGCCTCTGGGACCAAAATATATATGTATATCTTTTTTAGAGGTGCTACCTGCAGCACGCTGACGTGGGCCAACAGGCCACACACGTGTGTGGGTGGAAAAATAAGAAAAATGATCAGGTGTTAATATCAAAAATAAAAAGACATATCCTGACCGCTCACATAAGCATTTTAGATGGCAGAGCGCCATCTAGGGGAACAAAATTCAACTAAACCTTCATTTAAATTGTTCCAATATATTTGGAAAACCCTTGATTTATCAATAAATTGGAATTACTTAATGTCATGGGACAAGTTAAATCAACGTTAATTTGATTCTTATCCACTAGATGGGCGCGCTGACATCTAAAAATGGTCATGTGAACGGTCAGGATTTTATAATACCAAGAGCTATGTGGCTCCCTATGGGAAGCCCGCTTTCTTTGACACCGGCGGAGATAGTCATGTTCCATTTAGATAGATGTATCAACAGTTTTAAGGAATTAGGTATAAGAAAATAGTATTGATAATTGCCACGTGGAAAATTAGGAAAGACAAACTCCAGTATTTCACAGCAATTTAATCAAGGCAAGAACAAACTAGGAATGATACTTTGTTAATAAAATAATGAATACTTTGCTACATAGCTCTTTCCCTATGGGAGCTGTGACCCAGAGCTAGCAATTATTGTAGTTACTGACATGGATCTGACGTGCTTCTGCCAGTATTTCCATCGAAGTCTTGGAAATTTGTCCCTAGTACCTTTACGTCCTTTTTCTTGTGGCGTGAAAAGCGGCTTTGTCGTCGTATCGTCTATAGGGACATCCTCATCTTGGAGGGAAGTCTTGGCTTTGACAAAGCGGTGGAATCCTGGAGCCAGTCTCTAAAAATGTATATCACAGCACCCATGGCCTATAGGTTTTTTCGGCTATCTTCAGTTTGTTCCTCCTAATTTACCCAGAATCTCCACCAAAATGCCACGTGGAAAATTAGGAAAGACAAACTCCAGTATTTCACAGCAATTTATTTATTGCAAGAACCAGAATTGTACTTTGTTAATAAAATAATGAATACTTTGCTACAATATTTAGATGATGTATTTTACGAATTCCAAGAAATAAAAGAAAATCAGATTTTAAATAATTTAAACAATTATAACCCCTAATTCAAATTCACCATGGAATTAGAAACCGAATCTGTATTGCCTTATCTTGATATCTTCTTTTTAAAAACAGAACTTTCACTTTCTTGTTTACTACAAATCTGGAATAGAATCTTAAAAATCATATATTTCAATAGAACACAAAATTTATATAATGAAAACGTTAACTAAACGAATATGGAAACATATTTGATATGACCCAATATACAAAATACATAATACAAAATGGCGAATATTTTCTCAAATTTATTTATATTTAAACATGAAGGTTTAATATAAAAGTGTCTTATTTTACTACTATTATGGCGCTGAGCTTTTTGATTTATTATCCTTTACAATACAAAGTTACGTTAGCTAGTGGCTTAACAATGGAAGTATGATAGCCCCCTACTTTGGTAGTAATGGGGGAAAAAATAAAACTGAATGGTAACGTTAAATATATTCAACATTTTTAATTAAAAATAAATATATTGTGTCAAAATATCATTTATTTCACCAATATTTCAGTTAGCTGAACACCAACCTATCAAGGTGTTGTAACAAAGTATTTATCATTTTATTAGCAGAGTATTATTATTTATGTTTATATTTTGCTACTCTGTACACTTCCCTCTTTTGCTTATCTTTTGTTTATAACTCATAGTTTGTTATTGCCTGAAATAAATTGCTGTCTCATCCCGAAGTTGGTCTTCCCTATTTTCCACGTGGTATTTTGGTGGAGATGCTGGGTAAATTAGGAAAGACAAACTGAAGATCGTCGAAAAGATCTGGAGGCCATGGGTGCTGTTGTCTACATTTTCGGAGACTGGCTCCAGGATTCCACCGACGTGTTAAAGCCAAGACTTCCCTCTAAGATGAAGATGTCCCTATAGACGATACGACGACAAAGCCGCTCTTTACGCCGCAAGAAAAAGGACGCAAAGGTACTAGGGACAAAGTTCCAAGACTTCGATGGAATCCTTGGCAGAAGCACGTCAGATCCATGTCAGTAACTACAATAATTGCTAGCTGTGGGTCACAGCACCCATAGAGAAGGAGCTATGTAACAAAGTATTTATTATTTTATTAGCCGAAACTTATTTTTTATGTTTATATTTTTCTATACTCTGTACACTTCCCTCTTTTGCTTATCTTTTGTTTATCACTCATAGTTTGTTCTTGCCTGAAATAAATTGTTGTCTCATCCCGAAGTTGGTCTCCCTGATTTTCCACGTGGCAGTATTATAACATATGCTATAATACCTTAATAAAGGCTGGCATTCAGCCAACTGAAATATTGGTAAAATAAATGATATTTTGATCCAATATATGCCTTTTTAATTAAAGATTTATTTATGGATTGCTCTATTTTAAAAACAATATTCAACATTAATGGAACATTTGCTGGGAGAAGATATATTTATGTCTATAAAAGAATAGATACTTTTTCCGTAAAAATAAATATCTTGGACTGGTGGTGATGGTGCCTTGTACATCCATGGAAAGGGGGGTGCTATTGCCCCGTTAGTCAGCCACATTTCCCTGTAGTCCTTCACGGTTACCGTAGCAGCTCGGGGCTCACGACACCGTACTACAGGGCAGTCCCTTACTTGTGCTGCTTCTCCCGCCCGCCACGTAGAGGAGGACCTCTGGACAGGATCATGGATTGATAAGAGTCATAATTCGAAATCGTTTTCTCTAGGTGAACCTTCTGAATTATTCAGATTTGGTATTGTGGCTTTGTCATTGACCCGAGTCTGCGTTTATTTTGACTGGAGAACAAACTTTAATAAAAAATATCCTGCAGAAAAATTCTATTTATATTTCGGCATTAAAATTGTTCTAACCACTTTACCAGTTGAACATCTCTTAGGCGAATTCTGTGAATTTCAAGAATACTTTGTGGGTCTCATAAAATTAAAGTCTGGCTTGGACAGATGAGGGAAATAGTTCGAATGTATGACATCCAGTTGAGCATTCTGAATTTGCAAAAGTTGGACTTGTGGCTTTATCGTCGACCCAACCTGCTAGTCTGCAGAGACAGCCAATAGATGGGACATAGATTCTGCGTCAATTTTGACAAGAGAAATACTCATTTTTTTAAAATCTCGAATACAAATAGCTGGATATCGATGAAGAAAATAGTCCAATCATCTAATGTGACACAGTTATTTATCTGAAAGCTTCCACGCCTGAAGATTCCAACACGTTAAATAGTTGCGCTATGTATTTAGTTAAAATTTTCTACAGCGCAGTATGGCTGATGCGAAATTTGGTATAAGAATTTCGCAGTGATGATTCTTTTGTAGGCTGTTGTAAGGATTTTTAGTCATATCACTAAATAGCAGAAAGGAGTGGGTAAAAGTCTCCTTTAAACTAACTTTATTTGAACATGTTAAGAGGACAGAGTAAAACACCAAACTGGCCAACAGACCACGCCGTGCTCTCTTCCTTTGTTGCCGGCTAGCGCTGCTGGCGGGTATGCTTGTTTGTTGTCACCCAATCCGTCGTCTGGCCGACGTCCCGAAGTGGATCTCCATTATTCCACAATAGAAGCATGGAAGCCACTTGTCAGACCAATGGGATGCCAAAGAGATTCTGGGGAATACATGGCAAGGTCAACTAGCCAGAGTACGAACCGCGGACAATGGGTATCCCGTCGAGATGGACTTATAAATTTAGTGCTAAACTAAATATTGAAAATGGTGCTATAAAGGACAACCTAGATCTTCATATTCACAATAAATATTTATGTACAATCATATTTACATATATACACAGGGTTCTGTTACGCACCTATTTTATCAATTCAGAGTTTATATCTTCTTGAATTCGGAAAAGAATTGTGTTTCCATTCTTCCATTTCTATTTATATTTAGCTTTTTGTGGGTTCGTGTAATATAGCTGTCTCGGCTTGAATTTTTTTTAGCGATTTAAACTTCATAGTCTCAGTTTGTTCCATCATTTTTTCGAGGTTTTTGAATCTGATATTCAAATACAGTAGAACCTCCCTATAAAGGACACCTAATTTCAAAGCCATAGTGTCCTTTAGGGAGAGGTTTCCTCTTAACGGAGAGTTTCTAGATACAGTAGAACCTCCCTGTAAAGTACACCTAATCGTAGAGCCAGTGTTCTTTAGGGAGAGGTATCCTCTACCGGAGAGTTGTTAAATAGTAAAAATGATAATTTTACAAATGAAAACTGTCCTTTGTGGAGAGGAGTCCTCTAGCGCGAGTGTCTTCTCATGGAGGTTCTACTGCATTAGATTTTAAAACTACAAAATATAAATAATAAATATCCCAGAAAAAAAATAAAAAAAAGTTTTGATAAAAATTGACACGATATTTAAAATTAGTTTTTTTCTTCGAGCTTTAAGCCATTCAATAAACAATAAGTTAGGAAAGGACACATAATATATTATTTTGTGGGGAAACTATCAGCTATTAAAAGGAACAATGCCTGAAAATATTCAAAATTTTACAATTTAATTTTGATACCAAATTATCTTCGCTCTGATTATGCCCGAGCGAATGTATAGTCATCGAAAATGGCGTTTTAACAATTCTTATTATTTCTATTATTTTATTGTTATTATCCATTATGAAGAAATAATTGTTGTCATGATGAGAAAGATAGGAATTCGTTATAATAATATTAATAAGTTTCCCACTAGAAATATGCAAATGAGATCGTTATTGGGAAATATTTGTGTGAGCCTTGAATACCCATATGTATCTATTGATTTAAATCTCCAGCTCGAAAGTTTGCGGTTAAGATTCATAAATTCAAACTATTTTTATTAGAAGTAAAAGGCATCTTCTTATCGTGCAACTGAAAGTTTCTGATGGCTTGCGTCATCTATCGGAATAAATATAAACTATTCGTTGATTTTTATTTATTCCAGAATTTGCCAAAAACCCATTATTGATCAATAACGAAAAACTAACCATGTACGCGTTTCGGGCTGTTAGCCCTCATCAGCGTGGTGCAAGCTGTACCTCAACGACTAAAAAACTGGTCATTCAATCTGACCAGGGCCAACAGCCTAAAACTTGTAGGTTGTTAGCTTCTTTTTTTTTTTTTGATTAATCAAGAATGTGTATTTGGCCAATTCTGTAATAATTAAAAATCAATAAATAGTTGATATTTATTCCGATAAATGGCGCAAGCCAATCAGCAACTTTCAGTTACACGATAAGAAGATGCCTTTTTCTTAATTTATTCACCTTATCCCAGTATAATGTCACATGTGATGAAAATGATTGAATGTATGTATATATTGAATATATGTAAATGAAAATAATTTCACAATGATGAAATAATGAGAGGGCCTGGTTCATCAGTGGTTTCGCTAGTTTAAACTACCATACCTCTGTAATACTGTATTGTTTTTTCGCTTTTATACCGATACTGAAACTAGACTCTTGGAGAATTTATCTCAAATCAACTAAGACATAATCTTTGAGAACTATAGAAATACATAGAAATATATGAAGTAATACCGCCCCATCTGAAGATTGCAAATGAAAACATTCAGGCGCGAATGTTTCTTCATACAAAATACCATTTCAAAGCTTCCGCCGTTTTCATTGTAACATATAAAAGCAGAATGATCCAATATAGTATTAGAGCTCTAAAGAAGCGGTCTGGTAGATTAAATTGGCGAAACCGCTGAAAGGGTTCACCACTGATGAGCCAAGTCCTCTCAATATATTTTTTTTTTCATCTCAGTAAGAACAGTAGATATTTGATATATGTATAAAAGAAACATTCGCGTCTAAATGTTTTTAATAGATATAAATACTGTATATAACAAGCTTTGAGCATTGCTCTTTCGCAAACAGCAAATAAGTTTTCTTTTTCCAAGAGTTTAGCTTCAATATCGGTGTCAAAGTAAAACAGCTTAATGTAATATAACAACGGTATGGTAGATTAAACTGACGAAACTGCTGAGAGGGTTCACCATTGATAACTCAGGTCTATTATTTTATCATTTTATTTGCTGCACCGTGGCGGCGGACGGTTGGATTCGGCAACCCTGGAGCTGACGTCACTTCCTGTTGATGTAACCCTGCAAGCGGCGTCGCCACATACTGACTTGTTCTCTTTCTCCATGTTTACCATTTAATCTATATATAATCTCTTTACCTTGTAGTTAATTAAACAATAATTAACGTTGAGCGCTGTGTGTAATCAATTGGAATACAACAAAGATTATGAGACTGAAGAAGCGCAAGGCCTAAAACGTGAAACTGAAGAAGCGCAAGACCTAAAACGTCAGACTGAAGAAGCGCAAGGCCTAAAACGTGAGTAACCAAATTTCCTTTGATTACTTGGCCCATCCTTTTTTTTTTTTGTACTTACCAAATATTTTGTAAAATGGAAAACACGACGATTACAAAATTAAATGGTGCTAATTACTCCAGCTGGAGCTTCCAGATGAAACTCGTTCTAATCGAAAACGACTTGTGGAGTTTGATCAATCCAGGAGAGGCTAAGCCTGACCCTAGTGACCTTGTTGCAACAAAACCTTTTTTGTCGCGGGAGGGTAAGGCGTTTGCAAAAATTTGCCTCGGGATTAATGATGAACAACAATTGCATGTTCAACATTTGAATACTCCGAAAGAGGTCTGGGAGCCACTGGAAAAATTATACGCACCAAAGGATAGTAGATATCGAGCCGTACAACTAAGAAGGCAGTTATATGGCGAAAGGTTGACTCAGCACAGCAATAGGGAAGGGTATATGGGGAAGATAAACTACATTGTAAACGAACTGGCCCAAATTGGCGACAAAATTGATGATGGCGATTTGGCTATGGTTCTTTTGGGTGGATTACCAGAGGATTGGGACACCGTTGTCTCAACCATATGTAACTTGCCTGATTCAGACTTCACGACCGCCACAGTTAAAAGACGGCTGTTGGCAGAAGCAGAAAGGCGTTCGTCTAATCTACCAAAAGATGTGGGTGCCATGGTCGTTAATGCCTCTTCGAAGCCCATTGAAACAGAAAAACAATTTAAAGCAAAGGTTGTTTGTTTCAAATGTGGAGGTAAAGGCCATTATGCAAGGGAATGCAAGAAGAAAGGAAAGAATGAACAAAGACCAAAGAGGTTTGACCAAAACAAAGGCGTAAATATGTCGGCAATGTGCAACACTTTGTTTGGAGCTACCGCCGAGACCTGGATCTTAGATTCTGGAGCGACGCACCATATGACTCCCAAGAGAGATTACTTCACATGTCTGAAAGAGTGCACAAGCAATATGAGTTCCATCACTATTGCGAATGGCTCTTCTATAGAAGCATGTGGTATCGGTATTGTCAGTGCCAATATTGTTGGACACAAGGGAGATGCCAGCAATATGGTTGCCCAGAACACCTTGTATGTTCCAGATATGCGTCACAGTGTTCTGTCTGTACTCCAAATGATAGAAAACGGTAGAAAAGTTGTCTTCAACAAGAGTGGTTGCCACATTATGGACATGAACGGTAAACTCTTGATAGAGGGAAAGAAGTTGGGTAGACTTTACTACGTCCAGACTACTCCATCCTCTCCGATAGATCAGAATGATCGTGTTTCTCTTGCATCTGAATGCAAGGAAGAGCTTACACTGGAACTTTGGCACAAAAGGCTGATGAATGTAAATGCATATACGATAGCAAATATGGCCAAGAACCAAAGCGTAAGAGGACTTGATTGCAGCCCGGCAAAGCCAGAAAAGTGCGAAGACTGCTTGATCGGCAAGTCTTACCGTCTGCCATTCCTTCAACACTCACACAAGGAGGAAAAAGAAATCATGCCGTTGGACTTGGTGCATGCGGACTTGATGGGTCCACTTGACGTATTGAGCTGGGGAGGAGCCAAGTACGTCTTAACCATCATTGATGAATCTACGAGATATGCAAGTGTAATTTTCCTGAAAAACAAAGGCGGAACCCTGGGAAAAGTCAAAGAGTGGATTCAAGAATCTGAGAAACAAACCAGCCGGAAACTGAAACGAATACGTACGGATAATGGCTTGGAATTTTGTTCCAAGGAATGGGACACTTTCTGCACGAGCGTTGGAATAGTTCATGAACGCACTATGACGTATACACCCCAACAGAATGGTGTGGCAGAAAGAATGAATAGGACACTCCTAGATCTTGTCAGGAGCACTATATCTGGAAGTGGTCTGCCAAAGTCTTCCTGGGCGGAGCTGACTTACACCGCAGCCTATGTCAGAAACAGAGTTCTCAACAATCACAATGGTGAAAGCACGCCATATGAACTGTGGACAGGGAACAAGCCTAGTCTTAAACACATAAGAGATATTGGCTGTCAAGTATTTGTCCATATTCCAAGACAAGTCCGTAAATCCAAACTCGAAAGGAGAGCTGTCAAAGGTAACCTTGTTGGATATGCACTCAGAGGACGTGGCTACAGAGTGTGGATTCCTGAGATGAAGAAAGTGGTGGAATCTCGGGACTGTGTCTTCAAAGAGAGTGATGTATCGAGGAACGACAGCAACGGGGAGGTGCTTCCATCAGTTGAACACTACAGCTATGGGACTCAACGGGAGATTGAAGAGTATCCAGTGTCTTTATTAGATCAAGAAGACGTGATACCTACAGAAGAGGACAGCCATAATGAAGATACTGTGAAGCCTTCTCCTACTCGATCTCATCCAATGATCATAAGGAACCAGAGAAATGCTCAGAACTCAATTGAACTCCTCAGTACTGAAGTAAATATGGGAGATCCTACTTCGTATAAAGAAGCTATCCAAGACCCTGAAGCTGAGCATTGGCTTGAAGCAAGTGGAAGAAACCTAGCGGACATTTTGACCAAGCCACTGGGGAGAAACCTACACGAACTTCATCGTTCGGCACTTTTAAACGGCGAAGTAATCCATAAAGAAGGGATCACTTCGAGGGAGGAGATTGCTGCACCGTGGCGGCGGACGGTTGGATTCGGCAACCCTGGAGCTGACGTCACTTCCTGTTGATGTAACCCTGCAAGCGGCGTCGCCACATACTGACTTGTTCTCTTTCTCCATGTTTACCATTTAATATATATATAATCTCTTTACCTTGTAGT
Source organism: Cordylochernes scorpioides (assembly GCA_030710605.1). Lineage (NCBI taxonomy): Eukaryota > Metazoa > Arthropoda > Arachnida > Pseudoscorpiones > Chernetidae > Cordylochernes > Cordylochernes scorpioides. The sequence goes on along the minus strand of CP092874.1, from coordinate 64,886,949 downwards.
TAATTAAACAATAATTAACGTTGAGCGCTGTGTGTAATCAATTGGAATACAACAGTATTAATAACAGTAGAAAATATCGCTTTATTTAAAAAATGATTCAAAATAGTTTGAAATACTTATAATAGATGGCACGCTAATGAATTGTGTTAATTTTTTTTTTATTTCGACATAGAGCGGTATGTACCCCTAGGGACACTTGCACTTTAAAGGTAAACAAAACACATTGAAAAAAAAAGAAAGAAAGATATTTTAAATATGTACAAGAATTAGTATGCAAGTTAGATGAAAAGAGAAAAAAATATCAACACAATTGAAATATGGTTTGGTTGGTATGCAAATCTAGTTAAATGAAATCAAATTGTAAAGTATTGTGTGTATTCGAGAAAAATAATTTACAGATTGAATATGATATATGATATTTTGATCCAATATATGCCTTTTTATTTAAAGATTGGAGAATATTTTAGAATGAAAATATGCTAGATATTAGAGATTTATTCAATTAAAACAATTATAAAAAGAGTTAATTTCTAAATAAAAGCGTTTAAAGGAATTTAGTATTTTTATAAATGAAAGAATCTTATTGCGAAAGGATATATTTTAATATGAAATATCTATTGTGAAATTAAAAACAAAAAAGGCATATCCTGACCTCTCACCTGAGCATTTTAGATTACAGAGCGCCATCTAGTTAAATAAAAATGAACTAAACGTTGATTTAACTTGTTCCAAGATATTTGGCTAACCCAATTTCTTGTGACAAATCAAGAAAAGTCAACCACGAACACGTTTCAGGTTGTCAGAATAGTGCAGACTGTACCTCTACGACCAAAATTTTGTCCTAGAGGCTTCCTAAGAAATCAGGAAATGGGTATTTAAGGTCAAATTTGCGTAAATACGCTGTTCATATGAAAAATACTTATGTAAGCGGTCAGTATATTCCATTTTTGTTTTTAATATCAACACCTGAATGTTTTTCTACCTTTCTTTTTTTTTTACGTATTTTAAATATTGTAGTGAAGAAATAATTTATTATTTAATTTAATTATTCAATGAAAATATTTGAAAATATTTTTATTATTTTATATTTGTAAAATCATCATTTAGTTGTCTAGCTTGCTTGCTCGATATTCTCTAGCTGTAGATAGTTTGGTTGGTTTGTTGATAATTATCGACTAATCGTACTGACGTCATCAATAAATACTTTGACATCTTAAGATATTCCAAGACCTGATTTCTACGCCACAATATCATAATCTGAATTATCGTAAAGCTAGAGGCTACCTGGTCAGCATTCATATTTCTTAAAATTAAAGATACTTCGGCCAGTAAATATTTTTATTATATTAACGTTTCGATAAAAAATATTTTCTCCTCGTCAGGCGCGAACAAAAATTAAAACAATTGGCAAATCCTTAAAATCGGTAAGTATCACCTAATAAAGTGTTTTGTTTTGTCAAAAAAAAAATATCAATATGAGAGGAGTACCATTTGAGTATTTTAAATAAAGATCCAACCAATCAAATTGTGAACATTAGCCAATAGATATGCATAAGTCGGTGGACGAGTAGGTAACACTCTCGATTCCCGACAGTCATGAACCGGGATTGAATCCCGTGTTAACATTTTGTTTAATATATGAATAACCTTCGCATATTATTCATTGCTGTAATTATCATAAACTAGGTTGCTCTTGTTGAGCGGTACCTAATAAAGTAATTTTGGAACCGAATTAGCCAATAGCCCAAACAATAGCAAACAAAATCTCTAAAGAAAAACTATTTATATCAAACTTCTCCATCAATTCTCCAGCTAGGCCCACACCTAGCGGAAATTTTCCTCTCTGACCTAAAAAACGGAAGTTTGCCTAACTCTCTAATCCTTAAATACCCAAAACTTTCTTTTCATTTTTATAAATATCACGTGAATTTTACATTGAACTAAAGTTATTTAAATGTTGAAGGAAACTATTTAAACTTTAAAATCTGAAGAGATGTAGCTAGGAACGTTCACAATTTGTCTTTATTCCTATTTTATAGAATTTTCTAAACAAAAGGCATTTCAAAATTGTATCTATTTTGATTTGCGCAAGCTTCATTTATCGAAAACGAAAATAATACACTTTGTGAATTATATAAATTTGCGTGAAATGTTATGTATAGATGCTAAAATAAATAAATATGAGCATCATGGAGATAAAATGAGAAAAAAAAGTATGTGACAACACCCAAACGTTTTTTAATTTCTATATACACTCAAAGACAAAACTTGTGAAAGTGGAAAGTCTTTGATATCGATAGTTTGTTTACGCTTTGTTATCTCGTGTATCTTCAATAAAAGTCAATATGTATCAAATATCTTTCAGAGAATATATATATTATTCAGAGGATCAAATATATATCTGTATTTCGATGTATATGCTAGAAGGTAAAATTTCCTTAAGTTTTGTCTATGAGTGTATTATGCAAACTTTTAAATTGGTAAAGATTGTGATATAGATGGAAATTTTGCCGGGAGGAAATTGATCTAAAGAGACAAGGGTCGCCTCTCCCGTCAAAATAGACGTCTAAAACCAGACGCCATCTATTGACCGTCGCCGCAACTAGCGGCCTCGGGTCGGTGACAAAGCCACAACACCAGCTTTGGCAAACTGAATGGCGTCTGGTTTTAGACGTCTATTTTGACGGGAGAGGCGACCCTTGTCTCTTTAGAAAGATTGTGATGATGCCTTGGAATTTTTTATAAAATGCCTTAATACCTTATCCATTCAAATACGAAGTACTCTACTTATGCGAATATCTTCAAACAGTACTCGTAGAAGAGGACAGAGAAGATCTGAAGATTTTATAAGACATTACTTTCATGAAAATTTGAAACTATTATAGACGCGTAAGATTCTTTTTGAATTTAACAATTTCTACTGCCCTTACTGCAATGGAAAAATTAATGGGAGGACCTGGCTCATCAGCGGTGAACCCTCCCAGCGGTTTCGCCAGTTTAATCACCACTGATGAGCCAGGTCCTACCATTACTTTTTTCCATTGCAGTAAGGGCAGTAGAAATTGTTAAATTCAAAAATAATCTTATGCGTCTAAAATAGTTTCGAATTTTCATAACAGATGGCGCGCTAGTGCATCACAGTACTTTCATGTTTTGTGGACACACACTCACAGCATATAGAATATTCTAAATCTACTTTAATCTCTTTCTAAATTAAAATGAATTTATAAAAACCACATTTCACTCATAGACACTCATGGACAAAGCTTAAGGAAATTTCATATTTTAAGCATAAATCACTCTTTATTTGACTATATAGTGGTGGATTTCTCCGAGATATAAATTCGAATGTTCTCGCCTTTATAAAAAAAGAATAAAAAATATAATAAAAATATATAAATGCTAGAATGTACAACTTCCTCAATTTTTGTCCATGAGTATAAAATAAGTATATGGATCATTTGCATATTTGATTATATATTTTGTTATATTTAAAATTCTGGCATCGATATAATTTTAAGGGTTCAAAACAGGGAAGTTGTAAATGATTCCGTTGATTAAGGCACCTATGGGGCTCTATTTATTTCAAAACCTACATTAGAATCTAAGATCAGACTATTTAGCATATCCCAAGATAAAATCTATGACAGAGTGGCTCTTTTCTAACTTACCTCTATATCGCGTCAAAATTCCATTCAGATAGGTATCAGGGAAAGGTATCAAGAACAAAGACAAACAAACTGTTTATTTCTATAGATAAATTTGTAATTAATTAACTGATATTTTCACTTTATATTTATTTACTTTGTACTTATTGTGAGTATGTATTATAATCATTTATATGTATTGTATGCTAATGAGTTATTTACTTTAGATTCTCAATTTATGTAATACTAGACGAATGACACGGCTTCGCCCGAAAATTCCCCCGAGTGCAATTTCCTGCATACTGAAAGTACATCAATAATAAATAGTAGAAGTGCCATATAATAGCAATACAGAAGTAACACATAAACCACAGGCAAAAAGTGTGTATGATGGCAAAAATTGTATTATATTAGTGTTTAGGTATTTGATTTATTTATTTTTTGAAATCCATTTATTTGTTTCAAAATCAATATATTTCAAATAGATGGCAGCTTTTCTACCCAACCCCCGAGGTACCCGCCCCAGCGCATTAACCCTTGAAATTGCCTGATTTGAGTGAGTGACTGCGATTGATCTTGACTGCGATTTCCATACGTGTCTTAATGGTATAATGTTGGTTTTTTCCTGATCAGTTGATTAGGCTCATTTTTCCCAATTTTAATCAATCTATGGAGATCCATGGCAGTCTTTCTCACTATATAAAGGGAAGTCTATTGTCGCTCTTTTTTATTTAAATGTATAAGGTTCATTGTTGATATTTTCACTAATAATCCCGGGAAATAGAATGTTTCAATGGTCTTCTTTTGAATATAAGCATAGGTCTATTGTTGTTACGATCAATTCAGGATGGTATCTCTCTCTCTCTCTCATTGTTGTTATTTTGACTATATTCTATGAATATATTTGTTTCTTTTGTTGTGATCTATCTAAGGATTCCCATTGTTATCAATTTGCGGTTCAATCTATAACATTGATTGTTGAAATTGCCCCTATCAATGGCGTAGATTCGTCCCGATTATTGAAGATTGATACATTGTTGCCGTTTTTTTCGATCAATATATAATATTGACACGTGGAAAATTAGGAAAGACAAACTGCGGGGTGACACAGCAATTTATTTAAGGCAAGAACAAACTATGAATGATAAACAAAAGATATGCAATGAGGGAAGTTTACAGAGTAGCAAAATATGAACATAAAAAATGGTATTCTGTTAATAAAATAATAAATATTTTGCTACAATATTTATTATATCTGTTCTTCAGATCAAACTTGTGGTTTATTGTTTCCGTTGCCTCGATCAATCAATGAGTTTCATTGTTACCAATGACCCGATCAATTAATGAGATTCGTGGTTTCCGTTGTCCCCATCTATGAAAATCATTGTTGCCGATATCCCGAACAATCTACGAGGTTCATTGTTGCCGATGTTCAGATTAATTTAAGAGGATCATAATTTTGCTACTGTCTCGATCAAACTTCAGATTCATTGTTGCGCCGTTGTCCTTTTCATTGCATTAGGTTCGTGGTTTAGGCTGCAAAATAAATCAAATAGGTTCATTGTATTGCCTCTGTTAGAATCAATCTATGAGGTTCATTGTTGCCGTTGTCCCCCTATCTGTTAAAATATATTATTGCCGCATTCCGGTTCAATCTATGAGGTTAATTGTTTCTATTGTCCAACCCGATCCATTTTTGCCGATTTCCTAGTCAACCTTTGATATTATTAAGGTTATCAGGATTAATTAATGTTATTGATTATTGCAGTTGAACCTATTTATGAGGTTCATTGTTGATACTGTACCGATCTATATACAGGGTTCATTGCCATCGCTGTCCCGATCAATTTAGATAATTCATTTTTGCTTCTGTCCCGTCCAAATGACAAGAATCATTGTTGCCTCTGTCTAAATCAATTTCTGAGGCTTATTGATGCTGTTGTTTTTTCCATAAAGCACATTGTTAACCCTATCTAAATCATTCTTTGGAGGCTAATTATTTACATTGTTCCTATCCATAAGATTAATTTATAAATTTAATTGCCATCTGTCATCAAAATCTGCAATAATTAATTTTTGGGAATGTGCTTCTTTTAGCCTCTACACACCTAACTGTAATGATATAAGTTATTGAATGAGAGGGCTTGGCTCATCAGTGGTGAACCCTCTCAGCGGTTTCGCCAAATTAATAAGGTTAATTTTTGACACTGTTCCGAACAATTTTTTAGATTGCCGTTTGTTCTCGATCAAACTATCAGGTTCATTGAGTAAAATTGATAATTCCTCCAGGGAAAAGTGTCTTCTCAAAAACATTTTTATTCTCTAGCTTCCGGACACGGACGCCCTTCTACAGGAAAAAACTTATAATCGGATTATATTTAACTCGTGTTCTATTGACGGATTAGTATACAATGTTTTCATCTGTAGAAGGGTGTCCGTTCCCAAAAGCTAGAGAATAAAAATGTTTTGAAAAAACACTTTCCCTGGAGGCATGATTAAATTTACTAAATTTTGATACAAGGGATTATTTTATTAAATTATCAGGTTCATTATCACCATTGTCTCTATCAATAATGAGGTTCAATTTTGACTTAGTCCCGATTACACAATAAGGCTCATTTTTGACGCTCTCTATCAATTTAAGGTTATTGTTTCTCTGTTTAAAGAAAAAAAATGCTCCAATGGCCCCCGATTCTTGCAAAAGTCCAACCCCACCAGCGAGTGCAAGTAACCAAACGGGGCTCTGGCATTAGTAAGTGCAAAGTCGAACTGCTTTTCACATGTGTAGACATGTGGTGCACTTACAGTAAAAGCAGTCGCTAACTACCCACCATGATTATCATGGCCTGTACCACGTGTACTAGGGATAAGCAAAAAAAAAAAAAAAAGGTTATTGTTGCGGCAGTCCAGTTCACATTATGAAGTTAATCATTTCCGCGGTCCATATCAATCTATGAGGTCATTGTTGCAGTTATCCTTATCAACGTAGAACTGCTTCGTTGCAGTTGTTCCTATTAATCTTCGTGGTTGATTTTTCTGCTATTCTTATATACTTAGGAGGGTCATTGTTTTGTTTTCCTTCCCCTATTATTTGGTGAGGTTCATATTGTTGTTGCTGTTCCAATAAATCAATAAGTTATTTTTCCGTTGTTTTTAATCAATATAAGATCATTATTGTCGCAGTTCTGTTTAGAATATGAGGCTCATTGTTGTCCCTGTCTATATCAATTTATGAGATTTTTTGTTGTAATTGTTCCTATTAACCTGTAAAATGTTTTTCTGCTATTTTCCCTATTATCCTATGAGGTTCATTGTTGCCATTGTCTCGATTAATATAGGAGGGCCATTGTTGCTCATCTCCTTATCAACCTGTGAGGTTAATTATTGCCACTGTTCCGATCAATCTAAAAGAGTCAGAGAGCTCCTGTATTGATCAATCCGTGAGAATCATGTTTGGCGTAGTATGAATCTTTTTTTTTTTGTTCATTGTTGCTGTTATCCAAATAAATGAATTAGTTTGATGCCTCTGTCCAAATCAATCTTTCAAGTTTTTATTTTTTTATTTTGATAAATTAATCTTTGACGTTTATTGTTGCCGCTGTCCCAAAACTTAAGATCCATTGTTGCCGCTATTCTCAAGCAATATGTGAGGTTCATTTTCGCCGATGTTCCTATTTGTGAGGTTCATTGTTAACGCGGTTGCGATCTATCTATATGGTTCATTGTTGCCACTGTCCAAATCAGTCGATGAGACTTTTTAATATTGCCGCTGTGTGATTGAAATTATTAATTTCATTGTTGCTGCTGACTTTATCAATCTATAATGTTTATTGTTTCCGTTGTTTGAATAAAATTATGAGTTTCATTTTCCCTGATATCCAAATCACACTATGAAGTTTCATTATTGCCATTGTCGACCTAATCAATGAAATTCATTGTTTCAACTGTCTAAATCAATCTAGGAATTTTATCAAGTGTAATTTCATTATTTCCGCAATCCCGATCAAGTTTTGATCAAACCTTGTTTCGGCTCTCCCTATAAATATATAAAGTTGCTTGTTTCCGCAGTCCCAATCAACGTATGAAGTTCATCGTTGCCGTGATAGCTATAAATATAAGAGTTCCGTTGCTAATGCTCTTTCGTTCAATCTATGAAATTCATATATTGTTGCCACTGTCGCGATCAATCAAATGAAATTGATTACTGTCCTTTTCCCTATTTTTTTTAGATTCATTTTTTTTTATCGCTATACTTATCAATCTTTGACATTTATTGTTTTCTGTTGCTCGATCAATCGAGCAATGAATCCATCTAGTTCATTGTTGCCTTTATCCCAATAAATATATTAGATTGATTGTTTACGATGTATTTTTCTATTTTATTCATTGTTTCCTTTCTCCCGATTAATCTTTGAGGTAAATATTGTTGCCATAGTACCAATCAATCAATGAAGTTCATTGATATCGTTACTTCTATCAATTCATAAGAGTTTGATTGATATCGCTGTCCAAATTAATCTTTTAGGTCCATCGTTGACCTTGCCCTAATTAAACTTGGAGAAATTGTTTTCGATGACTTAATCAATCAATAGGGTTCGTTGTTGAGTTTTCTTTATCAATATATGAGGTTCAATTTTGATGCTACCCCTTTCAATCTATTACGTTAAGTGCTGACGTTGGCCCTATCAAACTTTGAGGTGCATTATTGCAGTTATACCAATCCAACTGTGAGGCCATAGTTATTGTTGTCTGTGTACTTATTGTTCTAATAGACTTGTAGCTACATTGTTGTAACTGTCTATATCAATGGGTTTATTTTTTCCGCTGACAAACTCAATTTATAAGGATCATTGTTTCCGTTGATCAAATCTTAATTGTTGCCTCTGTCCAACCAAATACAAGGTCTTTTAGAGAAGTACAAGGTGCGTTCATTAATTTCCAGGACTGCTCTGTATCTTTGAAAAAATAAAACAAATAAAAAAACTAATTCAATATTTTTCAAAATATGCCCCTCCTGCCTCAATACACCCATTCCATCTTTTTTTCCAATTGTCGAAGCAGGAGATAAAATCACTTTTTGAGAGGTTCCTCAAGGTTGCCTTCGATTCAGCTTGTATCATATCAACGTTGTCAAATTTCCGTCCTTTCAAGTTAATTTTCAATTTAGGATAGAGGAAAAAGTCATTGGGGGCTAAGTCGGGGGAATAGGGTGGATGAGGGATCTGTATGGTTGAATGCTTGGCCAAAAACTGCAAAACAACATGGGCTGTGTGCGGCCGCGCATTACCGACGTGAAGTATCCAGTCATTGTTTTGCCATCTTTCAGGTCTTTTAAGGCGCACTGCCTCCCTTAAGCACCTCATTATCCCCAAATAAACAGATAGTCCAGTCACTGAAGATAATTCTTCTGTTAGATTTAATTAACTCCTTTATTTTGAGCTTGTTTTCCTCGCAACGAAATGATCTTGGACGCCCAGTATGCTGATCATCGTTTACCTTTTCCCGACCTTTTTGGAAGCGTGAAAATCATTCAAAAGTTCTTGAACGGGATAAAGCTGCATCGCCAAAAGCTTCTTTAATCAATTCAAACGTCTCAGTATCACTTTTTTTTTCAATTTAAAACAAAACTTAATGCAGATTCTCTGCTCTTCGAAAATGGCCATTTTAAAATTAGAAATGCGAACCTTACAAGGAAGTTGTTTTGTTCTATTTTAGATCGGCGCGTGCGCCACGAGACTCGTGCTTTCAGTCAGGTGTGGTCGAATGTCCAATATTCAACTCTGTAAAAAATATTTTCTCTAGCTTTTTTATTTATTTTATTTTTTAACCAGTCCTGGAAATTAATGAACGCACCTTGTATCTGACCTTCGAGCAGAATGAAAACATCACCTTGAAAGTAGTCTCCATGGGACTTCACGTGCCGGTGCCGCCATTGTTGGAAACATTCCGAGGAAACCTTTTTCGAAATGATTTTTTTTATATCGGCTGTCGATGTAGTCATAATGTCTTCTCTTTTATGAAAACGTTTTCCTTTCAATGGCTTCTTGACTTTTAGGTACAGCCAGAAGTTTCAGGAAGCAATATCAAGAGAATAGGGGGCAGGGCCAAACACAAGACTGTTTTTCGCCAAGTGCATGTTGTCCACAACTCCGGTGCCTCAACTCCACATGCTTCTACTGTGACAACTGGGATTTTGTTTCCATGTCACATTCACCATGTCATACAAATCCAGGATTCATAATCAGTGATTAAAGTTTTCATTTCTGGTAAAATTTGATGCATTAGCGCTGCTCCAGTCGTTCCGTCATTTTCCTTTCAGTGAAAATCTTACTAGAGCACTGACCACTACCTCACTCAAAAATGCTGCTTACCATCAACTGACGCTATTCACAAGCGGTAAAAAAATTCACGCATGCGTATGAAGTTTCATGGTCACCTCAATAAAGCGCGCTTCATTTATATCCCCCAGGTTTTCTTAAAGAAATAAGATTGGATACTTTTCTAACACACACACCTCGTATATGAAATTCATTTTTACCGCTGTCTAAATATATATGTAATTATTTTTGCTGCTATCCCAATCAATTTATGGAATTTTTTTCCATTGTCCAAGTTAAAGCGGTTCATCATTGTCCAGATCAATTTAAGAGGTTGATCGTTGCAGCTGTTCCGAACATCCTAGAGGTTGATTTTTTCCATTTTATTTTTCTTAGGGTCATTGTTGACCCTGTCTCGAACAATCTATTGTTATACCACTATATCAATTAATTTATGAAGGTCGTTGTTGCTGTTGACATTAACAATATTTGAGGAGATAAACTGTTGCCATTCTCCTGAACAATCTTTTCAAAATGTTGCTGCTGTTCCTTTTAATATTTAAGGTTAATTTTAACCGTTTTTCCTATCAAAAATATAAGAGGTTGATTGTTGCTAGTGTTCTAGTTGAAATATCATGTTATTGTTGCCGCTGTGCCTATTAATATGTGAGGCTCATCGTTGCCGCAGACCAGATCAAACTAAGATGGTCATTGTGGTTCTGCCCCAAATAATCTGTGATTTTCATTGAAGCCCTTGTCCCTATCATTCGAATACATTTATCATTGCCTCCTTCATATTAAATTATATAGGTTTATTTTCGCTACTGTGTCTAAATCAAAATATAAAGTTCATTGTTGCCTCCGTTCTATCAAATTAAATATGCAATTTTTTTGTTGCCTCTGTTTAATCAAACTTTGAGGTTAATTGCAACTGTTGACTGAATCAATCTATGAAACTAATATTTTTTTCGTTTTCCTGTTCAATACATGAGGTTAATTGTTACCGCTGTTAATTTCTGTTATGTTCATTGTTGTCGCTATACAAATAAATCAATAATATTCATTGTTGTCGCTTTGCAAAACAAACTTGAAGCTCATCAACCAAATTAAATCAATCTGTGGTTCATAGTTTTGCTTTCTAAACCAATTTCAGACTCCGATACCTTCCAAGAGATTTCACCTGAACGTGTTTGTGCTATTTCTGATGCCTACAAATCATCACTCAGATTGCTCAGAAGAAACGAATGCATTGCTCCCGATCAGTTCCAGCAGTTTACCTCCAATCTTTCTAGGGTTCCATATATATATGGCCTACCAAAAAACCCATAAGCCCAGTGTCCCCCTTAGACCCATAGTTGCTTACCATCTGTCACCCGCCTTACCACTAGCCAAATACCTTTCTAGCCTTCTAAAACCTCTGGTCAACACTCATAATCTTTACTCAGTACAAGATCCATCTGAATTTTTTACAAGATTAAAGAATGTCTCCCAACCTCGTGGTCTCACAATGTCGACTTTTGACGTGACATCACTCTTTCTGTGCCTCCCGCATTCTCTGATCATAGATGGCCTAGAGCAACTTCTTTCTTCTTCCACACTTCCTAGTAATAATCAAAAAACCATCTTGGATTTATTCACCATCTGCCTTGACATGAATGCTTTAGAATTCAATGGCTGTTTCTTTGTACAGATGAGAGGCTCCCCTATGGGCAGCCCTCTTTCCACAATAGCAGCTGAGATTGTTATGTCTAATCTGGACCGGTGGTTAGTTTCCCATAATCATTTGGGGATCGAGATGTGGTCGAGGTACGTTGACGACATTTTTTGCCTCCATCGTGATACCGACCATCTCCCCATACTCACGGTTTTAAACTCATACCATCATGATCTCCGTTTTACTCACAACCCATCATGTTTTAATTGCATCCCGTTTTTAGACGTTTTAGTCATCAACACTAATGGCACTTTTCAGACCACCGTATTTCGCAAGCCTAACTTCACTCCCTCCTATTTACACTTTTTATCACATGCCCCGGTTTCTCACAAAATCACCACGGTGAAAACTCTCTCCAAACGGGTATATACTCATTGTTCCCTTGCCTTATTTAGAACGATCGAGAAGCGTACCGTTTACACCCATCTTTTATCCGCCGGTTACCCTCATAATTTTATTGACCGCCATTTTTACGTTCCGAACCACAAAAAAGTTACACCTCCGCTGTATAAAAACGTCTGTGTCCTTCCTTTTTCGACCACGAACTCTGATATTGCGTTATTTTTGCGAAAATTCGGTATTCGCACGTTTTTCAAAAATTCGCCTTCCCTAGAAGCATCCTTACGGCACCCCATAACAAAAAGCTCCATCAAACTTAACCCTCTATCCCTCAATAACGGCATCTATAAAATATCATGCAACGATTGTGAGCAATGCTACATAGGTGAAACTGGTCGAACCATCGCCACTAGAATCCGCGAACACAACCGTAATATACGTTCCAAAGATCGAAAATCTCTCATCTTTCAACACATGGCAGATTTCGACCATTCCTTTAATTTAGACGATACGATTTCTGTATACAGGGATATTGGAAACAAGTACCAACGCTTGGTTCTGGAAGCACTGGTGTCCAACTGTACTCCCAGTTTTAACCGGAAGATTGATCTCCCACCGCAATATACAATATTTTACGGCCTCACTCGCTGATATGTTTCTGGGTTTTATTGTTATTTACGGTTCAATTTTTATTTCCGTGTTTTGCCTTCATATTTAATTTTTATCTCCGTTTTTGCCTCTATTTCTCACACAGAGTTTGTTTTATTTTTATTTTTATTTGTAAATATGCAAATTCCCCCTTTCCAATCTCCAGTATGTAAAATTCCTTATTCTTTGCGCGTATATATGTAAATATTTTCGCTTATAAATATGGCACTTCTTTGTCTACACTTGTATTAGACCTGAAGAAGGGCAGTTGCTGCCTGAAAGCTCGTCGTGTTCTATTAAAAGAATCTTACCACGTTACCCTGTTTTTCCTTTGAATATTACAGCGTGGCGATATGATGTCTGATCCTAACCTTGAATATCTTGCCTTTTATAAGCGGCAGCTGGACAAGAAGTCTTTGCAGCTCGCCCGTTGGCGCTGTCATCTTGCCTTCAACCTAAAATGTTCCCAGGCCTCCTTCATACCACCCTCTCTTAGGATTAGGGATCCAGTACAAAACCATTACTCCGCTGCAATTATACACAGAACCGAAGAACAGCTTCTTAACTCGAGAATTAGAGGCTCCCGTGCTATGATCCGTTTTTTACAAAAAACCATCAGAGGTCTGCTTTGCCTGCTCTCTCCCAGAATCCCTTCCAATGATCTCGGCTCTCTTGTACAAGGCATAACCGCCCGAGTTAAACTTCAGAACTCTGAGATTGAACTCCGGCACCAGAGGAAGCTGGAATTCTGGCACGTGAAATATGGTTTTCCCTTGCGCACCCGCTCCCCCTCTGAAGATACCATTGTTAACCTAACCGACATCGTATTTTCAGACAAGCAGATATCCCTACTAGAGAAAGGCCTTAGTTTTCGGTTGCCCGGTGAACCTGATCTTTTATACACGATTAGCTGTATTGAATCTTCCCTTCAGCACCAGTCCCACACAGACAAACATCACATCCGTTCTACCATAGCCAACAAACTTCTTGCTGCTTACAAGAGTTCTTCATCTCGCTCCAGTTCCGTCAAGAGCGATCTTGCCTCCTTGAAAGCCCTCAAGAGCCATCATGATATCCTCATCACTAAATCAGATAAGGGCTCACAAGTAGTTGTGTTAAAAGTTGATGATTACAAGAAGAAAATGTCTGATATCCTTTCAGACTCCGATACCTTCCAAGAGATTTCACCTGAACGTGTTTGTGCTATTTCTGATGCCTACAAATCATCACTCAGATTGCTCAGAAGAAACGAATGCATTGCTCCCGATCAGTTCCAGCAGTTTACCTCCAATCTTTCTAGGGTTCCATATATATATGGCCTACCAAAAACCCATAAGCCCAGTGTCCCCCTTAGACCCATAGTTGCTTACCATCTGTCACCCGCCTTACCACTAGCCAAATACCTTTCTAGCCTTCTAAAACCTCTGGTCAACACTCATAATCTTTACTCAGTACAAGATCCATCTGAATTTTTTACAAGATTAAAGAATGTCTCCCAACCTCGTGGTCTCACAATGTCGACTTTTGACGTGACATCACTCTTTCTGTGCCTCCCGCATTCTCTGATCATAGATGGCCTAGAGCAACTTCTTTCTTCTTCCACACTTCCTAGTAATAATCAAAAAACCATCTTGGATTTATTCACCATCTGCCTTGACATGAATGCTTTAGAATTCAATGGCTGTTTCTTTGTACAGATGAGAGGCTCCCCTATGGGCAGCCCTCTTTCCACAATAGCAGCTGAGATTGTTATGTCTAATCTGGACCGGTGGTTAGTTTCCCATAATCATTTGGGGATCGAGATGTGGTCGAGGTACGTTGACGACATTTTTTGCCTCCATCGTGATACCGACCATCTCCCCATACTCACGGTTTTAAACTCATACCATCATGATCTCCGTTTTACTCACAACCCATCATGTTTTAATTGCATCCCGTTTTTAGACGTTTTAGTCATCAACACTAATGGCACTTTTCAGACCACCGTATTTCGCAAGCCTAACTTCACTCCCTCCTATTTACACTTTTTATCACATGCCCCGGTTTCTCACAAAATCACCACGGTGAAAACTCTCTCCAAACGGGTATATACTCATTGTTCCCTTGCCTTATTTAGAACGATCGAGAAGCGTACCGTTTACACCCATCTTTTATCCGCCGGTTACCCTCATAATTTTATTGACCGCCATTTTTACGTTCCGAACCACAAAAAAGTTACACCTCCGCTGTATAAAAACGTCTGTGTCCTTCCTTTTTCGACCACGAACTCTGATATTGCGTTATTTTTGCGAAAATTCGGTATTCGCACGTTTTTCAAAAATTCGCCTTCCCTAGAAGCATCCTTACGGCACCCCATAACAAAAAGCTCCATCAAACTTAACCCTCTATCCCTCAATAACGGCATCTATAAAATATCATGCAACGATTGTGAGCAATGCTACATAGGTGAAACTGGTCGAACCATCGCCACTAGAATCCGCGAACACAACCGTAATATACGTTCCAAAGATCGAAAATCTCTCATCTTTCAACACATGGCAGATTTCGACCATTCCTTTAATTTAGACGATACGATTTCTGTATACAGGGATATTGGAAACAAGTACCAACGCTTGGTTCTGGAAGCACTGGTGTCCAACTGTACTCCCAGTTTTAACCGGAAGATTGATCTCCCACCGCAATATACAATATTTTACGGCCTCACTCGCTGATATGTTTCTGGGTTTTATTGTTATTTACGGTTCAATTTTTATTTCCGTGTTTTGCCTTCATATTTAATTTTTATCTCCGTTTTTGCCTCTATTTCTCACACAGAGTTTGTTTTATTTTTATTTTTATTTGTAAATATGCAAATTCCCCCTTTCCAATCTCCAGTATGTAAAATTCCTTATTCTTTGCGCGTATATATGTAAATATTTTCGCTTATAAATATGGCACTTCTTTGTCTACACTTGTATTAGACCTGAAGAAGGGCAGTTGCTGCCTGAAAGCTCGTCGTGTTCTATTAAAAGAATCTTACCACGTTACCCTGTTTTTCCTTTGAATATTACAGCGTGGCGATATGATGTCTGATCCTAACCTTGAATATCTTGCCTTTTATAAGCGGCAGCTGGACAAGAAGTCTTTGCAGCTCGCCCGTTGGCGCTGTCATCTTGCCTTCAACCTAAAATGTTCCCAGGCCTCCTTCATACCACCCTCTCTTAGGATTAGGGATCCAGTACAAAACCATTACTCCGCTGCAATTATACACAGAACCGAAGAACAGCTTCTTAACTCGAGAATTAGAGGCTCCCGTGCTATGATCCGTTTTTTACAAAAAACCATCAGAGGTCTGCTTTGCCTGCTCTCTCCCAGAATCCCTTCCAATGATCTCGGCTCTCTTGTACAAGGCATAACCGCCCGAGTTAAACTTCAGAACTCTGAGATTGAACTCCGGCACCAGAGGAAGCTGGAATTCTGGCACGTGAAATATGGTTTTCCCTTGCGCACCCGCTCCCCCTCTGAAGATACCATTGTTAACCTAACCGACATCGTATTTTCAGACAAGCAGATATCCCTACTAGAGAAAGGCCTTAGTTTTCGGTTGCCCGGTGAACCTGATCTTTTATACACGATTAGCTGTATTGAATCTTCCCTTCAGCACCAGTCCCACACAGACAAACATCACATCCGTTCTACCATAGCCAACAAACTTCTTGCTGCTTACAAGAGTTCTTCATCTCGCTCCAGTTCCGTCAAGAGCGATCTTGCCTCCTTGAAAGCCCTCAAGAGCCATCATGATATCCTCATCACTAAATCAGATAAGGGCTCACAAGTAGTTGTGTTAAAAGTTGATGATTACAAGAAGAAAATGTCTGATATCCTTTCAGACTCCGATACCTTCCAAGAGATTTCACCTGAACGTGTTTGTGCTATTTCTGATGCCTACAAATCATCACTCAGATTGCTCAGAAGAAACGAATGCATTGCTCCCGATCAGTTCCAGCAGTTTACCTCCAATCTTTCTAGGGTTCCATATATATATGGCCTACCAAAAACCCATAAGCCCAGTGTCCCCCTTAGACCCATAGTTGCTTACCATCTGTCACCCGCCTTACCACTAGCCAAATACCTTTCTAGCCTTCTAAAACCTCTGGTCAACACTCATAATCTTTACTCAGTACAAGATCCATCTGAATTTTTTACAAGATTAAAGAATGTCTCCCAACCTCGTGGTCTCACAATGTCGACTTTTGACGTGACATCACTCTTTCTGTGCCTCCCGCATTCTCTGATCATAGATGGCCTAGAGCAACTTCTTTCTTCTTCCACACTTCCTAGTAATAATCAAAAAACCATCTTGGATTTATTCACCATCTGCCTTGACATGAATGCTTTAGAATTCAATGGCTGTTTCTTTGTACAGATGAGAGGCTCCCCTATGGGCAGCCCTCTTTCCACAATAGCAGCTGAGATTGTTATGTCTAATCTGGACCGGTGGTTAGTTTCCCATAATCATTTGGGGATCGAGATGTGGTCGAGGTACGTTGACGACATTTTTTGCCTCCATCGTGATACCGACCATCTCCCCATACTCACGGTTTTAAACTCATACCATCATGATCTCCGTTTTACTCACAACCCATCATGTTTTAATTGCATCCCGTTTTTAGACGTTTTAGTCATCAACACTAATGGCACTTTTCAGACCACCGTATTTCGCAAGCCTAACTTCACTCCCTCCTATTTACACTTTTTATCACATGCCCCGGTTTCTCACAAAATCACCACGGTGAAAACTCTCTCCAAACGGGTATATACTCATTGTTCCCTTGCCTTATTTAGAACGATCGAGAAGCGTACCGTTTACACCCATCTTTTATCCGCCGGTTACCCTCATAATTTTATTGACCGCCATTTTTACGTTCCGAACCACAAAAAAGTTACACCTCCGCTGTATAAAAACGTCTGTGTCCTTCCTTTTTCGACCACGAACTCTGATATTGCGTTATTTTTGCGAAAATTCGGTATTCGCACGTTTTTCAAAAATTCGCCTTCCCTAGAAGCATCCTTACGGCACCCCATAACAAAAAGCTCCATCAAACTTAACCCTCTATCCCTCAATAACGGCATCTATAAAATATCATGCAACGATTGTGAGCAATGCTACATAGGTGAAACTGGTCGAACCATCGCCACTAGAATCCGCGAACACAACCGTAATATACGTTCCAAAGATCGAAAATCTCTCATCTTTCAACACATGGCAGATTTCGACCATTCCTTTAATTTAGACGATACGATTTCTGTATACAGGGATATTGAAAACAAGTACCAACGCTTGGTTCTGGAAGCACTGGTGTCCAACTGTACTCCCAGTTTTAACCGGAAGATTGATCTCCCACCGCAATATACAATATTTTACGGCCTCACTCGCTGATATGTTTCTGGGTTTTATTGTTATTTACGGTTCAATTTTTATTTCCGTGTTTTGCCTTCATATTTAATTTTTATCTCCGTTTTTGCCTCTATTTCTCACACAGAGTTTGTTTTATTTTTATTTTTATTTGTAAATATGCAAATTCCCCCTTTCCAATCTCCAGTATGTAAAATTCCTTATTCTTTGCGCGTATATATGTAAATATTTTCGCTTATAAATATGGCACTTCTTTGTCTACACTTGTATTAGACCTGAAGAAGGGCAGTTGCTGCCTGAAAGCTCGTCGTGTTCTATTAAAAGAATCTTACCACGTTACCCTGTTTTTCCTTTGAATAAAATTCTTTGTTATCACAGAATAAATCATTCTATGAAGCCAGAACTAGCTCTGTCCAAATAAATCGATGCGGTTCGTTTGTTGCTGCTGTCCAGATCAATCTATGACGTCCATTGTTTCCGTTTTACTTAATAATATATGAAGTTCATTGTTGCCGCTGTACAGATAAATTAGTTAGATTATTGTGTGCGCTTTTCAAGTCAAAGTATGGGTTTGATAGTTGCCGCTGTATAAATAAATCTATTAAAATGAAAAGGCATATCCTCTGACCACTTTCACATGAACTTTTTAGATGGCAGAGCGCCATATAATGGAACAGAAATAAACAGAAATTTTTGGTCGTAAAGAGACAGCCTGCACCACGCTGATGAGGGCCAACAGTCCGAAATGCGTTCGTAGTTGGCTTTTCTTGATTTATCAAGAAAAAGGGTTGGACAAATATCAGGGAACAGACTAAATCAACATTCAGTTGATTTCTGTTCCACTAGATGACGCTCTGTTATATAAAAAGTTCATTTGAACGTGGTCAGGATATGTCTTTTTTGATTTTAATAACAACAACTGACCTTTATTATTTATTTTTATTATTTTTTATAAATAAATCTATGAAGTTTTTTGTGGGGTTGTCCAAACCAAACTATCAGGCATATTGTTGCCGTTGATCAAATCAAATTTTGTGGTTTAACTATTACGATTGTTGCTGATATCAATCCATCGATTTTTATACCATTGTTTAAAGATAGTTCTTAAATTCATTGTTGCCACTCTCCAAATAAATATTTTCAGGTTTTTGTTGCTGATATCTAAAAGATGTTGATCTTTTTCTGCTGTTCCGATCAATCTCTAAGGTACATTGCTACTCTTGTCCCTATCTGTAATGTTCATTATTGACAATGTTCCAATCAATATATGAGATTCGCCGTTGCCCTGATCAACCTAAGAGATTAATTGGTTCTGCTGACTTTTTTTTTTTTTGGTTAGATCAATTGTTGCCTTCCCAATATAAAATATTTGAATTTAAAATTTTCCCCGCTGTTCTGATCAATTTATTAGATTTGTGGCGACCACACCTTACTTCAGCGAGCGCGAACTGGGACAAGGCTTCACTACACATACGGGCAGTAGTGTGGTGGCCTCACTACGCATGCGCGGGCGGCATCCGGGACTCTAAGCACGCGCGTCGTTCGAACAACAAGGCTTGCTTCCAGCGGCCGTTACTTCTTTCCTCTCTATATTTCTGGCTTTAAATAAATTATTTTATTTTATAAAAATAATTATAATTTTATTAGCGGCCTTTCCACAAGCCACACCAACACGCACGCAACCACCATTCCACAGATTCATTGTTACCATTATACATATCAATGGAGTGATTGTTGCCATTTTCTCTTTCTATAAAATTTATTGTTTTTGCTGTCAAGTTCAATCTATGAGTCCAAATATGCTGTCCAAATTAATTAAAGAAATGGATTGTTGCTGCAACGCAATTCATACAATGAGGTCTATTTTGGACGCTGTTCAAATCAATCTATGAGGTTATTAAAACAATAAGGTTTATTTTTTGTCGTTCTCACGATTAATCTTGAGGTATATTGTTGCTGCTATCCATATTTGTTACGTTAATGATTTCCGCTGTTCTGATAAACATATTAGGTCCCTTGTTTCCGCTGTTCTAATCAATACATGAAGTACATTTTTGTCGCTCTTATGATCATTTTTGAGATTCATATTGTTGATGCTTTGTGTCCTAATCAATATATTATATAAATTGCCACCCATGTCAATATTTTTAATGTTCATTATTTTGGTCCATTTTGGCCGTTGTTCAAATCAATCTATGAGTTTATTAATGCTGCTGTTCTAAAAAAGCAATAAGGTTTATTTTGTGTCGTTATCACAATTAATCTTTAGCAATATTGTTGCTGTTCTCCATATCTGTTACCTTAATGAATGCTGTTGTTCTCATCAATACATGAAGTACATTTTTGTCGCTCTCATGATCATTTTTGAGATTCATATTGTTGCTACTGTGTGTGCCAATCAATATATTAGTTAACTCTCACCCTTCTCCATATTTTTAATGTTCATTATTTCTCTCTCCCCGTCAACTTTTGAAGTTCATTGATTTTGCTTCCCAGATAAGTTTACCATGCTCGTTGTTCCTTCTATTCAGAATATCCTATTAAGGTTAATTTTTACGTTGTTATTTTCCATTAAGTTAATTGGTTTTCCTCTCATGAATAGTTTTTGATTTTATATATTGTAGCGTAGATATCAGGTCTTTGTATATCTTAAGATGTCAAAGTATTTATTGATGACGTCACCACGACCAGACGACAATTATTAACAAAACTACCAAACTATATTCAGCTAGGAAATCTTGAACAAGTAAGCAAAGAAATATTTTAAGATGATTTTATACAAATACAGAATAATATATATTTGTATAATCTGTTGAATATTTTCTCATTGAATAATCAAATTAAATTAAATAATAAATTATTTCTTCGCCACAATAATGTTTCCCTTATCTTGATCAATCGTTGAAGTTTATTGTGTTTCCGCTGTCCAATTCAATCAATGAGGTTCATTCCAACCGCCGCCCCAATAAATATTTGAGGTTTATTGTTGCCCATGTCCCGATCAATATAGAAGAGTGATTGTGCATGTTGCTTCGGTCTTTATCAATCTATGAAGTTCACTGATACATCTTTTCAGATCAAAATATGAGGTTCATTGTTTTGGGCCTGTCCCGACATATTAGGGTATTTTAAAAACGTTCACAAGTTATCATTACATTCTTTATATAAGATTTAAAAGTTTATATATACACTCATGGACAACACTTAAGGAGGTTGTACCTTTCAGCAAGTATATCGGGATTCATATAATAACTCTGAAAGATATTTGATACACAGCTACCTTTATTGAGGACACGAGATAACCGAGTGTGAAAAAAATTGCCTCTCTCTTCTTCTTAATAAAAATTCCTTAGTTTTGTTCATGAGTGTAAATCTATAAGGTTAATTGATGCCGTTGACCAAATCAATCTACGAGTTCCATTGATGCTATTGTCCCTATTAATCCATGTGGGCAAATTTTCCACTGCCTATTTCCGTTATGTTCTTTCTGTTGCTTCCCAAATCTATAAAAAAAATGCAATGTTTCCACAATGCAATCAAACAATAAGGTTTATTTTGCCATTGCTCAAATCATCTAAGAGTTTATTGTTGCCGCTGTCCTAAAATCAATATAGTTTATTTGTTGCTGCTCTTGATCAACCAATTAGGTTCCTTGTTGCAGCTGTCTCGAATCCCTGAGGTTCATTATTGCCGCTGTCCCGATCAATCAATGAGGATCATTGTTGCTGCAGTCCTGATTTATCAATATATGGTTCATGATTGACGCTGACAAAGTCAATTATTGAAATGCATTGTTCCCGCTGTACAAATTAACCTATAAAGTTGATGTTGTGGTTGTCCAAACCAACCTATGAGGTTCAAAGTTTGCGGATTACATGTCAATCTATTTTTCATTGGTACCACTCTTCCTATTAATGTATGAGTTCATTTTATCTGTTGTTCAGCCATATCTATTAAATTTATTGTTACCACTCTCTCCAAATAAATCTGGTAAGATTATTGAAAAGGTTCATTTTTGTTGCTGCTGTTCCGTAAAATTTAGAAGGTATATTGTTACACTTGTCCCTGTCTTTAATGTTCATTATATTTCCGTTCTCTCGAAAAACTTATAAGGTTCATTGATGTTGCTGTCCTGAAATATTAACGAGGTTCACTGTTCCCTCTTTGCCTATCAATTGAGGTTAATTTTTTCTCTTTTGTTCCATTATGTTAATTGTTGCTCCTCTCACGAATCATTTTAAAATTATATTGTGTTGCCGCCTTCCTGATCATTTTGTGAGGTTTGAATCGTTGCCGCTGTCCCATTCAATCAATGAGGTTCATAGTATTGCCTGCCCTAATCTTCATCAAGATAAAAAGAATACAATAATGCATTGAACCTTTTGTACCTTACTTATATAGATTAAATCTATTCTTGTAATATCATATCCCTGTATGACCGTTCACACCTTGAGAAAATTGAATTTTACATGTTTTATTATTGTGCTTCATAAGCAAATTTATTCTTCTTTCATTCACATTTAGGTTGTATTAAATATTGATTTTTTCCTCTCTGTTTTGAATAACATATTTTAACAAAGCAATACTCGTTGAAAACTATGTTGCTCTGAGTTTATTGAAACCTAGCTAGAGAAAGGGCTCCTATAATGCCAAAACTTTATTCCTAAAATATAAATATTTATTGTTCAGGTTTACAACAGGTTTATCGGAAGGCTTTGTTGCTGTAGCCCACCAGCCCACCCTGTAGCTGCTTCAAGGACCGCAGGCGCGAGCAGGTGCACAGGATGGCCACGGTGAGCAGGAGCAGGCCGCCCAGGAGAGTGGCCAGCACGGCGCCGAACCTCGTCTCGGAGAGACACACGAGGGAGGACGACTCGGGGGAGTTGACATCTGCGATAATTCAACATCACATTCCTTCACATCAATATCTTCCTCCGATAATATTGTCAAGTAGCTCTACAACAGGAAGCTCCATGGGACACCTGTCAATCATCACTGGACTCCAAGGGGACGACCACAGGTGTGAGAGATTAACAAAATCTTATCGGCAAATAAGGAAAACGAGATGCCTCGGTGGCTGACAACTCTCATTATTAAAAATAAAAAAGGTATATCCTGACCAAGAGCACATGTGCTTCACAGAAAGTAGAGCGCCATCTGGAATAAATCAAGAAAAAAATCATCGTGGACGGATTTTCTCGATTTATAAAGAAATTGGGTTGACCAAATATCAGGGAACAGGCTAAATCAATGTTTAGTTGATTTCTGTTCTACTAGATGGCGCTCTGCCTTCTGAAAATCACATGTGCTCCTGGTTAGGATATGCCTTTTTATTTACACTCTCATTATTATTTTTACCTTGGGATAAGTTGTTATATTATCTGACTCTCTCCCTATAAATACCTCTTGTAGATAATTTTATTGAAGAACTAAAAGGTAAATACCCCTTATAATAAATTAATTATTTGGAAATTTGCCCTTGCTTTATTTATCTCCGCGATAATATTGTAGCAAAGTATTAATTATTTTATTGACAGATTATTTTTATTTTGATGTTAATATATTTTATTTTAATTTGCGTAAACTTCCCTCATTGCTTCTCTTATATTTTATTCATTTTAATTGGTAAATTTACCATAAATAAATTGCCGTGTTTTTCTGAAGTTTGTCTTTCCTAATTTTCTACGTTACATTTATGTGGAGATACTTGGTAGATTATGGAAAACAAACTGAAGATAGTCGAGAAGACCCTGAGGCCATGGATGCTATGATTTACACTTTCAGAGACTGGCTCCAGGATTCTACCGCCGTGTCAAACCTAAGACTTCCTTCCAAGATGGCGATATTCCTATAGACGATATGACGATAAAACAGCTCTTCACGCCGCAAGAGAAAGAACGCAAAGCTACTAGATACAGAGTCCCAAGACTCTAAGGGAATCCTTGGCAGAAGCACGTCAGATCTCTATGTCAGTATCTACAATATTTACAAGCTATGGGTCACAGCTCCCATAGGGAAGGAGATATGTATCAAAGTATTTATTATTTTTATTAACAGACTATTTTAATTATGCACCTTATCCCAGTACAATATCACATTTGTACTATATTTTCACATTGTGTCGCACATCACGCAATTCTGGCCTTAACTACCCGTTTCATGATTTTTCAAGATACCTGAAGGACCAGTTTTATTTGGTCGTTGAGGTACAGCTTGCACCACGCTGATGAGGGCCAACAGTCCGAAACGCGTCCGTGGTTAGCTTTTCTTGATTAATCAAGAATGGGTATTTGGCCAATTCTGGAATAATTAGAAATCAACGAGAATAGTTGATATTTATTCCGAAAGATGGCGCAAGCCGTAAGCAACTTTTAGTTGCACGATAAAGAGATGCCTTTTTCATAATTTATGCACCTTATCCCAGTACAATATTACATTTGTACTATTTTTGACATATATATATTCGAGAGATTTTCTCTGAATGAAGTTTTTTTTTCGAATTTTTACTTTTTATTATTGTTCGATATTCATGCAATTGCTATTTGCGACGTTTTTGTTTTTAAGTATCTTTTATTATTCTGTGTGTGTAGCTTAAACCATGTTTTGGGAAGTACGTTTACAATAGTGTGTTTAATCCCCCAGAAAGTTTTAATCCTTTTAAAATGAGATATCAGGTTTTGAAGAAAACTTATAATGGAATATCTCCGGTCCTTTCAATTTTGTCATGAATATTTTTTAAAAACCATAAAATATTTCCCACAATGAGTTTCCTTTTTTTATTGAAACATATAAAGGGAAACTTATTGTACGAAATCTCTGGTTTTTAAAACGTCTTTGACAATTTTATCTTTTTTTATTTTTATTTTATTTTTAATATCCACAGCTGACCTTTTTATTTTTATTGTTTTTTCATGTTTTAAGCGTATTTACGCAAGTTTGACCTTAAATACCCATTTCTTGGTTTCTCAAGAAACCACCGAGACCAAAAGTCCTTTTGGTCACAGTGGTACAGCCTACTCCACGCTGACGAGTGCCAACAGCGCGAAACGCGTTCGCGGATGGCTTTTTTTTTTTTATCAAGAAATTGGGTTTGCCAAATATCAGGGAACAGGCTAAATCAATGAATAGTTGATTTCTGTTCCATCAGATGGCGCTCTGCCTTCTGAAAAGTACATGTACTCCTGGTCAGGATATGCCTTTTTTATTTTAAATTTTATCTTAAATCATGAATTTATCATGAAGAGTTTTCTCTATATATATATATATATAAATTCGTGAGATTTAAGTTGCGTTGTAGAACAGAGTAATATCGAAACCTGCAGCTCAGTTTCATATATATAATAGTGAAAGTTTTAAAGAAGAATAGCATTTTTAAAAGAAGAGATCGAAGATAAAAAGCGATGAGTTTCTTATACAATAATAAACATCTCGATTTTACCTTTAGACTCTTCTTGTCAATGATATACGGCGATTCTTTCTATTGTAATTTAGAAGAATGCTATTGTTTCTTTTGGGGGGGGGGGGGGAAGTCAGACGTACCTTCTCGCGAAGATTGTGACCGTTCCTGCTGCACCTCCAATGCCTGGAAAAGATGAACGTTCTTTGAAATGGCCTCAACCGACCTCCGTATTCTGTTGAATCTCCGGGAACTTCCGCATTCCTTGAACTGCAGAACACACAGTTTGGTAACTCTCAATCTTCATTACATGTCACACATAGCAACTCGTTAAAGTAAAATTCTCTGCAGTGCATATATAGATGGGAAAATCGGAAAATTCGCGTGTTGATCTCTTGGAATAAAGTCCGCCCTAGGATGACGAAGGCCATTAACCCGAAACCATGGTCTCTAGGTGGATTCTTCTAAGTTTGCCAAAGCTGGTGTTGTGGGTTTGTCACCGACCCGGGGCCGCTAGTTTGCGGCTACGGTCAATAGATGGCGTCAGGTTTTGACGTTTATTTTGACGGGAGAGGCTCCCTATGCTTCTCTATATATATATATATTAAATCCAAAAGACAAAAAACCTCTCGCAATCAATATCTTTTATTATTACCAATAACAGACGCTAGCTTTCGAACTATTAGTTCTTCAACGGGCGTTCTTACAAAACGAAATCAGATTCTTATTAATATATAGAGGTAATAGAAAAAATAAATACAAATATTCGCTCGAAGATATGCTATAAGGTAAATTAGAGAATTGAAAAATAATCAGATATGCAAAAATTTCTTTAAATCTAAATTAAGTTTAAAACTAAGTGGGGAAGGGGGGACATAGCAGAATTCGTTCTTCAAACTCTATTAAAAAAGGCAGCGGAACTGTTCCGGGACTTCTATTCTTCTGTTTATGCTGTCTTTACAACCAGAAACCAAGGATTCCAAAATTAATCTTTCCCCTTTGTATCTGATGTTGTTGTAATGGCAGATGGGGTTATCCAGATCAAAACTATGTCCTGTGTTTAACGTGTGTTGGTACAGAAGGGATCTGGGGTCTTTTGAGCTGATATTGTATTTGTGTTCTTTGATTCAGTTTTCGATTTTTCTGCCTGTTTCTCCTACATAAACGGATTCACAATCGTTGCAGGCAACCGAATAGATCGCGTTGCTTTTATGTTGAACATCATGTTTAACTCCTGGTTTGGTAATGGGGTTCCTCAGTATATGTCCTGTTGTGCTTGTGCTACGATAAGTGAACTGGATTCCATATTTCCTCAAATCATGGGCTATTCGCTGATTGGTAGGGGAGAAATCTATAAAACCCCTGGTTCTATTGACTGTGAGGGTAACCTTTTTGAACGGGATGAATGTATGTTTTCTTATAAAGTCTGGTGGGTATCCAAATGTTCGTAGATTATTGTAAATATTCTCTTTTTCTTTTCTTTTAAAGTTCGAAGGGAACAATGGGTATGGAGTCTCTTAGTTAGGGTTTTGACAACTGATATTTTGTAAGAGACTGGACTGTAGGAGTTAAACGGGATATATGATGGTTTGGCGGTGTCTTTGTAATAGACAGTTGTTTGAAAACTATTCCTATTTCTAAAAATGAATCTGTAGAACTCCCGATTTTGTAAAAAAGTCATCGTAATTTACTTTTGATATCTCTCTCTCTCTCTCTCTATATATATATATATATATATATATATATATATATATATATATATATATGTCATAGCACGAGCAATAGCAGTCATGGGGCCCAGTGGTTTCAGGGTTTCAACATAAAGGACGAAGCAGGTTGGATGGCACCTAATAGAAGCCAGCGACACGGCAAGTTCCAAGATGTGATGTGAGTCGTCCAGTCGATATCTCCAAACTATTAACTTGTGGAAGATCCCCGGGCAGGGTCCAGGTAACAAAATTTACATTTTGTCTGAAGTAATCTCGATGGTTACTTGCGAACTGGACTCTCGCTTCACCTGGGTCACTGGCTGACTCTCTTTTAACTTTATTGTATTACTAGCGGATGTACCCGGCTTCGCCCGGGTTTTACCCGAGTAAAGGTTTGTATAACGAACATTTGTTAAAACGATTCTCTATAAACATATAAAAAAATAATAGATATATTTTGATAATTTGAAACTCGTAAATTTGAATTTCTCGATAAAGTGATCATTTTTTCCCGGTCCCTGTGTGCCGTGTCATCCTGAATTTTGTATTTCCTAATATTCTACATTACAAAATAATCGTTTTATCTAGTGAACATTTTTTCCCGGTCCCTTAAAAAATACTCGATAAGTTGATTTCGATAATTTGAAACTCGTAAATTTGAATCTCTCGATAAAGTGATAATTTTTTCCGGTTTTACCCGAGTAAAGGTTTGTCTAACGAACATTTGTTAGAACAATTCTCTATAAACATATAAAAAAAAATAATAGATATATTTTGATAATTTGAAACTCGTAAATTTGTATCTCTCGATAAAGTGATCATTTTTTCCCGGTCCCTGTGTGCCTGAATTTTGTATTTCCTAATTTTCTACATTACAAAATAATCGTTTTATCTAGTGAACATTTTTTCCCGGTCCCTTAAAAAATACTCGATAAGTTGATTTCGATAATTTGAAATTCGTTAATTTGAATCTCTCGATAATGTGATCATTTTTTCCCGGTCCCTGTGTGCCGTGTCATCCTGAATTTTGTCTTTCCTAATTTTCTACATTACAAAATCATCGTTTTATCTAGTGAACATTTTTTCCCGGTCCCTTAAAAAATACTCGATAAGTTGAATAAAATCATGGTCGTTTATGGAAGATGGACGTAGTTCCCGGAGGTCACCCGCGAGGCTTTTTTCTTGTCTACTTGGCACAGCTGTGTCACCAACTCTGCCCCCGCGCGCCAGGACCTCTTGATCCCTCTGATTGGTCGGTGGGAACTTGGACTGTCCAACCGACCGGCGGCCGGACGATTCCATTTTCTCACCAGGGGGGGGCAGACCTAGCCTATCTCCGTCGCAAGGTGGCGCTGCTTGCGAGTTGAAGCTACAAATCTGCAAATAACTCTAAGGATATTAAAGATATTCAAGATATTATTTTTCGAAAACCTTTCCGGGGATATGCCTAATAATATCCCAAAATTTCACGGCGATTGGATGTACGGTTTTTGAATCTATAGAGTACACACAGACAGACAGACATTCATTTATATATATAGAGAGATTTGAAATTGCATGATACCAAGCTGGCGCGTTTATATTGGGACTTTAACACTTATTATAAATATTACATATAAGAATATCTTTAGTGTATTTTGACATAGATATTACTACAAATATATATATTTATTAATGTATAATACACATCTGGAGACCTATTTGTTCTGAATGATATTCCTGTCCTGTGGATAACTTTGGAAGATGCACAGTTGAGAATCCCGTTAATGAAGTGTTGGTCTATGTTGTAGTTGTCGTGTCCAATAAAGAGCCTCAGAGGTCTCCATACATCTCTATCGCAGCAGTCGCAATGTCCACTATCTTGGGTATGTAAAGTTGCTGTCCTGGGTCCATGTCCATTTTCTGCAAGGCTGCGTCTATTGCTGGGTATGAGAATATGTGGGTAGGTGTTAGTTCCACACCAGGACAATTGTTGCATGTCCTGTAGGTTCTTGTTGCTTCTGGATTTATTGTTATTTTTTGTAGTGTTCCGTTCTAGTGCAGTCTAGTGTAATGTTCCAATGAAGATTGCTGGTCTATCCCATGGTAGATAGGGCAGTAGAGGGCAAAACGAATCATAAATTGGTAGAACTAACACTACAAGAACTTCTGCAATGTCTTCACTTTTACACGAGTGTTTTTCTGAGAAAAATAATTCATAAATTAAGATATTTATAAAATAACGACGAAAAGACATATTGTAGCTGACAATACGTATTTGAATATTATAATTAAAATGAGTAGATTTGGATCGTCACTCATCTGTGAGGTTTGAGTATTTTCAAATTGCTTTATTTTTGAGATTGTAATTTTCATATCGAATTTCATGTTTCATATACTACAAGTAAACTACGAAAAGAGAACCTGATTACGTCGGTCAATCTATAATTCGTTTTTACATCTAATTCGGTCATGTTTCGTTGCTTATCCCTAGTATACGTGGCACAACCCATGATAATCATGATGGGCAGAGGTAGGCGACTGACTTTTACTGTAATTGCACCACATGTCTACACATGTGAAAATCAGTTCGACTTTATACATATAAATGTGCCAGAGCCCCGTCCCACTAGGTTTAATCACAAGGTGTAACGGTATCATGACACAAAGGCAACTAATGATATATTTTGAAAATAATAAATTTACTATTGACGTTACTGCTTCAAAAAGATATTTATATAATAGTTTATCCATGCAGTAATATGCGCGTGAATACTGTCAGGAGGACAGAGTTTCCTGGTATTCCCCCTTATCTGGACCGACCGGTCGGGGTAAACAGTGGCGTCACGTGGAAGGAGGATATATCTGAGTTCTCCCCTCTTGCTCTAACGGCTGGGTCGATTTGGCTCATGTAAATAGTAACTCTTATTTTATATTTAAAATCTCTCATATAACTCTTTAAATAAATATTTAAAGTAATTCGAAGGCCTAGTTAATTATTTTTCATCGCGACAATTGTGGTGGAGACGCCGGGTAACGAGACAGTCACCAGACGAAGTCGTCGCCTTCAAGGATTGCAACCAGAGCTATCTACAGTGCTTGCATTTCCCGCTCGGAAGAAAATGGAAAGAGAAGAAAACCGACCATTCTGCCATCGGTGGAGAGATCCCACTGTCTTCTCGGGGGAACGTGGGGAAGATTCGCAGCGTTGGCTGAGCGACTTCCAGCGTGTGGCACGTTACAACAAGTGGGATGACTCCATGTGTCTGGCCAACGTCATCTTCTACCTCACTGGCACAGCGAAGTGCTGGTTCGAAAACTTCGAGGAAATCTTGAATTCGTGGGAGGAATTTAAGATAAAGTTTTGTGAAATATTTGGGAACAAGGAAGACACGGCTAGAAAAGCCGAGAACATTCTTCGAACTAGAGCGCAGACGAGTGGGGAAAACGTCGAGAACTACATACAAGAAGTCCTCCTTCTTTGTAAACAGAGCAACCCCAGAATGTCGGAAGGAGAAAAGGTGAGCCACCTGATTAAAGGCGTAGCGGAGGAAGTGTATCAGGCACTTGTTGGGAAGGACATCAGCACGGTGGACCAATTTGTTGCGTTCTGCCGCCGATTCGAGGCATTCAAGAGGATGCGTGTTGCACCGCCCAGGTTCAACCGACTGCCCAATGTTACCACCATCTCGACCGCTGAACCTGAGAACCTAGAAGCCCTGATTAGAAGAATAGTAAGAGAGGAGGTGCAGAAGTTTATGGCTCCTCCTTCTACATTTGCCGCCCAGGATATCGACACTCCATCTCCCGACCTACGGGATGTCATCCGTAGTGAAATCCAGCAAACGTTGGCTCCTATCTCTGCCCCTCGTCAGTCCGAGAGCTTCCGCCCTCGGCGACAATACCTCCCCCAGAACGATCAAGGTTACCGACGAAGAACCGAAGGGCCACCAAATAATCAAAGGACTCAGTGGCGTACTGAAGATGACAGACCGATCTGCTTCCACTGTGGGCGCCCTGGCCACGTTGCACGTTATTGCAGAGACAGACGTCAAGCTTTTGCGGATGCCAGACTTGGAAGAGAAACAGTCGATTTCGGAAGACCAAGAACGGAAAATTACACCATGGGCGAATCAGGAAGCGAACTATCCCAAGGAAGATTTAGAAACCCGTCGCCATATCCCCACCGCGGAAGATTCCAAGCTCCCAGAAGAACCTCACAATCCCCTGCTCGCCGTCCCAGCCGCTCACCCAGTCGCCGCAGTGAGGAAAACTAGATGGCGCGCCCTCTGGAGGTGTGGCCGCCACAGACGAAAATCCTCCCTGCCGTATAGCCGCTACAATGGAAAAGAACTGGATATCTGTCAACATACAAGGACGAAATGTACAAGCTCTTGTGGACTCCGGCGCTGATTACTCAGTAATTTCTGAAGCTTTCAGACGTTCTATAAAGGCCCCAGTTTTTAAAGAAAATGGACCACTTCTAAGAGCCGCGGACAAGAAGCCTATCGTGACCCTTGGTAAGTGCTCTTTAGAAGTTCAAATCAAAGGACTCGATATTATTTTTGATTTTGTAGTAGCCGCTGAATGTAGCCACGATGTTATACTGGGCTGGGATTTCTTCAAAGCCACAGATGCCATTATAGATTGTGGGGAAAACAAATTGTATTTAAGCGAAGCTGAAAAATCCTACGAATGGAAAGACCTGAAACTTTGTGCTGCTATGGACTGTGTCATACCGCCGAAATCTTTTGGCAAGATTGTTGTCACCAGCCAGGATGTATTTGGCAGCAGAGATGTAGTCGTTACAGGTTCCAAACGCCTGCAGTTGGAAAAAGGACTTTTTATTCCCTCTTCCCTCGTTAGGTTCTTACATGGCAGAGCGGTGTTGTGGGTGACTAACAGTACTCACCAGTCTCAAGTGATACCTTCGGACATGAAGATAGGAACAATGCAAGATCTAGAAGTAGGGAGCATATCTAATCTTGACGCTTGTTCTGAAATAGCTGGAAAAGACGAAGTAACTTCCCCAGATGTGAGAGAATGTTTAATTTCAATGATTTCTACTGATTTGGAGGAAACAAAGAAAAACAGATTACTCACGTGCCTAAATGAGTTTTCTGATATATTCGACTTTGAGAAAAAGAGCTTCCCTGTCTCTGGCGAAATAAAACATAGAATCGATACGAGTGATTATCCGCCTGTCAGACAGCGTCCTTATAGAGTGTCTCCGCCGAAAGACGTGTCATTCAGAGTGAAGTAGAGAAAATGATGGAGACTAAAATCATCCGGCCATCATCAAGTCCATGGGCCTCTCCCGTTATATTAGTGAGGAAGAAGGACGGCTCGTTGAGATTCTGTGTCGACTATCGTCGTCTAAATAAAATTACAAAGAAAGATGTTTACTCTCTCCCTCGTATCGATGACGCGCTGGACACCCTCTCTGGATCCAGGTACTTCTCCACTATGGATATGAGATCGGGTTACTGGCAAATCGAAGTAGACGATAAGGACCGGGAGAAAACGGCATTTATCACTCCAGATGGGCTTTATGAATTTAATGTAATGCCATTTGGTCTATGTAATGCACCAGCAACTTTCGAGCGAATGATAGACAACGTCCTACGGGGATTGAAATGGGACATGTGTTTATGCTACTTAGACGACATTGTAGTCTATGGATCGACCTTTAAAGAACATTTAACACGTTTATACAAAGTTTTGAGATGCATTCAGCAGGCCGGACTGTGCCTGAATTATAAAAAGTGTCATTTCGCCTCGAGACAAATAACTATCCTCGGGCACGTCGTTAATGAATTTGGAACGCAGCCAGACCCAGAAAAAGTGAAAGCCATTGTCCACTTTCCAAAACCCCGTAATATCAGTGAGACCAGAAGTTTTCTTGGGTTAAGTTCATACTATAGACGCTTCATCAAAAGTTATGCTAACAAGTCTCGACCCTTGAATAGCCTTTTAAAGAAAGATGAAAAATTCATTTGGGGCGAAGAACAAGATGAATCTTTCCGGATTCTCAAACAGGAATTGGGATCTTCGCCTGTGTTAGGACATTTCATAGAAGGTGCGGAAACTCATGTCCATACTGATGCAAGCGGCTATGGTTTAGGGGCAGTTCTTGTTCAAATCCAGAATGACGCGGAGAGACCTATAGCCTATGCCTCACGAACACTAACCAAAGCGGAAAAGAATTATTCCACTACAGAAAAAGAATGCCTCGCAGTTGTTTGGGTCCTTGGTAAATTCCGCCCGTACCTATATGGCAGACCCTTTACTGTGGTTACCGACCATCACTCGCTATGTTGGCTGGTAGGCTTGAAAGATCCATCCGGCCGCTTAGCTCGTTGGGCCCTCAAACTACAAGAATACGACATAAACATCGTTTACAAAAGCGGACGCAAGCATAAAGACGCTGACTGTTTGTCAAGAAGCCCCTTGGCAGACACCGCAGAGATAGAAGGGCACATTACTTCCATCCAAGACATTGCAGAAGAACAAAGTAAAGACCCTCATTTGGTTGGGATCCGTGAAAAACTTGCAAATGAAAATTTAAAAGGGTATCAGATGATTGGAGGCGTTCTCTATAAGAAAAATTACGACCCTGAGGGCAAACCATGGCTGCTAGTAGTCCCAAAACAAATGAGGCACGAAATTCTTAAAGATGTCCACGACACTCCAATGGCCGGTCATTTGGGATTTGCCAAAACCTATGACCGCGTTAGAAAGAGATTCTATTGGCCTGGACTTTATAGGACAGTTTCCCAATACATTGCTCATTGTAAAGAATGCCAGCGAAGGAAGGGCGTGCCTCAGAAACCTCCT
>CP092874.1:64823886-64852868 GCA_030710605.1 Cordylochernes scorpioides | reverse complement strand
TGACTCGCGTTAACTCGAGTTGCGTAATGGGTGAATCGTCTTCATTGGTATCAGCGTGCGTTGACAAGGACGACCCGGTGTTCAAGGAGAGCTTCAACTGTACCTGGTACTATATAGCTCCTAGACTGCTCGGAATTGCCCAGAAGAACTGGGCATCTTCTTGGACGGTCGCAGCGACAATTCCCTTGTCAAGAACAAAGTGACAATTGATAAATGTATCCTTTTGATCCAAATTCCGATGTAAGAGATGGCATTTTACTAAGGTATCTTTACCAAGTCGGCGAGCCTGTACACATTGATGAACCCAACGCCCATTACGTCCTCTTGATATCGTAGTCTCCTGTAGAGATCCAATTGAATTCATAAGAACAAATCTGTTAAGATCAATCTCATTGTCTTGCTTTTTACTCAAAGTTTTCTGTGAATTCTCTATAAAACTTGGAAGGGAGATGATGTAGACTTTAAATTATCGTTCTCGAGTCTAAGCCCAGGAGGTGAACCAACGCCATGAAAAATGAAGAGCTAGTGACGAGCACGTCAAGTTGCTGGTGTAAGTTAAATCCGGTGTTGGGGTCAGAACTTGAAACTACTCCAGATTTGTGATAAGGTTTTTATTTTCTGGTAGTTCTTCGACTGGTAATCTGTACTTTTTCAGAAAAATTGATGTTTCTAAGCCAATGGACCATTCAACACTTATATGTATTTAGCTTCAGTGCAAATTTTGCAGGATTAATCGAAATTAGGCCGCTTAACTGGTGGAATTAGATTATCTTTGTAATCTCATTGCAATGCTGAGGTACTATTTCCGCCCTCGTTTTCTGGTGGGAGCTTGTTTTAAGGAAGCCTATATATATCTTGAAGCACCGTAAGCACTCGATGCCATATCAGATGAAGGCCGAAACATCAATCTTTCAATTTTGAGACATATCGGAAAATAAGTCGAAATAGCTTGAAATCTTCATTGAGCTATAGATGATATCCTTGAGCGATAGCCGTTTGTATGAATGTAACATTGCTTAACAGGATGACAGATGTTACTCTGCTCTAGTGCTGAAGCGCTGTGATGATATCAGCATCTTACCTACACAGAAAGGTGAATTAGCAACGTTGTGCTATTACTCAACCTACACAAATTGTATAAAACCGCTGGACGCTTTCTTGGCTAGGAAGTCGACGTTCCAAGTTGCCTTGATCTCCTGGATCCCTTCAATATATTTATATAAATAATTTTTATATTAATTCTTTAAGCCTCTTTCCGATGGTTTTTTTCCAAAGTTAGCAGGGGTAGAAAATCGATTTCTTTTCAATTTCCATAACTTGTGTTATTTGGAGACACCATTGAGAATGAAGAAGGTTTTCCATATTTCTGAGAGAGAAAAAATCTAATTTCATCCGGTCTTACCTCAATAGCAATTTGTACTTCTAATTCCACGTCTGTCGAGCGAGATCCAATGCATTGCGTAGTCAGACATTCCTAATGGAACTATCTTTATGTTAAAGATGAGAGATAATGTTTGCGTCATTTTTAAATTTAAATAGATGAACTTTTCCCTCTATAAACACTAAAGAAGAGTTTAAAACGATTAGGCATTCAGTTGAAATACCCGTTGATTAGCAGCCCACAGCGTTGAAAAAGGTATTCTTAAAGTCGATCTAGGTATCACATGAGACCCCTTTTTAAAAGCTTATTTAGCGTCGATAAAGGTACTTTTTATAGTCGACCTATTTATCATTCCAAACAGCCCTCTTGATAAATAACTTCTAGCGTCATAAAAAAAATTAAAAGTCGATCTATTTATCATTCGACTTCTTCATGAGCTTCTTCCGGCGTCGAAAACGTGACTTTTAAAAGCCAATCTATTTATCATTCCACAGTCTTCTTTATGAGCTGATTCCAACGTCGAAAGCGTGACTTTTAAAGTCAACCTATTTATCATTCCACAGTCTTCTTATTGAGCTGCTTCCAGCGTCGAAAACGTGACTTTTAGAGTCGATCTATTTATCATTCGACAGTCTTCTTATTGAGCTGCTTCCAACATCGAAAACGTGACTTTTAAAGTCAACCGATTTACCATTCCACAGTCTTCTTTATGAGCTAATTCCAACGTCGAACGCGTGACTTTTTAAGTCAACCTATTTATCATTCCACAGTCTTCTTTATGAGCTAATTCCAACGTCGAAAACGTGACTATTAAAAGTCGATCTATTTATCATTCCACAGTCTTCTTTATGAGCTAATTCCAACGTCGAAACCGTGACTTTTAAAGGTCGATCTATTTATCATTCAACAGTCTTCTTTATAAGCTGATTCCAACGTCGAAAACGTGACTTTTAAAGTCAATCTATTTATCATTCCACGGTCTTCTTATTGAGCTGCTTCCAGCGTCGAAAACGTGACTTTTAAAGTCGATATATTTATCATTCGACAGTCTTCTTATTGAGCTGCTTCCAACATCGAAAACGTGACTTTTAAAGTCAATCTATTTATCATTTGACAGTATTTCCTTATGAGCTGCTTCCAACGTCGAAAACGTGACTTTTAGGGTCAATCTATTTATCATTCCACAGTCTTCTTATTTAGTCACTTCGAACGTGGAGAACGTGACTTTTAGAGTCGATCGAATTTATCATTTGACAGTATTTCATTATGAGCTGCTTTCAACGTCGAAAACGTGACTTTTAGAGTCGAACTATTTATCATTCCACAATCTTCTTATTTAGCCACTTTCAACGTTGAGAACGTGACTTTAGAGAGTCGATCTATTTATCATTTGACAGTATTTCCTTATGATCTGTTTCCGACGTCAAAAACGTGATTTTAAGTTAGTCTATTTATCTTTCGACAATCTTCTTTGTAAGCTACTTCCAGAGTCAAAACGTAATCTTTACGTCGATCTATTTATCCTTCGATAGTCTTGATGAGCACCTCCTATCGTTGAAAACGTGAATTTTAAATCGATCTAACATTCATCAGTCGGAAAGCCCTCTTGATTGGCTTACACCATTAAATATGGTATAATATGAATTTAAAAAATATATTTCTTTGTTATTAGTTGAATTCTTGAAGTGATATCTTCGATGTTCATCTTGGCTTTCATTCCTTCTACGCGGTGATTCAAGGAGCTTTGGAAATCCTGTTTTTCTTGACCTGCGATACTCTTTCCTCAATATGAAGTGAGTGTGGATTGTGATCATTTCTTGAAATTGTTCAGACTATTGATAAGTTTCACAGCTTAGCTGATAAAAGTTTGAAATTTAACAAAAGCAAACCTTACCTTCCCTACATAACACTGGGTTCTATTAACAACCATAAGTTTTCAATTATTCTAATCGCTATATCTTTCTCTTTATTGTCAATTGAATTATTTTGTTTCGAAGCAAGGATCACGTCTCTAATTAAGAATTGTTCTTATTTCTGTGTTTCAATTTTTATTAAAGATAATTCGCTACTGTCGTTAACCGTATTGGAAGGACCTGGCTCATCATTGAAGATGACGAGCAACAGTTTATACCGTCTAACAGCCTAAAGTGCTCTCCCTATTGTATTAGGTTGCTCGGCTTATACAGCCAGACATATTTTTCTTAGTGAGGGAATATTCAATATGAATGCGAATCCGAGAGGCGTTCTCCATCATCGGCCGGACCTGCAGTCTTGGATCTTTCCAGTTGGTCTCGAGGACCACGCCATCACCATCTCCTCAGCAGCGAAGTACGCGATCTATGTATTCTTCGTACATATAAAATGAAAGGATTTAAAAGCACGAATGTTTCTTTTATACATAATACAAACTTATTCTTCGTAGATCACGAAATACATGGTGTCGCTGGAGACCCGCTGGGGATTCTCCACCAAACTCTGCAGCGATGATAATGACCCTATATTCATTGTACCTAGTGTATATAATTCATATATATATTTAATTATATATTTTTTTAAATAGTGCAGACTGTGCACTTTGCATGTATTGACAAGATGTAAATAAAATTATTTTAATTGTCAATTGTCAATATGAATGCTTCTAGCATTTCTTTTCCGCAAATAATTTACAGATTATCCTGTTAGGCATCATTTCAATACGAGATTAGCGGACCCTCTATACTTAAGATATGTGGAAATATTTTACCGAGGATCGTTTAAGAAAGATGCAAATAAATCTTTACAAGGGTTTGACATGTTCTAAAATAAATGTATAAGTCTTCTGATAGCTATCTGATAATTATTCATAGGTTTTCTTTTGACCCATGACTTGATTTTGACTGCATTTTTCGAGTATCTTATTGATTGAGGTCTGCGAGTTGATAGAGGTCTTGTCGCTTGTTTAACTAGCCATTAATCGTATGAACTATTCAAATGCCATTGAATGTGTTAGGGAATCTTCTTTAAAAATTACTTAAACATTTGAAATTATTGGGAAGCTGTTTTACCTAATTTAATGACAAACTCAGTACATTTTCTTTATTTTCAATACGTGTCGTAGTAAAGTTAGAAAATGTTTTGATATACGCTAGATTTTAAATACGAAAAAAAAAAGTGTGAAGCTGTACGTCTGTGTGATCTACTTTTTCTACGAGTTGATCAATGTTTTATCAACAAGGTTCTATTCAAATGTTTCTTGATTAAGAATATTTTACGTGATTTGGTCTCATTCTTGGAATTTATTGATCATGCGTTGTATGTCAATAATTTAAAGTGTTATTCAATGTGGTTTGTAAGACATTTCCTCCTATTTTAAGCCTAAAATTATATTCATTTATCTTAACCAATGCAATATTTGGGCATCTAATTCATTGAACCAAATATTATACTACACAAACCCAACCGAAAATGATGACTTGTCACATTAATAAAAAATGAAGAACGTTATGAACTATAAAGTTGTTCCAAAAGTTCGTGTTTTTCTTAAAATTTTGTTTTTCTTATTACTTGGCGAATAATATTATTACGGCGAATACATAATACAAAGACATTATACATAACAGCGAATATTATTGGTATTTCAAATTTTGTTGTTGTTGTTGCTTATTCCTCAAAACGATCTCCATTAGGTTCCATTGTCTTAGCTGTAGACATCATGGAGAAGGAAAGAGGGGTGCTGTTAGTCTGAAGACCTGGAAGTACCACTCAGTGTGACTTTGTTTCTTTTGGTCTCCTGACATGGAGTGTAGCCGCTCCTATGGAGAACAGACAATTGAT
The DNA here is from genome assembly GCA_030710605.1 of Cordylochernes scorpioides. Taxonomy (NCBI): domain Eukaryota; kingdom Metazoa; phylum Arthropoda; class Arachnida; order Pseudoscorpiones; family Chernetidae; genus Cordylochernes; species Cordylochernes scorpioides. The sequence continues at coordinate 64,847,674 of CP092874.1, read as the reverse complement.
ACATTAGCCGGGTATGTAGCACAGGGTGGCCCTACCAGGAGTTAAACTCCCGACATCCTGTGCTACCTGCTTACACCCTCCCGCCACTTTGAGGCTGTAGGATACGAACTTTTGGGACAACCTTGTAAAATCCGAACCAGCAAATTCTCCATTGTGGACTTACCTAGCTGTGAAGTCCGCTGGTGGATATCCAGTCAGATGGACGTAAAGGGTGAAGTTGCTCCGCCCTCGGTTAGGATTGGTTAGTTCCGGCCCCTCCCACCACGTCCCGCCAATCAAATTGAAGAGACGATGTTGACAAGTTTTCTTCCTTTCTTCACCAGAGTGATGTCACCCCAGTTATTTACATTGTGATCTAGTACCCTATCCCAAGTATAATTTCTTGAATTTTTCTGTTTTCATGAAAATTTTGCGACCTTCAAAGGCTTTTGGGGGACAAAAATATATTAAGTATTGAACAATATAGCCTCTTGAATAATTTTTAAAAATATTTAAAAACTGATAAATCAAACCTTATTTAACCACATTAACAGATGCTGTCTCTGTTAGAAAGGTTTTAGGGTTTTATATTATTTTAGAAATTAATACATACGATTTTAGTAATTGAAAATAGTTTATTTATGCAAAACTATATCTTTCCATTTATTTACAAAGTAATAATATATAAGAATAGTGAGGAGTGATAACTATGCAAATATTAATGATGATATACCACAGAATATTTAAAATAATTATTCAGTGACAATATTATATAAAATATTAAAGTCTAAAATTGAATTCATATATTCAACAGTCTCACAATAAATCAACAAATTTCTTTCAGAACTTGATTTTATGCTATTCCACATCTTGCGAATTACCTCTAACAGCCATTGCTCAATGATTTGGCTGGGAGGCGGCACTAAAAACTCGAATAAATATAGGCTGACTGCATATTTTTGTTGAATAATTTTGTCTAGTATCGGCTTTCAACTCAATTATTGAAAAATCCATAAATCGCCTCATTTTTGAGTTCTTTCTATGCTTTATACTATGATGTTTGATCAAAGTCTCCTCTTTGGTTTATATAAATTCTACAAGGCCGCAGTCACCGTCCGGAGGTGATGAATGGATTCTCCGACATCGGCGAAACATAGATATTTAACATTTCATTTTTAAATAGAAGTAGGGAAATGTAGGTTTACACTCATGGACATAACTTAAGGAAGTTGTGCCTTTTAGCATGCATATCGAGATTCAGACAATAACTCTGAAATATATTTGATACACAGTGACCTTTATTGAAGACACATGAGATAACCAAGTCTGAACCAAAGTCTCCTTCAAACAAACAGACGACAAGCGACATCAAAGACTTTACACTTCCTTAAGTTTTGACCATGAGTTTACATATAAAGTGACCGTTTATTCTACTGCTGATTATTTCTCTCCTGCCTCCCAGCGCAGTACATTCTGTTCCGTGTCACAGAATCTCTGGTGACTTAGCTCGTCGGCAAAGTTCACCATGTCTTAAAGTTAAAATAAAATTTTAAACCATTCTGAAAGGTAAGAATAATTACCAAAGTACACACTTCATTGTTATTTATTTTAAGATACATACCTAAAGCGTTTAATAAATTGTCTACCAGAAGTGACTAAAAATGAAAAGGACGAGTTTCTTAAATAAAATCGTCGTTTTTACCTTTGGTCTCTTCCTAGCAATGATATCCGGCGTTACCTCCTATTGTGTCAAAGTATTTTAAATTTATCAACAGATTTTTATCTTTTTATATATTTTGTTATTTAGCATATTTCTCTCATTGCTTTTTTTTTTTTTTTTTTTGTGAATAAGTTGGTCATTGTCATCGTTTTTTTTTTTTTGCAAATATATATAGGAAAAAAACGATGACAAATTCTAACTTATTCATACGAAATATCTATATATACCCATCTATATATATATATAAGAAAATATGAAGGTAATTTATCATGACAGCTATACCCAACCACCAAACAACCCTACTGTGAGGAAGGTAAATCTCTCCCATCTGCCAAACACATGTTCTACCCAACCACCAAACAAAAAGCGTCCCTACTGTGAGGAAGGTGAATCTTCTGCCAAGCACATGTTCAAGTTCAACAGCATGGACAACCTTTACAACTTTGCGTGTCGTATCCAATCTTGTGGACTCCAATCTCAACACTCCAAAAAAATTTAAAAAAAATATTGCCACCAAAGATTGGCTACTCGATTTAGCAACAAAAGCAGAGCTCCTTCTGTAAGATTGCTTCAAAGATGCGAGCCTAAGTCGACCTCAACGAACGTAAAATGTCACAATCCCTTCCACCTCATATGCTTCAGTTACGACGATGAAAGCGAAACCTGTCCTACCAAAGAAAAAAGTAAGGTCTCCTTCATTATTCTAGTCCCATCCTTCGGTCCCACGTCTAAGTTATAGCAATAGACTCCAAGCCTAACCCGAGGGAAATCCTTAAGGTCGTGCCGAAGGCTGAACCATCACTGATGTCTTCTAAAGATGTATTAGCCTCATCAAAACAAGCGACAAGGTGGTCTTTCACACCAAAACATCTCAGAGGGCAAAGCAGGCCGCCACCAAGCTATCCACACTGCCTAAAGAACTAAGCTGGCATAAACGTCCTAAGATCGTCCCAAAATTCTGCCTGTTTAGGGCAGACAAGGACGTCCAAGATGAGGAAATATGCGACAGTATCGGCTCCAACCACTCAGTATGAAAACTTCCAGGTAAACGATGAATCAAGGTTGTCCGTCGCTCCAGGAACGCAACGCAGAGTACAGAAACTGTGTTTGTGTAGGTGAACGACATAGTTGCTGAGATTCTGGGACAACATGGTCGTATTCCTGTAGCTGGGCTAATGCACAGGTACGAGCGCAGCCACTCATTGAAGCAGTGTTTCCGATGCTACGGCTTCGGACACCGCGCTTCTTCCTGCTCAGTAGCTGATCCCACCTGCTATCGCTGCGGTTCCGCGGAGCATGAAGGGAATCAATCAATGCTCGGCTGACTCAAAGCAGATACGTTGCTGTCGCTGGAGAAAAATAATAGGAGATCCTACCAATCATCTGGCAACTTCTTCAACCTGCTCTCTTGTGTGTGTGTGTGTGTGTGAAGGACAAAATACTCCGATCCCAAAACAAATATCTAGGCCCTTACCTATCTTTAAGACTAATGTCCAGAAATCTCAATTTGCCGTTCTTGAGATTTACAATATGTCCTAACCGACATCATTCTCCTACAAGAACTTCCAGCAAACTTCTACTGGCCCACCCCAGGTTTTCAAGTCTTCTTCAACTCAAGCTCATACAAACCTTCGGGCATTGTTGCACGGAGCAATCTCCATCACATCCCTCTAGTCACTCGGGACATCACCTCTATTGCCATCTACCTGGATCAGAGAGTAGTTGCAGTTTGTTCAGCCTACTGGCATGGTCATAGGTCAGAGGAGGATTTCCTTCCTTAGTTTGGAAGAACTTATAAACAGGATTTCGTTTCTTAAGATCCTAGGTATGGATGCCAATGCCCACTCTCCCACTTGGGGCACATATTCCCCCACTACAATGTCCTCTAGGTCATCTTGAACACTTTACATGGTCAAACGGATATATTTACTCATCCATTGATGGTACATTGTCACCAGTTCACTAGTTAGCTATCCATGCTTCTAGGAGCTTGCTTGAAGGAGTGGCCTTCACCGACTACGTCCCGATATTGACATTTCCAGATATCATTTGAGAGAAAAATTCATCAAGGGGAAAAGCGTCTTGCAAAAATATTTAAATTCAACCTTTATATACGCGTATGATTCTTTTAAAAATAAAATAATTTCTACTGCCCTTACTGCAATAGAAAAATTAATAGGAGGGCCTGGCTCATTGCTCGAAGCATATTATATATTTATAATCATATATAATTTTGCTGTCCTCAAAGCTTATATCCATAGTTCATCTAAAATACCCATTCCAAGAGTCTAGAATCAGTATCACTATAAAAGGAAGATCGTAAAATACAATATAACAGCGGTATGGTAGATTAAACTGGCGAAACCGCTGGGAGGGTTCACCACTGATGAGCCAGGCCCTTCCATTAATTTTTCCATTGCAGTAAGGGGGCAGTAGAAATTATTTTTTTCAAATCATACGCTTCTATAATATCTTAAGAGACAAGGGTCGCCTTTCCCATCAAAATAGACGTCTAAAACGAGACGCCATCCATTGACCGTCGCCGCAACTAGCGGCCTCGGGTCGGTGACAAAGCCATAACACCAGCTTTGGCAAACTGAAAAGGGTCCACCTAGAGACAATGGTTTTTTAATTATAAATACAAGAAAATAAGACCCAATCCAAATAATTTAATAGTGTGTGACGTTTCGGTAACAGCATTGTTACCATCATCAGACAAGCATTCTTTTGTCTGATGATGGTAACAATGCTGTTACCGAAAAATCATGCACTATTGAATTATTTGGATTAGGTCTTATTTTCTTGTATCTATAATCCAAATTGTGCTTTATCATTAATTTTTTATATATTCACATGTTTAGCGTATTTACCCAAGTTTGGCCTTAAATACCCATTTTTTAGTTTCTCAAAAAGCCTCTGATGTCAAAACATTTTTGGTCACAGTGGTACAGCCTGCACCATGCTAATGAGGGCGAACAGCCCAAAATGCATTCATGGTTGACTTTTCTTGATATATCAAGAAAATGGTTTGGCCAAATATCAGGGAACTGGTTAAATCAATGTTTAGTTGATTTCTGTTCCGCTAGATGGCGCTCTGACATCTAAAAAGCTCAGGTGTTTGTGGTCAGGATATGCCTTTTTTATTTTAATATATCTGTATATCTCTTTAAAGAACACCTAGTTGAAAAACCAAAGTGTACTTTTTACCATAGAGAATCATATTGGTAATTTTTTTTATTGTTGTTGTTGGCATTGAAACCTATCTTCTTATAAAGGTAAGAGTCAGTGGACGAGTGGGTAAAACCCTTGATTCCTGACAGCCATAAATTGGGATCAAATCCCGAGTTGAAAACTTTATTTTAATATGTGAATAACCCTATAATATTATTCCTTGTAGCAAATATCTTAAACTAGGTAGCTCTGTTTGAGTGGTACCTAATAAAGTTATTTTGGAACAGGAACAAGATTTATAGAGATGTCCACTCATGGAGTAGGTTCTTTTTTTTTTGATTATCCTTAGTACACATGGTACAGGCCATGATAATCATGGTGGGTAAAAGTAGGTGACTGCTTTTACTGTAAGTGCACCACATGTCTACACATGTGAAAAGCAGTTCGACTTTGCACTTACAAATTTGTCAGAGCCCTGTTTGTTTACTTGCACTCATTGGTGGGGTTTGACTTCTGCAAGAATCGAGGGCTATTGGAGTATATATTTTTTTAAATCAGAAAAAAGTGCCCAATGAGGGAATCGAACACGGGTTGTAGCAGTGGAAATCCAACAGTTTAGACCATCCTTCCACCAATCCCAGAGTATGTTCTACTGTGAGTGTGCAGGGTATAGATAACACAAAGTCAGTTGGCTTGTTCATCTTTTATTTATGCAACAAGGTAGGTGACAAAAGTTGAGCTCTAAAAAAGTGACATTCCAAAGAATCACTTCCATATAGTTGGATCTTGAGTGTGGTGGACATTTCTGTATTTTAGATATACATTTTTACTATATTGAAATATTAGCACCAATTCCTAAGTAACACAGAATACTACATAGTGACCAATTAGTTGAACACAACATTCATCAGCTAGTAGTGATAAAAAATATATAAAATTACATCAAATTGCCAAAACATCTAGATATGGGTTCAAAACTAAGGAGTCACACTCTCCTAAGTCTTCTTCTGTTTAGTGTAGATGTTGAAATTTCTTCTTTTTTAATACAGTAGAACCTCCCTGTAAAGGACACCTAATTGCAGAACCAAAGTGTCCTTTAGGGAGAGGTGTCCTCTTACCGGAGAGTTGCTAAATAGCAAAAATGATAATTTTGCAAATGAAAACTATCCTTTATAGAGAGGTATCCTCTAGCATGAGTGTCCTCTCATGGAAGTTCTACTGTATAAGCATATTGATAATTTGTTAATAATATAATCCCTTCAGTAAAATTATGAATAAAAGAAAATTCACTGAGGGAAAGGTTTTTTTTTTCCTTCTCAGTGAATTTTAATTATAATGTAACATAGAAAATTAGGAAAGAAAAACTTCTGAATGAAAACAGCAATTTATGTAATTTAAAACATAATTAAAACTAATAAAATAGCAGAGAGGAAATAAGAAAATTTTACAGTATATCAAAATATAAATATCGAAATTAAAAAAATCTTTTCACACATTTCACAATGTTGACAATTATTAAAAAAACTTTACATTTTTAGCATTTATTTTGAAGATAGATGTGACATAAAATGAAAATTAATATTTAATTAAGCAAATCATTTTTATATAACTTCCTAAAACTTCAGTTTCTCTACGTTCCATTAATGTATATCATCTCTTACATTGATCATTATAAGACATTTTGTACTTCTCTCTGGGTTATATATCTTACTATAAATAAAGTTGAATTACTTTTAATGGCACCAACATAAATCGATATTTACATCTAGAATTTCACATAAATACAAAATAATAATAATATTTTTTAAAAAAATTGTAAACTATAATATAATTCAGAATAAATATATATATGGATGGAAAATTTGCCGGGAGGAAATTGATCCATTGAAGCATAGGGCGCCTCTCCCGTCAAAATCTGATGCCATAGAGGCGCCCTATGCTTCTATATATATATATAGATGGGAATTTGACGAGGGCCATTAGCCCGACACCATGGTCTCTAGGTGGACGCTTCTCAGTTTGCCAAAGCTGGTGTTGTAGCTTTGTCACCGACACGAGGCTGCTAGTTTGTGACGATGGTCAATAGATGGCATCTGGTTTTGACGTTTAATTTGACAAGAGAGGCGCCCATTGCTTATATATATACAGTTAAACCTGTCTATAGCGCCCCCTCTTGGGACTTACCAAAATAGGGTGCTATAGAGAGGGGATGCTATAGACAGGTCACTTTTAATGTAAAATGTTTACATTTTAATGTTTAAAATCGAGCGCTATAGACAGGTTTAAATGTATATATATATTAAAAGAGGGCATATATATTTTGGATTGAATATATTTATTAAAAATTCAATATTTCAATGAGGCTGTTCACCTATCTTCTTCTGGGAAATCAAACTCCTTGTAAGCCTATCATCTGTGTGATGGATGAGAAGTGAAGAGAATCATGAGATATTAAGCTTACAAGAAGTTAGATTTCCTAGAAGAAGATAGATGAACAACCTCATTGAAATATTGACATTTTAACTAAATATATTTGATCCAAAATATATGCCCTCATTTTATGTATTAAAAATGGATTGCTCACACAATTTTCAAAAAACACACATATATATATATATATCTGAAAAAATAATAGAAAAAAAATTAAAAATAAGTGGGTCAGGTGTTGATATTAAAAATAAAAAAGGCATATCCTGACCAGGAGCACATATGTTTTTCAGAAGGCAGAGCGCCATCTGGTGGAACAGAAATCAACTAAACATTTAAAAAAGCACATGTGCTCCTGGTCAGAATATGCCTTTTTTATTTTTAATATATATATATATCTAAGTGTTGGAATGCTTACATAACTTATAGTTTTATACCAGACATAGGGATAAACAATGGAAATTTAACATCAAAGTTTACTCAAAGTACAAAAATAATATATACAGAATATTAAAACAACAAAAATCTCTCAACATCCAAACCAGAGAATTAAAATATAAGACTAAATGGTCTGCAAAAAACATTTCTTTATTAAGAACCATATTTTGCCCAGAGATACTGCTTAGCTTTACTTTCTAATAAGATTTTTCTGCAATTATATCAATGGAAAAACTAATCAAAGAGCGTAAAAAAAGTCAATATATAATTTGTTCAAAGAATAAAATGTGTGATAAAATTTAGAAATATAAGGTAACAAGAGATCAAATCTAAATACAATAGAGACTCCATGAGAGGACACTCACACTAGAGGACACCTCTCTATAAAGGACACTTTGGTTCTGAAATTAGGTGTCCTTTACAGAGAGGTTCAACTGTATATAGTGAGTGAAGTTTCAGTAACATCATTGTTACCATCATCATACAAAAGTACTGGTAACAACACAAGGTAATAAGACCAAATCCAAATAAATTACCGAAACGTCTATTTATTTACTTTATTTATTTGGTCTTATTACCTTGTGTTTATAATCCAAATTGTGTCTTATGGTAACAACATTGTTACTGTAACGTCACATACACTTTATTTGGATTTGGTCTTATTACCTAGGTTTCTAATGTAGGATCCAAATTGTACCTTATCATTTGTGACAAACTTTGAAACAAATTCCAATACTTAGAAAGTTAATAATGTTGATATAATCCTATCAATGTAATAAGACCAAATCCAAATAAATAAATAGTGTATGATGTTTCAGTAACAACGTTGTTACTTATTTGGATTTGGTCTTATTACCTTGTGTTCATAATCTATAATCCAAATTGTGCCTATCATAATCCCATCAATAAAATCAATTTCTTCACTTCCTAATACAGTAAGAGATTTATATAAAATATTCACTTAGAAGTAATGTAAAGGCTATGTTATATAAAACACAAGAGTTGGTATGAAATATCTCCAGTTTTAGTGAAGACACACATTTGATCAAACACATGGGATTCAACAAGCTGTCTTACATAATTACAAACAATTCTGTATTCCATATTTGATATGAATTTTTTCCTTTCAGATATTATTTTTCAAGAGAGAGAGAGAGTGTATATATATTTCACATATAAAAACATTCAATATATATTAAATATAGGTTCCCACATATATGATTCAATCATTCCTATTAAAACTCAGTGAAAACTCCCTACAACAAAATTGAAGATAGAGAGAATTTGTTTCAATATATTGTTGGGTGTCAAGTACAAGATAGTACATGTGAAATTGTTTTATCTCTTAAATTAGAAATTCTATTTTTTTTATTATTATTTTATTTATCATAGAAATAGCACCACAGAGACAACAGATAGAATTGTATTTGACTCTTGACCGCAGTTTAGGCGGCAATGTGTCAGGGACACAATGAGCCAGTTAATACTTCCGCTCTAGATACATCCAAACAAAACATGTCTGTAAATAGTACAATTGTGATATTGTACTGGGTTCATAAATTAGGAAAATAATAAAGGCATCTCCTTATTGGGCAACTGAAAGTTGCTTATGTCATCTATCGGAATAAATATCAACTATTTGTTGATTTTTAATTATGGCAGAATTGTATTTGGCCAATTCTAGCCAATAGATGCCGCAAGCCATCAGCAACTTTTAATTGCACGATAAGGAGATGCCTTTTTTTTTTTTCTTTTCTTAAAACATGTCACAGCAGCAACCCCCTGAAAACTGTTGAACCCCAAGACAGCTCTGGACTGAACACAGAACCCAGCATTAGATTGGCCCCTAGTGACTATGGCCCACCATGCTAATTTACCTCCCATAATAAACCTTCTGAGACCTACATTCCCTAGATGAGAGATCTACATTACCATCTCTGTCTCATCAATGTACAATAATGGGGTTTTAGATGAAAAATATCTTTAAAAATCCTAAGTTAAACTGACCAAGTTGATAGACCTCAGCAAGGGTCCCACTCCAGGAATACAGAGGAGCTGTGTCTGTACCTATGTTAGATTCGGCAGCAAAGGCTTCTGCTTCCATGTTAGAAACGGCCTCAAATTACAGGCAAAGTCAGACTTTCATCAAAGTGTGCTTGGATCATGGTGCAATGATCAACAAAAGCTGCACTCCTATACCCCATTCGTGTAATCTTTACACAAGGGGATAAGAAACAACAACAGATGACAAATAGGGTTTTGTCACAGGAAGAATACAGTCTGGAGAGTTTGGATAATGAAAGATCTTTACCAGATCACATAACTCAATGCTAGCAGAGAACTATCAATCAAAATGGATTGATTTTATTTCTTAAAACTGGCCAAATACCTTGACTCCCACATACACTTTGATCTGATCAGTACCTCAACAACCCATCATAGTGATCTAAAAAGGCTTCTTATTTATTTAAGAAAAAGGTATTTAAGGTTAAAATATGTATGTAAAACAAGTTTTAAGTTATGAATATTTTGCTTATAAATCTCTTTTATAGAAGGTTGTTGTTATAGTTTGTTCATTGAGGTACAGCTTGCACCATGCTAATGAGGGCCAACAGCCTGAAACGCATAGGTGGTTAGCTTTTCTTGATTAATCAAGAATGGGTATTTGGCCAATTCTGGAATAATTAAAAATCAACGAGAATAGTTGATATTTATTCCGATAGATGGTGCAAGACATCAGTAACTTTAAGTTGCACGATAATGAGATTACCTTTTTAATTTTTTCTTTCATCTCTTATAGAAGTTATTTTGTTCTGAGGAGATTTTGTTATAGAGAGCCTTCACTGAAATCTAGCTAACCAGTCAGTAACACCCACAATGTGAGTAAAACAAAAGTTCCAGATATCAATGGGTAGAATAAGTGAGCAGCATAAGATGTGAGATATGTATAAAATTGTGCAATAGGAGAAAGTACACAAATGTAGAGTATAAAATTGTAATGGAGAGGTACAACAACAGTTATATTGAAGAAGATGAAAGTGTAAAGAAACCTGCTGTTGGTATATATGGATGGCAGTGACAGATCTACTGGCACACATCTCGATGTATATATATATATATATATATATAAACTACACACCCTTTACAAAAATAATACATTCTTCATCATATCAGAGCAGAGGGAGGCCTCAGCAACTATCCACTATCCTATCAACTATCCTGTTTACCATGACCCTCTTCAGTACAGCTATATAACTTCCTATAATGCCAAGTTATGAAATCACCTCAATCTACCAAATAAATGTTTTATCTGGTGAAGTGGCACCTAGAGGTTTAATGTTCAAGATTCAAATTTGTGTGTGTAGTGTGTGTGAATAAATGTCACAATTTATCCTATTTGGGGTTAAATCCTATTTTTTAGGAGAAAGATTTTCCAATATACACCAAGGGGCACTACAGATATTTTCTAACAAAGATAGAGAATCACAGAATGAAATTTGATAAATTCCAAAACTCAAAAATACTTTTAGAATGACAATCTTCCAATACCTCTTAGAGAGAGTTTTATCTTTTAAATATAAAAATTATCTCGCATCAATTAATTCTGGCCTTGGTTAACTACATTCCTACAGGAACAATTAGATGGCATATTGGGTGTATAGACACACACACTAATCCCAATTATGATCTAATCACATTGTGGCGACCACACTTTGCTTCAGTGAACTGGGACAAAGCTCCACTACACATACAAGGCAGTAGTGTGGCGGCCTCACTACACCTCGGCAAGCATGAGCTGGGAGAACACCTCACTATGCATGCACAGGCGGCATCCAGGACTCTTGGCATGCATGTCGTTCGAACAACAAGGCTTGCTTCCAGCGGCCGTTACTTCTTTCCTCTCTATATATTTCGAGGCATTAAATAAATTAATTTATTTTATAAAAATAATTCTAATTTTATCAGCAGCCTTTCCACAAGCCACACCAACACGCACGCAACCATCCCACAACATTTATCTGTGAAATAAGCTATTCATTCCAACACAGTCTTCACTGGAACTAAGGTTTGAGACCTAATTAATGAGGTGACCATAATAAAGAGGTGATGGATAGAATAGGGTCACATACATGTTGGATAGAATGGTAAGACCAGCAATCTTGTGATTGTAATAAATAGAAAACCCACTAAAAAAAGCTGCATTCATGGAGTTTTAATCTAAACATTAGTGAAGAGCTGGGTATATTATAACAATAAGTGTATTGTCTCCTAAGTCATTTGTGTAGAAAGTATTGTTTTGATGGATACACTAGGCTGCTATATAAGCAGATATGTAGTACTACCATATACTGTATTGAGGTAATTGTGGAGTATGACTAGAACATTTCTACTAGGAATGTAGCTAGGAAACACATAAACTAACTGACAGATTTAGTATAGCACCCCTATATACATAGATTGTTAATACAGTAGTACTACCTCCCTGTAAAAGACACCTAATTGCAGAGCCAAAGTATCCTTTAAGGAGAGGTGTCCTCTTACTGGAGAGTTACTAAATAGCAAAAATGGCAATTTTGTAAATGAAAACTGTCCTTTGTAGATAGGTGTCCTCTTACTGGAGAGTTACTAAATAGCAAAAATGGCAATTTTGCAAATGAAAACTGTCCTTTATAGAGAGGTATGCTCTAGTGGGAGTGTCCTCTCATGAAGGTTCTACTATATTCAAAACTGAGTATTTTAACAAAATAAGTATGGCAGACACTGTCTACTGACACACAGAGTCCATGTTGATTACAATGCTACACTCTACCTCACATTGCTAATATTCAAACTCAAGCATTGGAACATCCAAGATAGTTTTACTAGAGTATCTCGACTGTCCAGGAGCAGGTTATGATTTCTTAGCAAAAATATTTATGAAAGGCTAACTACATCACCCATAGAGCTTTGTAAAAGGAATATTGCTGAAAGAATATTTTATAAGATATTACCTTGCGCAATAAGTTTCTTCTAGAAAGAAAATAAGACCTAATCCAGATAATTTATTAGTGTGTGACGTTTCGGCAACAACATTGTCACCATCATCAGACAAAAGAATAAAAATGAGAAAAAACACCACAGCAAGTTCTTTCATTTTTCTTTTATAATAATCTATAATCCAAATTGCACTTTATCATTACTAAAAAGAAACTTATTGCACAAGGTTTTTTAATATTTTATAAAAGTAAATCGCAATTTTTCTATATTTGAAAGAATCTTGTTGGAAAAAATCATCCAGAGCAATTGTTATTTACAGGTCAGTATGAAATTCAAATGTGGGTAGATTCTATATTTGTTATGGATGAGGAGGATTCAATTTTCTTAACAAGCTACCAAAATTAATACAAAGCAATAACGCGCCATCTATACATATAAAATGAAAGGATTTAAAAGCACGAATGTTTCTTTTATACATAATTCAAACTTCTACTGCCCTTACTGCTATGAAAAAATATATTTCTGAGATTCCATCTTTCAGTGCTGCGTATATGGGCAGAGTCATCCAATACAGTATTAGAGCTCTGAGAAGCGGTCTGGTGGATTAAATTGGCGAAACCGCTGGGAGGGTTCACCACTGATGAGCCAAGCCCTCCCAATATATTTTTTCATCGCAGTAAGGGCAGTAGAAGTTTGAATTATGTATAAAAGAAATATTCGTGCTTTTAAATCCTTTCATTTTATACCAAAATAAGTTGAAAACCAAAAATAGCATTCAACCAATCTTTATACTGATAGGATTATGGGAAAATAGATTTCTATTACCACGACTAGTATTCCACTAAGCTGATTGGCTCAAGGTTTGACTGGTGATAGTCTTGTCTCACAGAACTTCTATATTGTAAAATTTACCTTATACGACATCACTGTATTTCACTGGGTTGCCTGTTCAATGAAATATTGGTGGCAATGGGAAATCATTTTAAACCCATGATAGGCCTATAGAACATCTTTACTAGGAAATGTACCAGTTTCAGGAAGTTATGGCATTGTGTTAACATATAGGTCCATCATCCTATAGTTTAAATATCAGAGGCAACCATCAAACTACATCAAAAATACCGAAATACAGTTGAAGTACTCCCTGTAAAGGACAAATCCTAATTGCAGAGCCAAATTGTCCTTTAGTGAGAGCTGTCCTCTTACCAAAGAGTTGCTAAATTGTAAAAATAGTAATTTTGCAAATGAAAACTGTTCTATGTGTAGAGGTATCCGCTAAAGAAAGGTTCTACTGTATTTGGCTATTTTCTAATAATGAGGACGAATTTTTTCCAGATTTAGATATCATGTTTCTATCGCAAAAAAGAAGTGTAAATTAGTTATTGGCTTGATTTGAATAGGCTTTTATAATCTCTCTCATATATATATATATATAGAACTGTTTATGCTCGGGACACGCGGTTATTGCCTGCTATTACTTTTCTAACTGATAGGCTAATACGTTTGATTTTCTTGTATATATGCTGATTTTTCCTCAATATGGATATGTATAAAAGAAGAAAAATGAAGCAAGATCAGTCAGACATGATGTCCTGAAGAAGGGTTATTAACCTGAAAGCTCGCCTTTATTAAAACTCATAAGATACGCATCCTCGCATGCTTTGATTCTATTACTTATAGAACTTCTATACAACCAAAAAGTGTTGGAGGGCTTTCAATATGATATGTATATAGACTGGCTGGTTGTGTTCTAAATTTGTACTGTTGGTTGCTTGGGGAAGGATTGTCAATACACTATTTATGTTATATGTAGAAATACCTCTCTGATTCAACTGACAATTTAACCCTTTTTTTTTTTATGGGGATTTTACTTATTTGGATCTTGGTCTAATCCTAGCTGAACAATCTCCAAGGAAGTTTGAATGCTTTCAACAAATGGAATGGCAAAGAGAAAAAGATGTGAGTGGATTACAATTATTTGTTATTCTCCCAAGTATACCCCTAGGTCTCAAGATATAATCAAGAGAGGTTGGGGTTTGCAACTGTTCATGCTCTAAGTACACTACATGTCAGTACATGTAATGTAGAAAGTAGCTCGACTTTTATGCTTAAAAGATAATAGAGTCCTGTATGGTTTTCTTGTACTCGCTTAGTGATGTTGGAATTGTGTAAAAATCTGGAAGCCGTGGAATCATATATTTTTTCTATGCTCATAAAGAGGTTTCTCTTGAATCTCAGGTCGGGGAAATCCCAAGTTCTCCTACACACAGTTCTTCCATAGTAGGATTATACTAGCTTGTTGGCTTCCTCTTACTTTCTCTTAAGCTAACAAAAAGAACAAAATGCCAAACAATATAAAAACTTCACTTTAGTAATCTACACAAAAGCAGGACCTTTGGGAGATGCTGCTGCTTATCATAAAACAGCTCGAGGAGCATGAACTCATGGAATTTGTGTAATATTTACACAAGGGGATAAGAAACAACACCACAAAAGATACTCTTACATCACAACTAAGACCTAGCTAGATGTACTATGGGTAAAATGTTTTGGCTGAACTATCTACGTTTTCTTCCTTGCTGCCAAGCCAACAATTTCCGCTAACTGTAAACCTATGACATGTAATAATCCCTTTAGATGGCCTGGACAATTCTTTCTGTAAACTGGGAGGACAGTAACTACTGTGGTGGTAGGAATTCTTTAGATAGATCACTTTGTCAATTGATCTTTTTGAAACCTTCAAACTGTTTTAACATGGCCTCTGTATGGTATTGTGCAAAAATAAAGATCGTTACCATTTC
This sequence comes from Cordylochernes scorpioides, assembly GCA_030710605.1. Lineage (NCBI taxonomy): Eukaryota > Metazoa > Arthropoda > Arachnida > Pseudoscorpiones > Chernetidae > Cordylochernes > Cordylochernes scorpioides. The sequence goes on along the minus strand of CP092874.1, from coordinate 64,832,161 downwards.
ACTTTAAAAAGAGAGGCAAAAGTCTGGTTTTAAAGACACTACCAGTTAACCAGTGTTCAATTATTGAGAATAAATTAAGAAAAACTCATCATAAATATTGAAGTTTAAAAACATCTAGGAAATATATGGAAATAAATATAATTTGAGTGCAGTTTGTGGGAGCCAAGAGACTTCTTTCCAGCCTGCTGTGATGACAGATCACGCCGTCGGCAAACATACAAGCGGGGCCATGAAATACCACAAATTCAAGGTTGGAACACCGTCTATCAACCTCTGGTAAATACTCGGCTTAGCCTACTCTAATATTGAATGGGTTACTTTGAGGTTTGACACCAAGAGTAGACAATTCTATACAAAGATTGGGGCTGGTGAATGTTGATCTAGCATACTGTCTGACAACTCCTGACTTAACCAATGAGAAGAAAGCCACACAAAGAATGATATTTCATTGTGCAAAGATCTAATTGATATGTCAGGTACTGGCATTGACATGGTGGGAAGGGTTAGAAACTAATTATAAATTTACATGGAGATATTTCACCTATTGAAAAAAGAAAAAAATTTGAAACAAAACGTTCATGAAGGAACAATTATGGTTGGGTTTATAAAATTTGTATTTTGCAAGGTTATTTAGTAACTTTGTGAGTAATTAGAGAAAAGATTCGGTCGCTATTTAAACCAATGGATGTGAGTCTGCAGTTATACTTCCAATCTGGGGTTATAAATACATTGAAGTAGAGTAGAACTACCTCCCTGTAAAGGACACCTAATTGCAGAGCTAAAGTGTCCTTTAGGGAAAGGTGTCCTCTTACTGGAGAGTTGTTAAATTGTGAAAAATGGTAATTTTGCAAATGAAAACTGTCCTTTGTAGAGAGGTGTCTGCTAGCGAGGTGTCAGCTAGAGAGAGGTTCTACTGATGATCTCTGATGTCAAGGTCTGCCTGCTCTTATAGAAATTCTCCACAACATTACCTTTCAAAGAGATGATATATCAAACACAAGTTCTATACACTAGAACCCATATATCACATTGATTATAAAATATAATGCTACTAAAATTATATTAAACCCCCAACAGGTTCCAAGTTGATATGTTAAAAAATCAGGAGTGTGGTTAGCATTGTTCAGAAGATAGAAAAATAATTGGAAAGGATAGAGACAAAGTAATGATTCCCTTAGTGACAAGATTATAATATGCTGTAAGTAGGCATAATAACTGGCAATTAAACTGGCAAAACCGCTGGGAGGGTTCACCACTGATGAGCCAGGCCCTCCCATTAATTTTTCCATTGTAATAAAGGCAGTAGAAATTGTTTAATTTTCAAAAGAATCATAGTGACTATAATAGTTTCAAATTTTCATAATATAAAAGTAATGCACAGAAAACATTAGATCTGACAAGCAAAAATTTCATTTTCTAACACCAGCTAATATCTGTTGTTTTTGTTTCTTATCCCCTTGTGTAAAGATTACACAAATTCCATGAGTTCATGCTCCTTGAACTAGTCTCAAAGATATTTCTAGTTTTAGGCAATTTCAAAGGTTTTTGAGCCACAAGACTTTGATATTAGACAAGAACTCAGCAAACAACTGACATACTGGTTGTACTGCAACATAATGTTTCCATTTCAAATGATCTGGTTGATAGACCTCAGCAAGGACCCCTCTCTCCAGAGATACGGAGAAGCTTGCATTCTGTACTCATGTTAGAGTCGGTAGCAAAGGCTTCCATGTTAGGGAACGGCCTCAAATTACAGGCAAAGTCAGACTTTCACCAGTGTGCCTGGATCATGGTGCCATGATTAGCGAAAGCTGCATCCCTACATCTCATTCAATTGGAATTCGTGTAATCTTTGCACAAGGGGATAAGAAACAACAACAACAACATAATGTATCCATATGTTGCCTCAACAAGACACAGTGTTAACCAATCAAGCTATGTCACTGTCATCATAAAGCATAGGCAAGATCAAAATATTTTTATGTCATGACATCTATCTTATTATTATTTTTTTATTATTATATTCTTAAATTTTACTGCTACAAATCATAAACTCTTTTTTTTTTTCGGATTTGCTGAACCACAATTCTCAACCAACTCAACAAACTATTAAAAAAATGACTTTTTATCAGATGGCAGTCTATCTTGCAATGGACACCATCTATACTTGAATACAGAGACAGGGGACATGTTATGTTTTAAAATATATATTTTTTTATATATATAAATAAAAAAATAAGAAAAAAATATTTAAAATTTCTTGATTTCTCAGGAAGTCTCAATGACCAGCTTTTTGGTCATTGAGGTACAGCTTGCACCATGCTAGTGAGGGCAAACACCTCGAAACACGTACGTGGTTGGCTTTTCTTGATTTATCAAGAAAATGGGTTAGCCAAATATCATGGAAAAAGTTAAATCAACATTTAGTTTATTTTTGTTCCACTAGATAGTGCTCTATCATCTAAAATTCTCATGTGAGCAGTCAGGAAATGCCCTTCTTATTTTAAATATATATACAGTAGAACCTCCATGTAAAGGACAACACCTAATTGCAGAGCCAAAGTGTCCTTTAGGGAGAGATGTCCTCTTACCGGAGAGTTGCTAAATAGTAAAAATGGTAATTTTGCGAATGAAAACTGTCCATTGTGGAGAGGTGTCCGCTAAAGGGAGGTTCTACTGTATATATTTGTATTCAAAATGGTCAATAGTTGTTTATAAGTTATATATTTTCACTCATTTATTTATAAATGTCTATTTTTAGTTTCCTATAGACATTGGATTCTTGTTAGAAACAATGTCACTTGGGGGAGTGTGTGTAGTGTTGTTATAACTACAGTTAAAACAAATGGGACTTCAGGATTATAATGTTATAAACCATGTTGTGTAGTAATGTAGGAGGGAGGGTGTTATATAGATGTTCAACTACATTAATGCTCAATAAAAGATGTCGTTTATATAGCTATCACAAACTAAAGTTTTTACAAATCAAATGGACAAATCCTTCTAAAGGTTGATATGTAGGTGGTGAAATCAATAACAAGGTCTGGGTAAACACAGGGTAATAAGACCAAATCCAAATAAATAAATAGTGTGTGACGTTTCGGTAACAGCGTTCAGTACTTTTGTCTGAAGATGGTAACAACGCTGAAACGTCACACACTATTTATTTATTTGGATATGGTCTTATTACCCTGTGTTTATAATCTATAATCCAAATTGTGCCTCATCAAGGTCTGGGTAGTGTTGCACAAGGTGTCATTTATATAGCTATCGTAAACTGAAGTTTTACAAATCAAATGGACAAATCCTGCTGAAGGTTGATATGTACCAGCAATAAAGAAATCAATAACTAAGTAGTGCTGCACAAGGTGTCAAGGCAATTACTAATTCTGTGTGTGTGTGGAATAAAATCTACAATATAGCATATACTGAGGTTTGGACTCAATTGACAAGCTTTAGTGAGAGGTAAGATTGGAAATATTCGTTGTGTGGCTATATATTTGTACTTTCAAAATGGGTTTACAGTCAAACCTCGCTATAACAATATCACTTGGGATCAATATTGGTGGCCATGTTGACTCAAGATTCTTTAAATAAGTGCAAACTTATAATCACATATAAACTCATTGCAATTATCTTGAAAAGAGACCTCTTCCATACCATCAAGACTCAATGCCTTCAAGAATGGAAATCTAATTCTGCACATGACTGGAACATAGCAGAAGAGACAAGCACCAATTCTGTCCTCCCAAGAGAACAACAGTCTTTGATTTCCATACTTCAAGAGTCTGGTCATCTACAGACAATGACTTTCCAGAATGGTTGCAAGGTTTTCCCACTATGTACTAATTTCAATTCTCAACCTGCAACCCCAAACTACATTATTGACTGTCATCAAAATTCAAAACTATTATAGACGCGTATGATTCTTTTTTAAAATAAATAATTTCTACTGCCCTTACTCCGATGAAAAAATTAATGGGAGGGCCTGGCTCATCAGTGGTGAACACTCCCAGCGGTTTCACCAGTTTAATCTACCATACTGCTGTAATATTACATTTTTCGATCTTCCTTTTATAGTGATACTGTTGTTAGACTCACTCTTGGAATGGGTATTTTAGATGAACTATGGACATAAGCTTTGAGGACAGCAGAATTACATTTCATAGCAGTAAGGGCAGTAGAAATTGTTTATTTTAAAAAAGAATCATACGCGTATATAATAGTTTCGAATTTTGATAACAGATGGCGTGCTAGTGCATCGTAATTATTGACTGTATTGACTCATCCATTGATGAGCTCTACTCATCCCCAGCAGACATCATCTCAAACTCTACAAGCTTGATATCCTAATATGATTGAGTGGAGATAAGAAAGAAGAAGATCTTGATTGGCATATTGTGATAAATCATTGTGTTGGTATAATCAGGGTTAAAACACAAATAAGATTTTAGTGAAGAAATAGTGGTCCAATCAAGTTGCTTGTATAACGAGGTTCCACTGTGGTGTAGAGATAGTTAAAAGTTAGAGAAAGAGAGAGGGAGTATATATAAAACGCGTCAACTTGTGTTTCAAGCAACAATCTCTGAAGGCAATAATTTTCCCAGCAATAAAAAAAGATGAGCCCCAGGAAATAGAAGGAAAAAAAATAATACTGATGTGTATAGTGAGGAGAAATAAGTTATATCACACAAACACAATAATCCAACAAACATGGGTGGAACTTGGATGGCTTCAAAGTATATCTAACTACCTCTATACATACAATTCATGAATTAAAAATTATTCTTTTTTCTTTTTAAAAACAAATTTCAAAGAATGTCACATGATTATAAGAGAATAATAGCTAATAGAATGTTTTAAGATAAAAAACTACTACTTTTTGAAATAAAACAACTGTAAACATAAGGTAATAAGACCAAAACTAAATAAATAAATAGTATGTTTTATAGTGCCTGGCCGAACGTCTTTGGGTGGCCTGCGGGGAAAAGCTGCAGGGAAGAGCAACGGGAGCCTAAGTGTGTGAACCACGAAGGGAAGAAACGCATCGTCGCAAAGATCCGGTAGGGTAAACATGCGACAGTATTTATTCACATATGTAGACATGTAGTGCACTTACAGTAAAAGCAGTCGCCTTCTTCTATCTATCAAGATCATCATGGCCTGTACCACGTGTACTAGGGATAAGTAAAAAAAAATAGTGTATTTATTTATTTGTATTTGGTCTTATTACCTTGTGTTTATAATCTATAATCCAAATTGTGCCTTATCATTGAAATAACTGTAGAATGATAAAATTGTCAGCCTTTATCAAATGGGGTTCTCTAGGGTAAAAAAAAGATCAGAATTTTGTTCAGATTACCCAACGTGTATAAAACCACAAATTTTACTTTAAAAAATAAAGAGTTGTTAAATAGGGTGCTATGGATGATTGGACCTATTATGTTGTTTCCCCAATGAGGACCCATTAGATAAGAGTTGACTGATATATAATTTATAAAACAAAATTCCTAGAAAATAAATTAAAAAATAGAAAACAAATATATATATAAAGAGCATTATAAACATATATAACAACAACAACAATAATAAAAATGGTTTAAAAAGGTGGGGAGAGAAAATTTAAATGATATCATTATTCTATTTACTCTTGAACTTCTTTGGAGGAGAAGGATCAGGATTGTCGGCAAACTCCTGTACCACAGAGTGAGGGTTGAGAGAATGGTCCTCAGGATGACAGAGTTGGCTACAGGTTGAGATCTTTAAAACAAGAGAGCAGGGTCCTCAGGACAACAGAGAGTGATGTTGGCTACAGGTTGAGATCTTTAAAACAAGAGAGCAGGGTCCTCAGGACAACAGAGAGTGATGTTGGCTACAGGTTGAGATAAGAAAAGCAAGGAATTTGAGAGCCACTCACCCCAATCTGCACCAAGAAATCCCGGAAATGATCTTTGAATGCCTCTCCATCTTTACTGTGGGTGAAAAATCCTTGGACGGCCCAGGAAATCTGGCATCTGGTCCAGCAATACATATCTTACTGCAGTTGTTACACAAGTATAGCAGGTTAATGGCTCAAGGCAGAGAATATTTATATGTGTAATACAGTGGAACCTCCCTTTAGCAGACACCTCTCCACAAAGGACAGTTGTCATTTGCAAAATTACTATTTTTACAATTTAGAAACTCTCTGGTAAGAGAACACCTCTCCCTAAAGGACCCTTTGGCTCTGCAACTAAGTGTCCTTTACAGGGAGGTTCTGCTGTATATATAAAGAACAATTTTAAAGATTACAATAAAATTATTAATCTTCAAAGATAGTATTATTCTCTCTCTCTCTTTCTTTTATGTAGAACACTTCTTTTTTTTTTTTTTAGTATAATCTTGAAATGTGCTGATACTTGGCCTATAATCTCAATAGGAATTTTCAACATTAATATTTTTGCTTGGAATATGATGAGTGTCTGTTTTTTATTGGGAATGTTGGAGTAATGGGTCTTTGGTTTTGATAGGGAGAAGGAATGGCCTGTTTCTCCTACATGATGGTATACTAAAGATCTACTGTCTTGGTTTTCGCTATTTTGTTGATCTTCTGATATTCTTATATTCAAATTTCTGCTGGTTTTGCCTAACTATTTGGTTTTGCATTCGTTGCATTCTATGGAGTTTATGGCATTCTTTATATTGGTAGGATAATTATGGCTATTGTGCTTTGTTATGGAGCTTCTTAGTAGCAAACTTAAATTGGGCGAGTTGCTGAAAAAGGTTTTAATTCAGAATTTCTTCAGATGACTGGCTATTGATATAAATACTGGTGAGTAGGGAATGCTGCAAATAGATTTATAAATTGGGGAATTCTGAATTTTAGAAGGGCTATGGAAATGTCTTTGAATGATAAAGGATATTGACAAGTCTTTAGATTGGTTAAGATATTCTGAGTCTCTTCTGTTTTAAAGGTTTAAAGTGAGCTATGGACACATTTAGTTAAGGTCTTTACAGTATTGATTTTATGGCTGAGAGGGCAGTAGGAGGAAAAATGGATATAGTCGGGGTTGAAGGATGGCTTATAGTGAACAGTTGTTTGGAATTGATATTGTATGCCGATGATTTTTTATATCTAGAAAAGGCAGACTATTGTGAGGTTATCCAACTGTCCATGTGACAAATGACAATTTCAATGACTGAGGTTCAACCCCAAATATATGCATTTTTCCTCCTACTGCCCTCTCAGCCATAAAATAAATACTGTAAAGACCTTAGCTAAACGTGTCCATAGCCATTGCTCACTTCAAACCTTTAAAACAAGAAACTCAAAATGAATAATAAAGGATATTGACTAGTTCATAGATTTCTTAAAATGAATAAAGACATTTCCCCTTACCTCCTAGATTGTTTATCGTGAAGTGACTTTAAAACACAGAGTGGTAGGAAAAAACCTTTTGCCTTTGTAGAACCTGTACCATAAGTCCAGACCTCCCTCTTGGGAACTGTTTCAAAGAATATCATACTTTGCAGGCATAGAAATAAAAAACTTTTATATTTCTGCTTATTTTTGAGTAATATTTGTTAAATAATGCATAATTGAACAATATCAACCCAAAAGGTCTTTGTAATTTAATACATTGTGTCTAAATAAGCATGTATGCAAGAATTGTATTTGCTATATTCACTGTAATTGCTGTAAACACAAGGTAATAAGACCAAATCCAAATTAAAAAATAGTGTGTGACGTTTCTGTAACAGCGTTGTTACCATCTTCAGACAAAAGTACTGAATGTACATACTACATGAACATTCAGTACTTTTGTCTGAAGATGGTAACAACGCTGTTACCGAAACGTCACACACTATTTTTTATTTGGATTTGGTCGTATTACCTTGTGTTTATAATCTATAATCCAAATTGTGCCTTATCAATGTAATTGCTGTAGTCAACCTATTACTAAGTAGTGCTCCCAGTATTAATGACAAATGCAGACATATTCTACTTCACCCTGTCATGATGGTTATCAAGCTCTAATGAATTGATAATCTAATATGATTGAGTGGAGATAAGAAAGAAGAAGAAGACTCTAATCGCTATCTACACACATTTTAGGGCAAATATGCCTGGTATTCGAAGGATTATGGCATATATATTGTAGTAGTTAATATAGTGGGTCGGGTGGAAGGATGGTCTAAACCGTTGGTTTTCGACCGCTACGACCCGAGTTCAATTCCCCGCATTGGGCACTTTTTTCTGATTAAAAAAAAAATGCCCCAATGTTCCCCGATTCTT
>CP092874.1:64727135-64823786 GCA_030710605.1 Cordylochernes scorpioides | reverse complement strand
GACTTTTAAATTCGATCTATTTATCATTTGACAGTCTTCTTATTGATCCGCTTCCAAGGTCAAAAACGTGACTTTTAGAGTCAATCTATTTATCACTCGACAGTATTCTTATTGAGCCCCTTCCAACGTCGAAAACGGGACTTTTAAATTCGATCTATTTATCATTCCAGTCTTCTTATCGAACTGCTTCCAACGTCAAAAACGTGACTTTTAAATTCGATCTATTTATCATTTGACAGTCTTCTTATTGAGCCGCTTCCAACGTCAAAAACATAACATTTAAATTCGATCTATTTATCATTTGACAGTCTTATTGAGCCCCTTCCAACGTCGAAAACGTGACTTTTAAATTCGATCTATTTATCATTTGACAGTCTTCTTATTGAACCGCTTCCAAGTCAAAAACGTGACTTTTAGAGTCAATCTATTTATCACTCGACAGTATTCTTATTGAGCTGATTCCAACCTTGAAAACGTGACTTTTAAATTCGATCTCTTTAACATTTGACAGTCTTCTTATTGAGCCGCTTCCAAGGTCAAAAACGTGACTTTCAAATTCGATCGATTTATCATTTGACAGTCTTCTTATTGAACCGCTTCCAAGGTCAAAAACGTGACTTTTAGAGTCAATCTATTTATCACTCGACAGTATTCTTATTGAACCGCTTCCAACGTCAAAAACGTGACTTTTAAATTTGATGTATTTATCATTTGACAGTCTTCTTATTGAACCGCTTCCAACGTCGAAAACGTGACTTTTAGAGTCAATATATTTATCTTTCCACAGTCTTCTTATCGAGCTGCTTCCAACGTCAGAAAAGTGACTTTTAAATTCGATCTATTTATCATTCCACAGTCTTCTTATTGAGCCGCTTCCAACGTCGAAAACGTGACTTTTAAATTCGATCTATTTATCATTTGATAGTCTTCTTATTGATCCGCTTCCAAGGTCAAAAACGTAACATTTAAATTCGATCTATTTATCATTTGACAGTCTTCCTATTGAACCGCTTCCAAGGTCAAAAACGTGACTTTTAGAGTCAATCTATTTATCACTCGACAGTATTCTTATTGAGCTGATTCCAACCTTGAAAACGTGACTTTTAAATTCGATCTATTTATCATTTGACAGTCTTCTTATTGAGCCGCTTCCAAGGTCGAAAACGTGACTTTTAAATTCGATCTATTTATCATTTGACAGTCTTCTTATTGAACCGCTTCCAAGGTCAAAAACGTGACTTTTAGAGTCAATCTATTTATCACTCGACAGTATTCTTATTGAGCTGATTCCAACCTTGAAAACGTGACTTTTAAATTCGATCTATTTATCATTTGACAGTCTTCTTATTGAGCCGCTTCCAAGGTCAAAAACGTGACTTTTAAATTCGATCTATTTATCATTTGACAGTCTTCTTATTGAACCGCTTCCAAGGTCAAAAACGTGACTTTTAGAGTCAATCTATTTATCACTCGACAGTATTCTTATTGAACCGCTTCCAACGTCAAAAACGTGACTTTTAAAATCGATCTATTTATCATTTGACAGTCTTCTTATTGATTCGCTTCCAAGGTCAAAAACGTGATTTTAGAGTCAATCTATTTATCACTCGACAGTATTCTTATTGAGCCCCTTCCAACGTCGAAAACGGGACTTTTAAATTCGATCTATTTATCATTCCACAGTCTTCTTATCGAACTGCTTCCAACGTCAAAAACGTGACTTTTAAATTCGATCTATTTATCATTTGGCAGTCTCCTTATTGAGCCGCTTCCAACGTCAAAAACATAACATTTAAATTCGATCTATTTATCATTTGACAGTCTTATTGAGCCCCTTCCAACGTCGAAAACGTGACTTTTAAATTCGATCTATTTATCATTTGACAGTCTTCTTATTGAACCGCTTCCAAGTCAAAAACGTGACTTTTAGAGTCAATCTATTTATCACTCGACAGTATTCTTATTGAGCTGATTCCAACCTTGAAAACGTGACTTTTAAATTCGATCTCTTTATCATTTGACTGTCTTCTTATTGAGCCGCTTCCAAGGTCAAAAACGTGACTTTCAAATTCGATCGATTTATCATTTGACAGTCTTCTTATTGAACCGCTTCCAAGGTCAAAAACGTGACTTTTAGAGTCAATCTATTTATCACTCGACAGTATTCTTATTGAACCGCTTCCAACGTCAAAAACGTGACTTTTAAATTCGATGTATTTATCATTTGACAGTCTTCTTATTGAACCGCTTCCAACGTCGAAAACGTGGCTTTTAGAGTCAATATATTTATCATTCCACAGTCTTCTTATCGAGCTGCTTCCAACGTCAGAAAAGTGACTTTTAAATTCGATCTATTTATCATTCCACAGTCTTCTTATTGAGCCGCTTCCAACGTCGAAAACGTGACTTTTAAATTCGATCTATTTATCATTTGATAGTCTTCTTATTGATCCGCTTCCAAGGTCAAAAACGTGACTTTTAGAGTCAATCTATTTATCACTCGACAGTATTCTTATTGAGCCCCTTCCAACGTCGAAAACGGGACTTTTAAATTCGATCTATTTATCATTCCACAGTATTATAATTGAGCTGCTTCCAACGTCGAAAACGTGACTTTTAAATTCGATCTATTTATCATTCCACAGTCTTCTTATCGAGCTGCTTCCAACGTCAAAAACGTGACTTTTAAATTCGATCTATTTATCATTTGACAGTCTTCTTATTGATCCGCTTCCAAGGTCAAAAACGTGACTTTTAGAGTCAATCTATTTATCTCTCGACAGTATTCTTATTGAGCCCCTTCCAACGTCGAAAACGGGACTTTTAAATTCGATCTATTCATCATTCCACAGTATTCTTATTGAGCTGCTTCCAACGTCGAAAACGTGACTTTTAAATTCGATCTATTTATCATTCCACAGTCTTCTTATCGAACTGCTTCCAACGTCAAAAACGTGACTTTTAAATTCGATCTATTTATCATTTGACAGTCTTCTTATTGAACCGCTTCCAAGGTCAAAAACGTGACTTTTAGAGTCAATCTATTTATCACTCGACAGTATTCTTATTGAGCTGATTCTAACCTTGAAAACGTGACTTTTAAATTCGATCTATTTATCATTTTTCAGTCTTCTTATTGAACCGCTTCCAAGGTCAAAAACGTGACTTTTAGAGTCAATCTATTTATCACTCGACAGTATTCTTATTGAGCCCCTTCCAACGTCGAAAACGTGACTTTTAAATTCGATCTATTTATCATTCCACAGTATTCTTATTGAGCTGCTTCCAACGTCAAAAACGTGACTTTTAAATTCGATCTATTTATCAATCCACAGTTTTCTTATCGAGCTGCTTCCAACGTCAAAAACGTGACTTTTAGAGTCGAACTATTTATCATTCGACAGTCTTCTTATTGAGCTGCTTCCAACGTAGAAAACGTGACTTTTAAATTCGATCTATTTATCATTCGACAGTATTCTTATTGAACCGCTTCCAAGGTCAAAAACGTGACTTTTAGAGTCAATCTATTTATCATTCCACAGTCTTCTTATCGAGCTGCTTTCAACGTAAAAAACGTGACTTTTAGAGTCGAAATATTTATCATTTGACAGTCTTCTTATTGAGCCGCTTCCAAGGTCAAAAATGTGACTTTTAGAGTCGATCTATTTATCATTCGACAGTCTTCTTTATGAGCTGCTTCTAGCGTCGAAAACGTGATTTTAAGTCAATCTATTAATCGTTCAACAATCTTCTTGGTAAGCTACTTCCAGAGTCAAAACGTAACCTTTAGGTCGATCTATTTATCATTCGATAGTCTTCTTGATGAGCACCTCCTATCGTCAAAAACGTGATTATTAAATCGATCTAACATTCATCAGTCGGAAAGCTCTTTTGATTATCAGCTTTCACCATTAAATATGATATATTTTGAATTTAAATAAAATGATTTCTTTATTATTAGTTGAATTCTTGAAGTGATATCTTTGATGTTCATATTAGCTTTCATTCCTTCTACGCGATGATTGAAGTAGCTTTGGAAATCTTGTTTTTCCTGAGCTGCGATACTCTTTTCTCGATATGAAGTGAGTAGGGATTTAAATCATTACTTGAAGCAAATCTTATGTTCCGTACCAAACAATGGCTTCTATTAACAACCATAATATTTCGAATATTTTAATCGCTATTTCTTTCTCTTTATTGTCAATTGAAATCATTTTGTTTCGAAGCAAAGATCACGCCTGTAATTAAGAATTGTTCTTATTTCTGTGCTTCACTTTTTATTAAAGATAATTCACTAATGTCGTTAACCATATTGGAAGGACCTAGCTCATTTATACCGTTTAACAGTCTAGAGTGCTCTCCCTATTGTATTAAGTTGCTCGGCTTATACAGCCAGACTTCTTAGTGAGGGAATATTCAATATGAATGCGGATCCGAGAGGTGTTCTCCATCATCGGCCAGACCTACAGTCCTGGATCTTTCCAGTTGGGCTTAAGGACCACGCCATCACCATCTCCTCAGCGGCGAAGTAGGCGATCTACGTATTCTTCGTAGATCGCGAAATGCGTGGTGTCGCTGGAGACCCGCTGGTGATTCTCTACCAAACTCTGCAGCGGTGATACAATTCATTGTACATAGTGTATATGATGCTTATATATATATATAATTATATTTTTTTAAATAGTGCAGACTGTGCACTTTGCATGTATTGACAAGTTGTCAATAAAATTATTTTAATTGTCAATTGTCAATATGAATGCTTCTAGCATTTTTTTCCGCAAATAATTTACAGATTATCCTGTTAGGCATCATTTCAACACCAGATTAGCGGATCCTCTATAACTAAGATATGTGGAAATATTTTACCGAGGATCGTTTAATATGCAAATAAATCTTTACAAGGGTTTGACATGTTCTAAAATAAATATATAAGTCTTCTGATAGCTATCTGATAATTATTCTTAGGTTTTATTTTGACCCATGACTTGATTTTGACTGAATTTTTCGAGTTTCTTATTGATTGAGGTCTGCGAGTTGATAGAGTTCTTGTCGCTTGTTTAACCAGCTATTAATCGTATAAACTATTCAAATGTCATTGAATGTGCTAGGGCAATTTCTTTAAAAATTACTTAAACATTTGAAATTATTGGGAGGCTTTTTTAATCTAATTTAGTGAAAAACTCAATACATTTTCTTTATTTTCAATACGTGTCGTAGTAAAGTTAGAAAATGTTTTGATATACGCTAGATTTTAAATACGAAAAAAAAAAGTGTGAAGCTGTACGTCTGTGTGATCTACTTTTTCTACGAGTTGATCAATGTTTTATCAACAAGGTTCTATTTAAATGTTTCTTGATTAAGAATATTTTACGTGATTTGGTCTCATTCTTGGAATTTATTGATCATGCGTTGTATGTTAATAATTTAAAGCGTTATTCAATGTGGTTTGTAAGACATTTCCTCCTATTTTAAGCCTAAAATTATATTCATTTATCTTAACCAATGCAATATTTGGGTATCTAATTCATTGAACCAAATATTATACTACACAAACCCAACCGAAAATAATGACTTGTCATATCAATAATAAATGAAGAACGTTATGAACTATAAAGTTGTCCCAAAAGTTCGTGTTTTTCTTAAAACTTTGTTTTTCTTATTACTTGGCGAATAATATTATTACGGCGAATACATAATACAAATTCTTTATACATAATACAAAGACATTATACATAACAGCGAATATTATTGGTATTTCAATTTTTGTTGTTGTTATTGCTTATTCCTCAAAACGATCTCCATTAGGTTCCATTGTCTTAGCTGTAGACATCATGGAGAAGGAAAGAGGGGTGCTGTTAGTCTGAAGACCTGGAAGTAACACTCAGTGTGACTTTGTTTCTTTTGGTCTCCTGACATGGAGTGTAGCCGCTCCTATGGAGAACAGACAAGTGATACATTAGCCGGGTATGTCGCACAGGGTGGCCCTACCAGGAGTTAAACTCCCGACGTACTGTGCTACCTGCTTACACCCTCCCGCCACTTTGAGGCTGTAGGATACGAAATTTTGGAACAACCTTGTAAAATACGAACTAGCTAATTCTCCATTGTGGACTTACCTAGCTGTGAAGTCCAAGGGTGGATCTCCAGTCAGATGGACGTAAAGGGTGAAGTTGCCCCGCCCTCGGTTAGGATTGGTTAGTTCCGGCCCCTCCCACTACGTCCCACCAATGAAATTGAAGAGACGATGTTGACAAGTTTTCTTCCTCTCTTCACCAGAGTGATGTCACCCCGGTTATTTACATCATGATCTAGTACCCTATCTCAAGTATAATTTCCTGAAATTTTCTGTTTTCATGAAAATTTTGCGATCTTCAAAGGTTCTTGGGGGACAAAAATATATTAAATCAAGTATTGAACAGTATATCTTCTTAAATAAAATTTAAAAATATGAAGAAGCTGTTAAATTGAACCTTATTTAACCATAGTATGTCAACAGATGTTGTTTCCCAATTAACTGTAACCAATTTCTTTCCAGAACTTGATTTTATGCCATTTCACATCTCGCGAATTACTTCTAACAGCCATTGTTCAATGATTTGGCTGGGAGGCAGAACTAAAAACTCGAATAAACATATGCCGACTCCCATTCATTGTTGAATAATTGTGTTTTAGTATCGGCTTCCAACTTATTATTGAAAAATTCATCAAGCCTCATTGTTGAGTTCTTTCTATGCCTTATACAATGATGTTAGATCAGAGTCTCCTCTTTGGTTTATATAAATTATACAAGACCGCAGTCACCGTTCGGAGGAGATGAATGGATTCTCCGACATTGGCGAAACATCTATATTTGACATTTAATTTTTACATAGAAGTAGGGAAATGTAGGTTTACACTCATGGACATAACTTAAGGAAGTTGTACCTTTTAACATGTATATCGAGATTCAGACAATAACTCTGAAAGATATTTGATACACAGTGACCTTTATTGAAGACACATGAGATAACCAAGTCTGAACCAAATTGTCTCTGTCTCCTTCAAACAAACAGAGGACCAGCGATATCAAAGACTTTCCACACATATAAGTTTTGTCCATGAGCGCACATATGAAGTGACCGTTTATTCTACTGCTGATTGTTTCTCTCCTGCCTCCCAGCGCAGTTCTTTCTGTTCCGTGTCACAGAACCTCTGGTGACTTAGCTCGTCGGCAAAGTTCACCATGTCTTAAAGTTAAAATAAAATTTTTATCCATTCTGAAAGGTAAGAATAGTTACCAAAGTAAACACACTTCATTGTTATTTATTTTAAGATACATACCTAAAGCGTTTAATAAATTGTCTGCCAGAAAATACTAAAAAATGAAAGGGACGAGTTTCTTTATAAAGAAATTGTCACTTTTCCCTTTTCTTAGCAATGATATCCGGCGTTACCTCCTATTGTGTCAGAGTATTTTTTTATTTATCAAAAGATTTTTATCTTTTATATTTTGTTATTCAGCATATATAGTATAGCCACGCTTGATAGATTAAAACAGGAAGTAGGTGAATAGCGTGGTAAGTTTCTTTATTCCGCACAACAAGCTTTCGGGCATCAGCTGCCCTTCATCAGGTACAATGCGTGATTAGAAAGAGTGAACCAATATTTATATGCAGTGAATTAGCATAAAAGAAAACTAACTAAGATCTACTTAAAAATTAAGAAATTTACATATGGAACTAAAGATAAAAGTACGAAATTTCTGAAAAATAAACTGAAAATCTGTATAAGACGAATTAAAGGTAAAACACGGAAAAAGGGATGGAAAGACGAGAAAACGTAAGTATCTAGGCATAATAAAGGAAAGGAGCAAAATAGGATATCAGTGGCCAAGTTTAGAAAAAACAGTATATTGAGGGGGGGGATCTATTTTTCTGTTAAAACTAGGGATAGAGCTGGACACAAGAGCCTCAAGGACCAAACGTTGATATTTGTTCTTAACATCACTATATACCGGGATCGTGTTGCGTAAATTAAAAGAATGGTTAAATTCGTGGCTGTGTTGATATAGTAGTGACTTACGATCATGAGAACGGATGTTGCGGTCGTGTTCTAGGACTCGAGTGGCAATGGTTCGGCCAGTTTCTCCGACATAGGATTGTGGGCAGTCATCACACGGAATTCTGTAGATGGCATTGGAGAAAGATTGGGGGCTGGGTTTAAAGGAGCTTTTTGTGAGGGGATGGCGTAAAGATGTGCCTAGGGAAGGTGATTTTTATAAAACGTACGGATGCCAAATTTACGTAGATAGAAACCAATGTCGGAATTCGTAATAGAAAACGGAAGAACGCAAACATCTTTAAACGGGGGAGGAATGGAACTGTCGTAATTTGGTGAATAAAAATGTCGATCAATAAAGTTGCGTGGGTAACCCGCGGATAAAAGGTGTAGGTAAACGGTCCGTTTCTCGATTCTACTAAATAAAGGAAGGGAGCAATGAGTAAAAACGCGCTTAGAAAGAGTTTTAACGGTGGTAATTTTATGGGAGACGGGAGCATGAGATAAAAAATGTAAGTAAGAAGGAGTAAAACCGGCCTTACGAAAAACGGTTGTATAGAAACGACCCTGGAGGTTAAACCGTTTTTCGTAAGGCCGGTTTTACTCCTTCTTACTTACATTTTTTATCTCATGCTCCCGTCTCCCATAAAATTACCACCGTTAAAACTCTTTCTAAGCGCGTTTTTACTCATTGCTCCCTTCCTTTATTTAGTAGAATCGAGAAACGGACCGTTTACCTACACCTTTTATGTTGTCCGTCGCTCCAGGAACGCAACGCAGACCACTGGAACTATGTTTGTTGAGGTGGACGACAAAGTTGCTGAGATCCTGGGACAACATGGTCGTATTCCTGTAGCTGGGCTAATGCACAGGTACGAGCGCAGCCATTCATTGAAGCAGTATTTCCGATGCTGCGGCTTCGGACACTGCGCCTTGTCCTACTTAGCAGCTAATCCCACTTGTTATCGCTGCGGTTCCGCGGAGCATGAAGGGAATCAATCAATGCTCGGTTGAATCAAAGCAGATACGTTGCTGTCGCTGGAGAAAAATAATAGGAGCTCCTACCAATCATCTGACAACCTCCTCATCCTGCCCCCTTGTGAAGGATAGAATACCCCGATCCCAAAATAAATATCTAGACCCTTACGTATCTTGCAGGCTAACGTGCAGAAATCTCCATTTGCTGTTCTTTAGATTTCCAATTTGTCCTACACGACATCATTCACCTACAAGAACTTCCAGCAAACTTCTACTGGCCCACCCAAGGTTTTCAAGTCTTCTTCAACTCAAGCTCATACAAACCTTCGGGCATTGTTGCACGGAACAATCTTCATCCCATCCCTCTAGTCACTCGGGAATCACCTCTATTGCCATCTACTTGGATCAGAGAGTAGTTGCAGTTTGTTCAGCCTACTGGCATGGTCATAGGACAGAAGAAGATTTCCTTCCTCAGTTGGAAGAACTGATAAACAGGACTTCGTTTCTTAAGATCCTAGGTATGAATGTCAATGCCCACTCTCCCACCTGGGGCATATATTCACCCACTACAATGTCCTCTAGGTCATCCTGTACACTTTACATGGTCAAACGGATATATTTACTCATCCATTGATGGTACATTGTCACCAGTTCACTAGCTAGCTATCCATGCTTCTAGGAGCTTGCTTGAAGGAGTGGCCTTCACCGACCACATCCCGATATTGACATTTCCAGTTATCATTTGAGAGAAAAATTCATCAAGGGGAAAGCGTCTTGCAAAAATATTAAAATGTAACTTTTATAGACGCGTATGATTCTTTTAAAAATAAAACAATTTCTACTGCTCTTACTGCAATACAAAAATTAATAGGAGGGCCTAGCTCATTGCTCGAAGCATATTACGAGGGTTGTCCGTTAAATAAGTTCCACGGGGCACCACTGTCATGAGGAGCGCTTTTAGGCTCGAGCTGAATGCACGGGCTCGTATCTTGTTCTCCCCACTCCAATATACCACCAAGGACACGTCGCTGGTAAGCTTAGTTTAGGCTGAGCAGCCGTTAGTGATGGAGCTTCCCCTCGTGTCTCCCGCCAGCTGTGAATTACGGTCAGTAATTCGCTTTTTGGCGGCAAAGAAGAATTCGGCGAAGGACATTCATACTGAACTCTGTCAAGTGTATGGAGAAGGGTGTATGAGTTCCGGGATGGTGCGCAGATGGGTCAGAGAATTTAAAAACGGCCGAACAGACGTCCACGATGAACCGCGTGCTGGACGGCCATCGGTGTCGGACGAAACCATTGCCAAAGTCGAAGCGGCAATGTTTGAAGATCGACGGGTTACTGCGTGGAAGCTCTGCGATTTGGTTCCTGATGTCAGTAAAACCACCATCGACAAGATTTTGCGTGAACATTTAGGGTATTCAAAGGTCTGCGCAATATGGGTTCCGAAAATGCTGACTGAAGACCATAAACGGCAGTGAGTTGATGCGGCCCAGAAATTCCTTGATTGCCTCAAAACTGACGGAGAGGAATTCTTGGATTCGATCGTTACTGGTGATGTGACCTGGGTGCACTACACCACACCGGAGACAAAGGAGCAATCCAAGCAGTGGAAACACACTTCTTCGCCGAAACCTCTAAAGTTTAAACAAACACTTTCTGCCGGGAAACTTATCGCTACCGTCTTTTGGGACCGAAAGGGTCTATTGTTGTGCGACTTTATGCGTCGGGGTACAACAATCGATTCCGACCGGTACTGTGAGACCTTGAAACAACTTCGACGCGCGATTCAGAACAAGAGGAGAGGGATGTTAACCAAAGGGGTGCGTTTTCACCACGACAACGCTCGGCCGCACACCGCCCATCAAACCACTGCCCTCATCGAAGAATTTGGATGGGAATTGGTGTCACACCCACCTTACAGCTCGGACGTAGCTCCTAGTGACTTTCATCTCTTCCCCGAGTTGAAGAAAAACCTGGGTGGAACCCAATTCCAGGACGATGACATTTTGAAAGAAGCGGTTTTAGGTTTTCTGGGCGGCCAGGCGGCAGAGTTCTTTGCCTCTGGGTTCCATGAGTGGGTGTTCCGAATGCAAAAATGCGTCGAACGAAACAGGGAATATGTAGAAAATTTAAAAAGTCTGATATTTTCGAAAATGTATAGTTCAGGGCAAATAAACCTGTTTTTCTGCATGAAAAACCTCTGTGGAACTTATTTAACGGACAACCCTCGTATATACACTGTATAACAAAAATAAATCGACGCACCAAGAAGGAGTTGTCAGATTAGGACAAAAATTGGTGTATGTAAAGAGCATGTATAGGGGAAAAAACGATTAAAATTTCAGAACAATTAATTGTTTTATTTCAAAGTTTGATCGTCACAAATTGAGAATGTCAATATGTCGTTGGACCCCCACTGGCCTGGATGCAGGCTGCCACCCGGCGTTTCATGGACTGATAAAGATTCCGAATGGTGTGCTGCGGGA
This sequence comes from Cordylochernes scorpioides, assembly GCA_030710605.1. Lineage (NCBI taxonomy): Eukaryota > Metazoa > Arthropoda > Arachnida > Pseudoscorpiones > Chernetidae > Cordylochernes > Cordylochernes scorpioides. The sequence goes on along the minus strand of CP092874.1, from coordinate 64,812,285 downwards.
TTTCTTGCCAAATTGTCTCCAACTGTCGGGCTAAATAGTCAACATTCCGGGATGGTTGCAATCGTCTTCCCATCACGTCCCAGATGTGCTCTATGGGCGAGAGATCAGGCGACCTTGCTGGCCACGGAAGAGTTCGGCAAGATTGAAGACAATCCATAGTAACACGTGCCGTGTGTGGCCGGGCATTATCTTGTTGAAAAGTAAGCCCGGGGTGATGTGAGAGGAACGGCAACAAAACAGGCCGTAGAATGTCATCTACGTACCGTTGTGCTGTCAGGGTGCCAGGAATGACTACCAATGGGGTCTTGCTATCAAATGAAATGGCACCCCAGACCATAACGCCCTGTTGTGGACCTGTGTGGTGTTCGACAGTAAGGCCAGGATCCACACGCTGCCCAGGACGTCTCCAGACACGTTTGCGACGGTCGTCAGGACACAGTAAGAAACGGGATTCGTCACTAAAGACTATACGTCCCCAGTCAGCGCAGTTCCAAGTTGATCGCTCCCGACACCACTGTAGTCGGACTTGTCGGTGCACGGGTGTGAGGGGTAGGCATCGTAACGGTCGGCGAGCTCTTAGATTCCGCTCTCTCTGTCGCCTGTTGATGGTCATTTTGGACACTTGTGTGTCGGTCACACGTTGGATGGTAGATAACGTGGATTCCGGTGCTGCGACAGCCATTCTGACAATTGCTCTGTCCTCCCGTTCTGTTGTTGCCCTTGGTCGACCGCTGCCGTCCTGACGTTGCATACTTCCGTTGTTGACCCACTTTTGCCAACATCGCCTAATAGCCGCATGTTGGAAGGTGACTTCGCATGTCGGCTGTTACCATAGCAACGCCAGCTTCCTGCCAGACATCACGTGACCTGGCTCCGCGCCGGCCGTACCTGTAGTTTAAGTTTCAGTTTGCTTTGTTGTCTGCCCCTACGCTTGCCTTTGTTAACTCTCTTTGTTCCTTGTCATCTTAATATAATATTATTGATAATTAAACAATACTTTTCTGAGATCCAGCCTCTGATTCTCTTACATGGCAGCAGAGCTTGGTTGGTATCGAATATTTTTGTTTATCTAAGCTGAAATTCGTTTGCTTGCTCAAGATGACAACTGAACTTCCACAAATTCAAAAATTCAACGGCGATAATTTTCATCTATGGAAATTTCAAATGAAGATTATTCTAGAAGCAAAAGATCTTCTCAGTATAACTGATGGCTCTGAAGTAAAACCTGAAATAAAGGATATTGCAAAATTCTCTGAATGGAAAAAGAAAGATGCAAAATCCAAAATGCTGATCACTACTGCTCTAGAGTTTAAATATCTTCAACAGATTGTTAATTGCCAGACTTCAGCAGAAATGTGGAAGAAATTATCAACAATATATGAACTGAAATCTGAAACAAACAAATATTTGCTGCAACAAAGATTTTTCGAATATAAAATGAATCCAAATGATAACATTGCTTCTCACATTTCCAAAGTTGAAACTCAGGCACAACATGGCTCTAGGTGAGCCAATCTCTGATGTTGCCCTAATTACAAAGATAATTTGCAGCTTGCCTGATAAATACAAGAATTTCATAACAGCGTGGGATTCAGTTTCATCAGAAGAAAATACTCTAGAAAACTTGACAGCAAGATTACTGAAAGAAGAAAGCTTACAGAATCATTGGGATTCTTCAGGGAATTTTAAACCAGATAATGCCTTGATGACTTTTTCAAAGTTCAACATAAATTCAACAGCTTCCAACAAACAACAGCAGCATCAACAATCCATTAAAGATAAAAAAGAAGAACACACACTGTGGATATTGCAAGAAGAAAGGACATTGGTGTGAAGCGATGCAGCAAAGAAGTAGAAAAGAAGACGTGGGAAAGCCAAGAGAAGAGGTATGCAGGGGCTCCTTCAGGGAAGTGTGGATTGACAAATTCCAGAGGAGGGGGTGGCAGACAGGCAGTCCAGCTGGCGCCGCCGTGGGGAAGGTATCAGCCGAGTCAGCGGCCGGCCTGCCGGGGGTTTGTGTGCCGAGACGACCTGCCAGCTGGGGAGAGAAGTCTGTCTGGGGACAACGGGACCTGCAGCGAGGAAGGGCGGCGACGACAGACGCGGCAAGTTGGCTGGAGGAAGTGGGCTCCGGGACTGTGTGGATTACCAAAGTGGAGGACGAGGAGAAACCTACCTGGGGCGGCATTGAAGGCAAGTCCATCTACTGTATAGTTACTTATATACTCTTTAAAGCTCTTATAATAAATATACCGCACTAAGCTGGGTCCTAAAGAATCCACATTGTTCTCTTAGAAACCTTGAACGCAAACATCGACGGCTGAGAAGCGTCGTAACATTTGGTGTCAGAAGTGGGATACAGCTTAGTTAATGTTAATTGAAGATTTTATGTTGCGCTAATTTAAAAAGAAAAATGGAAAAACTAACCGACCTCGAAATTGAAAAATTCACGAAATTGCTCAGTCTGATAAGCCAGAAAGTAGATGTGCTCGGAGAAAACGTTAGATCGATTAAAGAAGGGTTTACTCCATTGGAATCTCGATTGAGCCGACTCGAGCATATTCGGAATGTCAAACGTTCTGCCACACCCATGTCTTGCGAAGTTCAGTTCAATGTACTACCGCCAGAAAATCCGGATGGCTTTTCAAAAACAATCACAGCAACCAATAGCCCACGTATTCAATGTCTGAGGGGACAAAAGACGATCCCAGGCGATGAAGATCCCGACAAGACCATCACAACAAAGATCATCACGTCAGGAGACGTTGTAATTGAACTGTCAGAATCTACGCTAGAAGATTCTCTCGTGATCCAGAAGTCCGAAGAGTGTCGACAGCAGGAAATGATCCAGACTGGTTGTGTAGCGGAGGAGGGTGATCTGATCGCCTCCGACAACGGCTGTGGCACGAGTGTTTTGTATAAAATCAAGCGGACGGAAGGAGAATGCCCTCAAGGTGATATACAGAGCGAAAATTTAACCCCTGGGATTCTTTCTGAAATACTCCATGGGAACAGCAACGATCTTGGCGAGCTGCAGTGCGACAGCGTGGCTGACTTCAGCGACAGTGTCAGACTGTATGGGGCTACAGCGGCGATCCAACTGGACGGGACGGAGCTGGATGCTCCGTGGAAGTGCGACAAGGCTAGATGGTCGAAGCACCCTGAAGTTGGAGCCGGCAACCCGACTGAACGGGATAGAGCATTGGACGCTCTGTGGAAGTCCGACGACAATGTCTGTGACGCGGAAGTCGCGCGCAATGTGTCAGTGCCGTCGTCTGCAATGCAAGCTGAAGAGATGTGCCAAGAATGTGTACCATTCATCTTCGTTCCTTCGCCCGACAAGGTGCAGATCAAGCAGCCACCGCCTAGGAAAAGTTCTACCGACCTTGAGACTGCCACGGGATCCGACACCTCCAGAAGGTTTAAGAAATTCACAGCCCTGTGCGGGGTCGGCACTAAGGAGCCCAGGTTTGAAGGGTTAGGAAAGAGAGAGCCTCTAGAGCAAGAGAATGGGAAACCTAAAGAAGAAAAGGGATGCCACGAAATGGACAGCGTGGATCAGGTGGACGAATCCACTGTAAAGATCGGCGATCTACAGCCCCGTCGTGGAAGGAAGCGGCGAAAGCGCAATACAAACGATCACAACCCTTTGTACATCGCGGCTACAGAGTGTTCACAAGGAGAATTCAAAATATCAGATGGAAGCATCGTAGGCAGTGAAATATGGCCGCCATCTTGTGGAGAACCACCGCCCTGTGCTAGACAGCGAGACCAATCAATGTCGTCGGCACTGGTTGAGAGTGGAAAGAAAGCGCGAGTTGAGATGTGGTTCTGCAAACAAGGGTTGGTGTTAACCCTGCCGTTACGCTTCCGGGAGGCTGACGACCCTTATGTGGCCAGAGACGTCAGGGAGATCAAAGGGCCGCCGATCAGCGCCTCTGGTGAAATCAGCCTTTTCGGGACGAGAAGGATTGAGAAGGGGGCAGTGAAGCGATGCAGCAAAGAAGTAGAAAAGAAGACGTGGGAAAGCCAAGAGAAGAGGTATGCAGGGGCTCCTTCAGGGAAGTGTGGATTGACAAATTCCAGAGGAGGGGGTGGCAGACAGGCAGTCCAGCTGGCGCCGCCGTGGGGAAGGTATCAGCCGAGTCAGCGGCCGGCCTGCCGGGGGTTTGTGTGCCGAGACGACCTGCCAGTTGGGGAGAGAAGTCTGTCTGGGGACAACGGGACCTGCAGCGAGGAAGGGCGGCGACGACAGACGCGGCAAGTTGGCTGGAGGAAGTGGGCTCCGGGACTGTGTGGATTACCAAAGTGGAGGACGAGGAGAAACCTACCTGGGGCGGCATTGAAGGCAAGTCCATCTACTGTATAGTTACTTATATACTCTTTAAAGGTCTTATAATAAATATACCGCACTAAGCTGTATCCTAAAGAATCCACATTGTTCTCTTAGAAACCTTGAACGCAAACATCGACGGCTGAGAAGCGTCGTAACAGGTGGAAAGAATGCTATAAAAGAAAGGAAGAACAAAAAGGACAACAGCCAAGTTCTTCAGCCAGAGATGATAGCTGTGCTTTTTCAGCTGAGACAAGTGCTTTCCTCGCTGAAACAAAGGATTCCTGAATGCTTTGAAAGTCACTTTATTTCAAGACGTAATATAATTTATGAAAGGGCAAGATTTAATCAAAGATGTAAGCAGGAAGGGGAAAAGGTGAATGAATTTATCACAGCACTCCATAGCCTAGCTGAGCACTGCAATTTTGGGATGTTACATGATGAGTTGATTAGGGATAGGATAGTTGTTGGAGTAAGGGATAGAGCATTATCTGAAAGAATGCAACTTGATACAGACTTGACCTTAGTAAAAGCCACACTAATGGCAAAGCAATTAGAAAGTGTCAAAGAACAGCAGTCTAGCCTTTACCAACAAGATTCTATAGATCAAATAAATAAAATGCCTAATCACATAAAAGAAACAAAAAGGCACGATCAAAAAATAAGACAATTCAAGTCAAACCAGTTGGGAGGGTCATCACATGGATGCACCAGGTGTGGCAATTCAAATAATCATGATTAGAAAAATTGTCCAGCTATGAACTCGTATTGTAGTAAATGCAAGAAAAGGGGCCATTATGCCAAAGTATGTAGATCAGAAGCCATAAATGAAATAAAATCAGAGATAGCTTTTTTGGGATCTGTAGAGGATAATTCCAAGAAATGGATAGTACCAATTAAGGTAAATAATAGACAAATTAATTTTAAAATTGACACCGGAGCTGATGTCAACGTACTCCCCCTAGAATATTATTATCAAGGTTTCCAAAGAATAAACCTGGAAAAATCTGATAAAATATTACAAGGGCCAAATGGAATACCCTTGGAAACAGTTGGAATGATCCACGTAAAATTTCAAAATAAAGGCCAGCACTTAAACTCGAAAATATACATTGTTGATAAACTAAAGCAGCCACTTCTCTCTGGGGAGACAAGTGAAAAATTAAACATTGTGAGAATGATTCAGCAATTTTCATCAGGAGGCCGCGGCGGACAGCGTGGTAGACTCGGAAGTGGAGATAACCGAGGCTGCTACAACTGCGGGGAAGAAGGCCACCGCAAGTTTGAATGTACCAAACCTGGCCGTGGTGGTGGACGTGGCCGTGGACAGAGCCGTGATGGAGGCAGCAACAACACCTGCTACAACTGCGGAGAAGTTGGCCACCGTAAATATGAGTGTACCAACAACACGGCTGAAGATAGAGGACAGGAGGAGAACCAGCGCAAGTCCAAGAAGGCTTGCTACACCTGTGGGGAGTTTGGCCATAAGAAGGACGACTGCCCCAAATCTGGAACTCAAGAGTCCGGAGATGAGGAGGAGTCCTCTGACAATGAGGAGGAAGACAAGTCCAAGAAGAAAGAAGAAGATTGCTATCTGACTCTTCAAGCACATAGGACGATGCCCCTGGAAAGCGCCAGGAGCAGAGAAATGAGGAGACCCCCACTTCGTCTTCAACCTGGCTCTCAAGGAGATGCAAGGATGACCAGGAGCAAGAGACCGAGGAGGATTGCCCTACACCAACGGCCTCATCTACAAGAGATGGAAGGATGCAGAGGGACAACCAAGACCAGGATCCAGAGAAGAGCCTCCCTTCAAGGCCAGCCATGCATACTAGATGGAAGGGCAGTCAAGATACCTCGAAGGTCCCTGTAAAGTTAAGGGAGGAGATGTGCAGAGTATTAGGCTCATAGATTGTTAAGCTCTGGAAACCAAAAGGAATAATACTCTGCTAGTGATCTCTTTTGACTTGTATATAAAATATATATTATAAGAGGAAATAAACTAATGCTTAGTTAATCTTGCCTCGTCTTGGAGAACAACACACTCTCTTATGTTGATAGTCAGGAAATTAATGCAACTCTTTTGGATGTTCTCTATATACCTGAATTGGAGACCAATCTTTTTTCAATATCTACTGCAACAAAACATGGTTTGACGCTCATTTGTAAAGGAAATCAGATAAAATTAACAAAAATTCGAAAGTGCTAGTTACTGGAATAAAGGACAATTCAAATCTTTATAGAATTTTTATTAAAGCAAAGCAATCTTCACAAACTCATGTTGCTCAGTTAAGTCTAGATATATGGCATCAAAGAATGGGTCATGTAAATCCTATAAAATTAACCCAAATGTTTGAAAATAATGTTTTTGAAGAAAACATTAAAATTAGAGATAAGCCTGATTCTTTACTATGTGAAGCATGCATCTATGGAAAACAAAATAGAAGAGTTTTTCACGCGTCAACAAGTCCAAATTCGACCTATCCAGGAGAGCTGATCTATTCAGATGTTTGTGGACCAATGAGTAAAAGATCACCAGGTGTGGATCATTATATTTTGTATCATTCAAGGATGATTTTTCAAGATTTAGAGTGGCCTACTTCATTAGCCATAAATCAGATGTACTTGAGAAATTTAAAGAATTTGTAAAAAGAGGACTGAACTGGAAATAAAATAAAAAGATTCAGAACAGATAATGGCACAGAATTCTTAAATAATAATTTTTCTGATTATCTAAAATCTCTAGGAATTGTTCATGAACTCACTGCTCCATATACCCCAGAACAGAATGGAATTTCTGAAAAAGATAACAGAACAATAGTTGAATCAGCTAGATGCTTGTTACATGGAAGAAAAATGCCGCTTGAACTGTGGGCTGAAGCCGTAAACACAGCAGTCTATCTCTTAAATAGATGTACTACTAAAGTATTGGGAAATTCTACACCTTATGAAATATGGTACAAGAGAAAACCCTCCATCTTACATTTGAAAACTTTTGGATGTAACGCTTATGTGCATATACCAAAAGATAACAGAAATAAATTATACAAAAAGAGTATTCGTACATTTTTTGTTGGATATACTGAAACTAACAAAAATTATAGAATGTGGGATCCTATTGCTGGAAAAATTATCATAAGCAGAGATGTAATATTTACTGAAGCTAATACATCAGAAAATATTCAGGATAACCAACAAGAGCAGGTAACTATATATAGTGAAGAAAGTTTTGATAGCACAAATACCAGTTCCAAACCAGAAGACTCATGTCGATACCCTCTCAGGAATAGAATCAGAGAAAAGGAACAATCATCAACCAACTGTACAAGAGCTATTTCATATGCTTGTTATGTCCATGACCAAGAACCATTGAACTATGAAGATGCAATTGTAGGACAAAACTCAAAAAAGTGGAAACTAGCTATGGACGATGAATTCAATTCCTTGATGAAAAATCAAACATGGACTTATGTGACACTACCATCAGACAGAAAAGCTATTGCATGCAAGTGGGTATACAAAATAAAGCAAAATGCAGATGGATCAAATAAAATGTTTAAGGCTAGACTAGTTGGGAAAGGTTATTCACAAAAATCAGGACTTGATTATGGTGAAACTTTTTCTCCAGTAGTAAAATTCGATTCAATTAGAACAATCTTATCACTTTGTGCATTACTTGATATGGAAATGATTCAATTAGATGTAAAATCTGCCTTCTTGAATGGTGATTTGGAAGAAGAACTTTACATGGAACAACCCCAAGGTTATGAAAACACAGATTTTCCAAATCATGTTTGCTCTCTTCAGAAAAGCATCTATGGTCTTAAGCAATCCCCCAGAATGTGGAACAAGAAATTTCATGAGTTTTTAATTAAGTTTTATCTCAAACCTAGCATATCAGATTCATGTGTCTATACAATGAAATGTAAACAGGCTTACATATTACTTGCAATATATGTAGATGATTGCTTAATCTGCAGTGTAAATAAACAACATTTAGATGATATAGTACAGTACTTAAATTCCAATTTTGAAATAAAAAATTTTACTGCCGATTATTTCCTTGGCCTACAAATATATCGAGATAGAACAACTAAAATGTTATTTCTACATCAAGCCTCATACATTGAAAGAACACTTGAACATTACAACCTTCTTGAAATTAAGTTACAATCTGTACCTTCTGATCCTTACTCAAAACTAACAAAAGAGATGTGCCCAAAGGATAATCAGGAAATTGAAGAAATGAACAAGATTCCATACAGACAGACAATTGGTAGTTTAATGTACCTCATGACTGGGACTAGACCTGATATTGCCTACGCAGTCAGCAGGGTTAGCCAATTTATGAACAACCCAGGACCTTCACATTGGACCCCAGTAAAGAAAATATGTGGATACTTAAAAGCTACGAAAAACATCGGTATTTGTTTTGGTGGGGGTTCCTGCACTACATCTCTGATAAGTTTTTCTGATGCTGATTTTGCTGGAGACCTAGACACAAGAAAATCAACCACCGGATATGTGTTCATGTTGAATAATGGACCTATTTCTTGGTACAGTCAAAAACAGAATTGTGTGTTTCTGTCAACAACAGAATCTGAATATATTGCGGCTTTCAAAGCAACGAAAGAAGCAATTTGGCTGAGACAACTTCTACGCGAGCTACATCAAGAACAAGTAAAGCCTACAACAATTTTTTGAGACAATCAAAGCTGCATAAGACTTGTTCACAACCCAGAATACCACAAAAGAACTAAACATATTGATATTTCGTATCACTTTATCAGAGATCATTTTCAAAAACATGCAATTGACCTACTTTATGTCTGCTCCAATGATCAAGCTGCAGACATATTTACAAAAGCTCTACCTCCAGAAAGGTATAGAAGACTAAGAAGCCAACTTGGACTGTTTCAAACAACAAAGTGCTCGTCAGGTGGGAGTGTTGGAAAGTGACTTCGCACGTCGGCTGTTACCATAGCAACGCCAGCTTCCTGCCAGACATCACGTGACCTGGCGCCGCTCCGGCCGTACCTGTAGTTTAAGTTTCAGTTTGCTTTGTTGTCTGCCCCTACGCTTGCCTTTGTTAACTCTCTTTGTTCCTTGTCATCTTAATATAATATTATTGATAATTAAACAATACTTTTCTGAGATCCAGCCTCTGATTCTCTTACACCGCATCACTTCGATACAGATGTCGCGCGATTAGTCGATTAGACCAACCAGCCTCTTTCAATCCAATAACACGACCAGTTTCAAACTCTGACATATGTTCATAATAAGCACGAATCTTTCGGCGAGGCATTGATACAGTAGAAATAGGCGTACTGCTAAAATATTAAAAGGAAATTCTGAAAATCAGCTCGTGCCGCGCCGAATATTGAGTCTAGAATGCTCGTGCTGGATGCGCAGTTCAGATGCGCTGGAGCTCTTGCTTTGCATAAATCGGCCACCAAATTTCAATCATTTGCATGTTTGGTCGAAACCTCTTTGTATACGTATTTTCATATAAATCGGACAACTGCTTCTTGGTGCGTCGATTTTTTTGTTATAGAGTATATTTATAATTATATGTAATTCTGCTGTCCTCAAAGCTTATGCCCATAGTTAATCTAAAATACCCATTCCAAGAGTCTAGAATCAGTATCACTATAAAAGGAAGATAGTAAAATGCAATATAACAGCGGTATGGTAGATTAAACTGGCGAAACCGCTGGGAGGGTTCACCACTGATGAACCATTGCAGTGGGGGCAGTAGAAATTATTTTATTTTTTAAAAGAATCATACGCGTCTATAATAGTTTCGAATTTTCATAACAGATGGCGCGCTAATGCATCATAATATAATTAATCTTACTCCTGTAGAAGGGCTCCAAGGCCCCGAGAGCTCGAATTAATTAAATTTTAATCTTTTGCAAGACGCTCTTCCCCTGGGTGAATTTTTCTCTCAAATGATATTAAACACAAGGGATTATCATTTTTTGGAAATTCTATATGATTCCAGACAGGTGAAAGCCATTGAGACAATTTTTAACTGGTTGAATACAGGATCTTGGCTGCTAAAACCATCACACAGATGAACTTATGTTGAAGTATAGCTCACTTAATTGGTCTTGTGTAACTACATATTTACATATTGTTATGTCGTAGCCAGACGCCATTCATGTACTTTGTATACTCAGGATGCCACAAAGATACACACGTGAGTTCGAAGGGATTGCAGCTAAAGTTAGCGCTTTATTGGCACTAAACAGAAGGAATACAACAGTGGGACTTGCCTTCAACCTCCCCGTCAGAAGAATCCTTGTCGACCACTTCAATATATATATACTCTGGTGCTCTACCATTTAAAAATCTTATGTGCTTATGGTCAGGATATGCCTTTTTTTATATTAATACCAACACCTGAACTTTTTTATTTTTTAATTATAGATACAAGAAAATAAGACCCAATCCTTTTGTCTGATGATGGTAACAATGCTGTTACCAAAACATCACGCACTATTAAATTATTTGGATTAAGTCATATATTCTTGTATCTATAATCCAAATTGTGCTTTATCATTATTTTTTAATTATTTATTCACATGTTTACCGTATTTATGAAAGTCTGGCCTTAAATTCCCATTTTTTAGTTTCTCATGAAGCCTGTGGGACCTAAAACATTTTTGGTCACAGTGGTACAGCCTGCACCATGCTAATGAGGGCCAACAGCCCAAAACGCATTCATGGTTGACTTTTCTTGATTTATCAAGAAAATGGGTTGGCCAACTATCAGGGAACAGGCTAAATCAACGTTTAGTTTATTTCTGTTCCACTAGATGGTACTCTGACATCTAAAAAGTTAATGTACTTGTGTGGTCAGGATATACCTTCTTTGATTTTAATATATATATCATTAAAGAACACTTAGTTGAAGGGCCAAAGTGTATTTCTTACCATAGAGCATCATATTGGTAAAAATATTTTTTTTTGTTAGCAATGAAAACTATCTTTTTTTAAAGATGTAAGAGTCAGTGGACGAGTGGACAAAACCCTCGATTCCCGACAGCCATGAACCAGGATTGAATCCTGTGTTGGACATTTTGTTTTAATATGTGAATAACACTCACATATTATTCATCGTTGTAAATATCATAAACTAGGTTGTTCTTTTTGAGTGATACCTAATAAAGTCTTCTTCTTCTTTCTTATCTCCACTCAATCATATTAGGGCAACAATTTGTGACCCTTGATGGTGTCTGTTTGATAACCATCATGACTGGGTGAAGTAGAATGCATCTGCTTTTGTCATTAAGACTGGGAATACTACTCAGTGGCAGGCCAACTTAGCTCCAAAAGAAATGGCCGCCTCTGACATGAGGAACAGACGCCATGTGCAGCTGCTCCTAACATGGAGTACAAATGCTGCTCATTCTGTATCCCTGGATTAGGAGCCCTTACAGGGTACTATCAGCCGGGCCAGCTGAACCCAGGTTTTTTAGCGAGCTTGTTACTGCTCCCCCCCTCCTTTTTCATCCGGGCTTGGAACCGGCAAAGGCAGAGTTCCTAATAAAGTGATTCTAGAACAAGAACAAGATTTATAGAGGTGTTCACTCATGGAGTATGTTCTTTTTTTTTGCTTATCCCTAGTACACATGGTACAGGCCATGATAATCATGGTGGGTAAAAGTAGGTGACTGCTTTTACTGTAAGTGCACCACATGTCTACACATGTGAAAAGCAGTTCGACTTTGCACTTACAAATGTGCCAGAGCCCCGTTTGATTACTTGCACTCATTGGTGGGGTTTGACTTTCGCAAGAATCGGGGGCCATTGGAGCATTTTTTTTTTATCAGAAAAAAGTGGCCAATGCGGGAATCGAACGCGGGTCGTAGCAGCCGAAAACCAACCGTTTAAACCATCCTTCCACCGATCCCGGAGTATGTTCTACTGTGAGTGTGCAGGGTATAGATAATACAAAGTCAGTTGGCTTGTTCATCTTTTATTTATGCAACAAGTTAGGTGACAAAAGTTGAGCTCTAAAAAAGTGACATTCCAAAGAATCACTTCCATATAGTTGGATCTTGAGTGTGGTGGACATTTCTTTATTTTAGATATAATTTTTCACTATATTGAAATATTAGCACCAATTTCTAAGTAACACAGAATACTACATAGTGACCAATTAGTTGAACACAACATTCATCAGCTAGTAGTGATAAAAAAAAATACAAAATTACATCAAATTGGCAAAACATTCAGATATGGGTTAAAAACTAAGAAGTCACACTCTCCTAAGTCATCTTCTTTTTAGTGTGGATGTTGAAATTTATTCTTCAGTACAATACAGTAGAACCTCCCTGTAAAGGACACCTAATTGCAGAGCTAAAGTGCCCTTTAGGGAGAGATGCCCTCTTACCGGAGAGTTACTAAATAGTAAAATCGGTAATTTTGAAAATGAAAAATGCCCTTTAGGGAGAGATGCCCTCTTACCCGAGAGTTGCTAAATAGTAAAAACAGTAATTTTGTAAATTAAAACTGTCCTTTAGGGAGAGAAGTCCTCTTACCGGAGAGTTGCTAAATAATAAAAACAGTAATTCTGCAAATGAAAACTGTCCTTTAGGGAGAGAAGTCCTCTTACCAGAGAGTTGCTAAATAGTAAAAACAGTAATTTTGCAAATGAAAACTGTCCTTTAGGGAGAGAAGTCCTCTTACCAGAGAGTTACTAAATAGTAAAAACAGTAATTTTGCAAATGAAAACTGTCCTTTAGGGAGAAAAGTCCTCTTACCAGAGAGTTACTAAATAATAAAAACAGTAATTCTGCAAATTAAAACTGTCCTTTAGGGAGAGAAGTCCTCTTACCGGAGAGTTGCTAAATAATAAAAACAGTAATTCTGCAAATGAAAACTGTCCTTTAGGGAGAGAAGTCCTCTTACCAGAGAGTTGCTAAATAATAAAAACAGTAATTCTGCAAATGAAAACTGTCCTTTAGGGAGAGAAGTCCTCTTACCAGAGAGTTACTAAATAGTAAAAACAGTAATTCTGCAAATGAAAACTGTCCATTAAAGAGGTATCCTCTAGCATGAGTGTCCTCTCATGGAGGTTCTACTGTATAAGCATATTGATAATTTGTTATAATATAATCCCTTCTGTAAAATTATGAATAAAAGAAAATTCACTGAGGGAAAGGTTTTTTTTTCCTTAGTGAATTTTATTTATATTGTAACATAGAAAATTAGGAAAGTAAAACTTCAAAATGACACAGCAATTTATGTAATTTAAAACATAATTAAAACTAATAAAATAGCAGAGAGGAAATAAGAAAATTTTACAGTATATCAAAAATACAAATATCAAATTTAAAAAATCTTTTCACACATTTCACAATGTTTTCACATGTTGACAATTATTTAAAAAAAACTTCACATTATTAGCATTTATTTTGAAGATAGATGTGACATAAAATGAAAATTTGCTATTTTATGCATTATTAACTGCCTAAAACATCAGTTTCTCTACATTCCAATAATGTATATCATCTCTTACATTGATCATTAGAAGACATTTTGTACTTCACTCTGGGTTATATATATATATATATCTTACTATAAATAAAGTTGAATTACTTTTAATGGCACCAACATGAATCGATATTTACATCTATAATTTCACATAAATACAGAATAATAATAATATTTTTTTAAAAAAATTGTAAACTATAATATAATTCAAAATAAATATATATATAGATGGAAAATTTGCCGGGAGGAAATTGATCCATAGAAGCATAGGGAGCCTCTCCCGTCAAAATCTGACGCCATAGAGGCGCCCTATGCTTCTATATATATATATATAGATGGGAATTTGACGAGGGCCATTAGCCCGAAACCATGGTCTTTAGGTGGACGCTTCTCAGTTTGCCAAAGCTGGTGTTGTGGCTTTGTCACCGACCTGAGGCCGCTAGTTTGTGACGACGGTCAATAGATGGCGTCTAGTTTTGACGTTTAATTTGACGAGAGAGGCGCCCATTGCTTATATATATATATATACAGTTAAACCTGTCTATAGCGCCCCCTCTTGAGACTCACCAAAATAGTGTGCTATAGAGAGGGGGTGCTATAGACAGGTCACTTTTAATGTAAAATTTTTACATTTTATTGTTTAAAATCGAGCGCTATAGAGAGGTTTAACTGTATATATATTAAAAAGAGGGCATATATATTTTGGATTGAATATATTTATTAAAGATTCCATATTTTGACGAGGCTGTTTGCCTATCTTCTTCTGGGAAATCAAACTCCTTGTAAGCATATTAACTGTGTGATGCATGAGAAGTGAAGAGAATCACGATATATTAAGCCTACAAGAAGTTTGATTTTCTAGAAAAAAATAGGCGAACAACCTCGTTGAAATATTGACATTTTAACTAAATATATTTGATCCAAAAATATATGCCCTCATTTTATGTATTAAAAATGGATTGCTCACACAATTTTCAAAAAACACATATATCTGAAAAAATAATAGAAAAAAAATAAATAAATAAGTGGGTCAGATGTTGATATTAAAAATAAAAAAGGCATATCCTGACCAGGAGCACATATGTTTTTCAGAAGGCAGAGCGCCATCTGGTAGAACAGAAATCAACTAAACATTTAAAAAGCACATGTGCTCCTGGTCAGAATATGCCTTTTTTTATTTGTAATATATATATATCTAAGTGCTGGAATGCTTACATAACTTATAGTTTTATACCAGACATAGGGATAAACAATGGAAATTTAACATCAAAGTACAAAAATAATATATACAGAATATTAAAACAACAAAAATCTCTCAAAATCCAACCAGAGAATTAAAAAATAAGACTAAATGGTCGGCAAAAACATTTCTTTATTAAGAACCACATTTTGCCCAGAGATACTGCTTAGCTTTACTTTCTAATAAGATTTTTCTGCAATTATATCAATGGAAAAACTAATCAAAGAGTGTAAAAAAAGTCAATATATAATTTGTTCAAAGAATAAAATGTGAAACAAAATTTAGAAATATAAGGTAACAAGAGATCAAATCTAAATACAATAGAGACTCCATGAGAGGACACTCACACTAGAGGACACCTCTCTATAAAGGACACTTTGGTTCTGAAATTATGTGTCCTTTACAGAGAGGTTCAACTGTATATAGTGAGTGAAGTTTCAGTAACATCAAGGTAATAAGACCAAATCCAAATAAATAAATAGTGTGTGACATTTCAGTTAACAGCGTTGTTAACGAATGTCACACACATTTATTTATTTGGATTTGGTCTTATTACCTTGTGTTTATAATATATAATTTAAATTGTGCCTTATCATTTCGGTAACATCATTGTTACCATTATCATACAAAAGTACTGGTAACAATGTAATAAGACCAAATCCAAATAAATGACTGAAATGTCACACACTATTTATTTATTTGGATTTGATCTTATTACCTTGTGTTTATAATCTATAATCTAAATTGTGCCTAATCATGGTAACAATGCTGTTACTGAAACGTCACACACTATTTATTTATTTGGATTTGGTCTTATTACCTTGTGTTTATAATCTATAATCCAAATTGTGTCTTATGGTAACAACACTGTTACTGTAACGTCACATACACTTTATTTGAATTTGGTCTTATTACCTTATGTTTCTAATGTATGATCCAAATTGTACCTTATCATTTGTGACAAACTTTGAAACAAATTCCAATATTTAGAAAGTTAATAATGTTGATATAATCCTATCAATGTAATAAGACCAAATCCAAATAAATAAATAGTGTATGATGTTTCAGTAACAACGTTGTTACTTATTTGGATTTGGTCTGATTACCTTGTGTTTATAATCTATAATCCAAATGTGCCCATCATAATCCCATTAATAAAATCAATTTCTTCACTTCCTAATAGAGGAAGAGATTTATATAAAATATTCACTTAGAAGTAATGTAAAGGCTATGTTATATAAAACACAAGAGTTGGTATGAAAAATCTCCAGTTTTAGTGAAGACACACATTTGATCAAACACATGGGATTCAACAAGCTGTCTTACATAATTACAAACATTTCTGTATTCCATATTTGATATGAATTTTTTTCCTTTCAGATATTTTTTTTTCAAGAGAGAGAGAGAGTGTATATATTTCACATATAAAAACATTCAATATATATTAAATATAGGTTCCCACATACATGATTCAATCATTCCTATAAAAACTCAGTGAAAACTCCCTACAACAAAATTGAAGATAGAGAGAAATTGTTTCAATATATTGTTAGGTGTCAAGTACAAGATAGTACAAGTGAAATTGTTTTTATCTCTTAAATTATAAATTCTATTTTTTTATTATTTTATTTATCCTAGAAAACAGCATCACAGAGATAACAGATAGAATTGTATTTGACTCTTGATCACCATTTAGGCTGCAATGTGTCAGGACACAATAAACCAGTTAATACTTCCGCTCTAAATACATCCAAACAAAACATGTCTGTAAATAGTACAATTGTGATATTGTACTGGGTTCATAAATTAGGAAAAGAATAAAGGCATCTCCTTATTGGGCAACTGAAAGTTGCTTATGTCATCTATCGGAATAAATATCAACTATTTGTTGATTTTAAATTATGGCAGAATTGTATTTGGCCAATTCTGGCCAATAGATGGAGCAAGCCATCAGCAACTTTTAATTGCACGATAAGGAGATGCCTTTTTTCTTTTCTTTTCTTAAAACATGTCTAGTCACAGCAGCAACACCCCCTACAACTGTTGGATCCCAAGACAGCTCTGGACTGAACACAGAACCCAGTATTAGATTGGCCCATAGTGACTATGGACCACCATGCTAATTTACCTCCCATAATAAACCTTCTGAGATCTACATTCCCTAGATGAGATATCTACATTCCTGTCTCTGTCTCATCAATGTACAATAATGGGGTTTTAGATGACAAATATCTTTAAAAATCCTGAGTTCAACTGACCGGGTTGATAGACCTCAGCAAGGGTCCCACTCCAGGAATAGGGAGGAGTTGCGTCTGTACTCATGTTAGATTCGGCAGCAAAGGCGTCTGCTTCCATGTTAGAAACGGCCTCAAATTACAGGCAAAGTCAGACTTTCATCAAAGTGTGCTTGGATCATGGTGCTATGATCAACGAAAGCTGCACTCCTATACCCATTCGTGTAATCTTTACACAAGGGGATAAGAAACAACAACAGATGACAAATAGGGTTTTGTCACTGGAAGAATACAGTCTGGAGAGTTTGGATAATGAAAGATCTTTACTAGATCACATAACTCAATGCTAGCAGAGAACTATCAATCAAAATGGATTTATTTCTGAAAACTGGCCAAATACCTTAACTCCCACATACACTTTGATCCAAGCTGTACCTCACAAACCCATCATAGTGATCTAAAAAGGCTTCTTATTTATTTAAGAAAAGGGTATTTAAGGTTAAAATATGTATGTAAAACGAGTTTATAGATATGAAAATTTTGCTTATAAATCTCTTTTATAGAAGGTCGTTGTTATAGTTTGGTCATTGAGGTACAACTTGCACCATGCTAATGAGGCCCAACAGCCTGAAACACGTCCGTGATTAGCTTTTCTTGATTAATCAAGATTGGGTATTTGGTCAATTCTGGAATAATTAAAAATCAACGAGAATAGTTGATATTTATTCCGATAGATGGTGCAAGACATCAGCAACTTTAAGTTGCACGATAATGAGATGCCATTTTCTTTCTCTTTTTTTTTTTAATCTCTTAAAGAAGTTTTGTTCTGAGAAGGTTTTGTTATAGAGAGCTTCCACTGAAATCTAGCTAACCAGTCAGTAACACCCACAATGTGAGTAAAACAAAAGTTCCAGATGTCAATGGGTAGAATAAGTGAGCAGCATAAGATGTGAGATATATAAAATTGTGCAATAGGAGAAAGTACACAAATGTAGAGTATAAAATTGTAATAGAGAGGTACAACAACAGTTATATTGAAGAAGATGAAAGTGTAAAATAAACCTGCTGTTGGTATATATGGATGGCAGTGACAGATCTACTGGCACACATCTCGCGCGCGCGCGCGCGCGATGTACACACCCTTTATAAAAATAATACATTCTTCATCATATTAGAGTAGAGGGAGGCCTCAGCACAACTATCCACTATCCTATCAACTATTCTGTTTACCATGACCCTCTTCAGTACAGCTATATAACTTCCTATAATGCCAAGTTATGAAATCACCTCAATCTGCCAAATAGTTGTTTTATCTGGTGAAGTGGCAGCTAGAGGTTTAATGTTCAAGATTCAAATTTGTGTGTAGTATGTGTGAATAAATGAACCAATTTATTCTATTTGGGGTTAAATCTTATTTTTTAGGAGAAAGATTTTCCAATATACACCAAGGGGCACTACAGACATTATCTAACAAAGATAGAGAATCACAGAATGAAATTTGATAAATTCCAAAACTCAAAAATACATTTAGAATGACAATTTTCCAATACCTCTTATAAAAAGTTTTATCTTTTAAATATAAAAATTATCTCGCATCAATAAATTCTGGCCTTGGTTGACTACATTTCTACAGGAACAATTAGATGGCATATTGGGTGTATAGACACACACTAATCTCAATTATGATCTAATCACATTGTGGTGACCACACTTTGCTTCAGTGAACTGGGACAAAGCACACATACAGGCAGTAGTGTGGCGGCCTCACTACACCTCGGCAAGCACGAGCTGGGAGAACACCTCATTACACATGCGCAGGCGGCATCCGGGACTCTTAGCATGCACGTCGTTCAAACAACAAGGCTTGCTTCCAGCAGCCGTTACTTCTTTCCTCTCTATATATTTCTGACTTTAAATAAATTAATTTATTTTATAAAAATAATTATAATTTTATCAGCGGCCTTTCCACAAGCCACACCAACACGCAGGCAACCATCCCACAACATTTATCTGTGAAATAAGCTATTCATTCCAACACAGTCTTCACTGGAACCAAGGTTTGAGACCTAATTAATGAGGTGACCATAATAAAGAGGTGATGGATAGAATAAGGTCATATACATGTTGGATAGAATGGTAAGACCAGCAATCTTGTGATTGTAATAAAAAGAAAAACCATTAAAAAAAGCTGCATTCATGGATTTTTTATCTAAATGTTAGTGAAGTATTAGGTATATTATAATAATTAGTGTATTGTCTCCTAAGTCATTTGTGTAGAAAGTATTGTTTTGATGGATACACTAGGCTGCTATATAAGCAGATATGTAGTACTACCATACTACTGTATTGAGGTAATTGTGGAGTATGACTAGAACATTTCTACTAGGAATGTAGCTAGGAAACATAAACTAACTTGCTGATTTAGTATAGCACCCCTATATACATAGATTGTTAATACAGTACTACTACCTCCCTGTAAAGGACAACACCTAATTGCAGAGCCAAAGTATCCTTTAAGGAAAGGTGTCCTCTTACTGGAGAGTTACTAAATAGCAAAAATGGCAATTTTGCAAATGAAATCTGTCCTTTGTAGAGAGGTGTCCTCTTACTGGAGAGTTACTAAATAGCAAAAATGGCAATTTTGTAAATGAAATCTGTCCTTTGTAGAGAGGTGTCCTCTTACTGGAGAGTTACTAAATAGCAAAAATGGCAATTTTGTAAATGAAATCTGTCCTTTGTAGAGAGGTGTCCTCTTACTGGAGAGTTACTAAATAGCAAAAATGGCAATTTTGCAAATGAAAACTGTTCTTTGTAGATAGGTGTCATCTTACTGGAGAGTTACTAAATAGTGAAGATGTCAATTTTGCAAATGAAAACTGTCCTTTATAGAGAGGTGTGTTCTAGCGGGAGTGTCCTCTCATGAAGGTTCTACTGAATTCAAAACTGAGTATTTTTACCAAAATAAGTATGGCAGACACTGTCTACTGACAACACAGAGTCCATGTTGATTACAATGCTACATTCTACCTCACATTGCTATTATTCAAACTCAAGCATTGGAACATCCAAGATAGTTTTACTAGAGTATCTCTACTGTCCAGGAGCAGGTTACCCAATTATGATTTCTTAGCAAAAATATTTGTGAAAGGCTAACTACATCACCCATAGAGCTTTGTAAAAGGAATATTGCTGAAAGAATCTTTTATAAAATATTACCTTGCGCAATAAGTTTCTTCTTAAAAGAAAATAAGACCTAATCCAGATAATTTATTAGTGTGTGACGTTTCGGCAACAATATTGCCACCATCATCAGACAAAAGAATAAAAATGAGAAAAAACACCACAGCAAGTTCTTTCATTTTTCTTTTATTATAATCTATAATCCAAATTGTGCTTTATCATTTCTAAAAAGAAACTTATTGTACAAGGTTTTTTGACATTTTATAATAGTAAATCGCAATTTTTCTATATTTGAAAGAATCTTGTATGAAAAAAATCATCCAGAGTAATTGTTATTTACAGGTCAGTATGAAATTCAAATGTGGGTAGATTCTATATTTGTTATGTATGGGGAGGATTCAATTTTCTTAACAAGCTACCAAAATAAGATGTAAACCAAAAATAGCATTCAACCAATCTTTATACTGATAGGATTGAGAGAAAATAGATTTCTATTTCCACGACCAGTATTCCACTAAGCTGATTGGCGCAAGGTTTGACTGGTGACAACAGTGTTGTCTCACAGAACTTCTATATTGTAAAATTTACCTTATATGACGTCACTGTATTTCGATGGGTTGCCTGTTCAATGAAATATTGGTGGCAATGGGAAATCATTTTAAACCCATGATAGGCCTATAGAACATCTTTACTAGGAAATGTACCAGTTTCAGGAAGTTATGGCATTGTGTTAACATATAGGTCCATCATCCTATAGTTTAAATATCAGAGGCAACCATCAAACTACATCAAAGATACCAAAATACAGTAGAAGTACTCCCTGTAAAGGACAAAACCTAATTGCAGAGCCAAATTGTCCTTTAGTGAGAGCTGTCCTCTTACCAAAGAGTTGCTAAATTGTAAAAATAGTAATTTTGCAAATGAAAACTGTTCTATGTGGAGAGGTGTCCGCTAAAGAAAGGTTCTACTGTATTTGGCTATTTTCAAATAATGAGGACGAATTTTTTCCAGATTTAGATATCATGTTTCTATCGCAAAAAAAAAGTGTAAATTAGTTATTGGCTTAGTTTGAATAGGCTTTTAATCTAACATATATATATATAGAACTTATATACAACCAAAAGGTGTTGGAGGGCTTTCAATATGATATGTATATAGACCATGGGCTGGCTGGTTGTGTTCTAAATTTGTACTGTTGGTTGCTTGGGGAAGGATTGTCCATACACTATTTATGCTATATGTAGAAATATACCTCTCTGATTCAACTGACAATTTAACCCTTTTATTACAATGGGAGTTTTACTTCTTTGGATCTTGGTCTAATCCTAGCTGAACAATCTCCAAGGAAGTTTGAATGCTTTCAACAAATGGAATGGCTGAAGAGAAAAAGATGTGAGTTGATTACAATTATTTGTTATTCTCCCAAGTATACCCCTAGGTCTCAAGATATAATCAAGAGAGGTTGGGGTTTGCAACTGTTCATGCTCTAAGTACACTACATGTCAGTACATGTAATGTAGAGAGTAGCTTGACTTTTTATGCTTAAAAGATAATAGAGTTCTGTATGGTTACTTGCACTTGCTGGAAATGTTGGAATTGTGTAAGAATCTGGAGGCCGTGGAATCAATTTTTTTTTTTCTATGTTCCAAAAGAGATTTCTCTTGAACCAGATCAAGGTAATCCCCAAGTTCTCCTACACACAGTTCTTCCATAGTAGGATTATACTAGCTTGTTGGCTTCTTCTTACTTTTCTTTACAGCTCACAAAAGGAACAAAAGGAAAATGTCCAATATAAAAACTTCACTTTAGTAATCTACACAAAAGCAGGACCTTTGGGAGAGGCTGCTGCTTATCATAAAACAGCTCAAGGAGCATGAACTCATGGAATTTGTGTAATCTTTACACAAGGGGATAAGAAACAACACCACAAAAGATACGCTTACATCACAACTAAGACCTAGCTAGATGTACTAGCGGTAAAATGTTTTGGCTTACTATTTACGCTTTCTTCCTCGCTGCTAAGCCAACAATTTCCGCTAACTGTAAACCTATGATATATATCAATCCCTTTAGATGGCCTGGACAATTCTTTCTGCAAACTGGGAGGACAGTAACTACTGTGGTGGTAGGAATTATTTAGATAGATATATCACTTTGCCAATTGATCTTTTTGAATCTTTTACACATTGTTTTAACATGGCCTCTGTATGGTATTGTGCAAAAATAAAGATCGTTACCATTTCACTTTAGAAAGAGAGGCAAAAGTCTGGTTTTAAAGACACTACCAGTTAACCAGTGTTCAATTATTGAAAATAAATTAAGAAAAACTCATCATAAATATTGAAGTTTAAAAACATCTAGGAAATATATGGAAATAAAAATATAATTTGAGTGCAGTTTGTGGGAGCCGAGAGACTTCTTTCCAGCCTGCTGTGATGACAGATCACGCCGTCGGCAAACATACAAGCGGGGCCATGAGATACCACAAATTCAAGGTTGGAACACCGTCTATCAACCTCTGGTAAATACTCGGCTTAGCCAACTCTAATATTGGATGGGTTACATTGAGGTTTGACACCAAGAGTAGACAATTCTATACAAAGATTGGGGCTGGTGAATGTTGATCTAGCATACTGTCTGACAACTCCTGACTTAACCAATGAGAAGAGAGCCACACAAAGAATGATATTTCATTGTGTGAAGATCTAAATGATATGTCAGGTACTGGCATTGACATGGAGGGAAGGGTTAGAAACTAATTGTAAATTTACATGGAGATTTTTCACCTATTGAAAAAAGAAAAAAATTTGAAACAAAACGTTCATGAAGGAACAATTATGGTTGGGTTTATAAAATTTGTATTTCGCAAGGTTATTTAGTAACTTTGTGAGTAATTAGAGAAAAAATTTAGTCGCTATTTAAACCAATGGATGTGAGTCCGCAGTTATCCTTCCAATCTGGGGTTATAAATACATTGAAGTACAATAGAACTACCTCCCTGTAAAGAACAACACCTAATTGCAGAGCTAAAGTGTCCTTTAGGGAGAGGTGTCCTCTTACCGGAGAGTTGCTAAATTGTAAAAATAGTAATTTTGCTGTCCTTTGTGGAGAGGTGTCCGCTAAAGGGAGGTTCTACTGTATATATATATGTATTCAAAATGGTCAATAGTTGTTTATAAGTTATATATTTTCACTCATTTATTTATAAATGTCAATTTCAGTTTCCTATAGACATTGGATTCTTGTTAGAACAATGTCACTTGGGGGAGTGTTGTTATAACTACAGTTAAAACAAATGGGACTTCAGGATTATAATGTTATAAACCATGTTGTGTAGTAATGTAGGAGGGAGGGTGTTATATAGATGTTCAACTACATTAATGCTCAATAAAATATGTCATTTATATAGCTATCACAAACTAAAGTTTTACAAATCAAATGGACAAATCCTGCTAAAGGTTGATATGTAGGTGGTGAAATCAATAACAAGGTCTGGGTAAACACAGGGTAATAAGACCAAATCCAAATAAATAAATAGTGTGTGACGTTTCAGTAACAGCGTTCAGTACTTTTGTCTGAAGATGGTAACAACGCTGTTACCGAAACGTCACACACTATTTATTTATTTATTTGGATTTGGTCTTATTACCTTGTGTTTATAATCTATAATCCAAATTGTGCCTCATCAAGGTCTGGGTAGTGTTACACAAGGTGTCATTTATATAGCTATTACAAACTGAAGTTTTACAAATTAAAGGGACAAATCCTGCTGAAGGTTGATATGTACCAGCAATAGGTGGAGAAATCAATAACTAAGTAGTGCTGCACAAGGTGTCAAGGCAATTACTAATTCTGTGTGTGTGTGGAAAGAAATCTACAATATAGCATATACTGAGGCTTGGACTCAATAGACAGACAAGCTTTAGTGAGAGGTAAGATTGGAAATATTCGTTGTGTGGCTATATATATATTTGTACTTTCAAAATGGGTTTACAGTCAAACCTCGCTATAACAACATCACTTGGGATCAGGTGGCCATGTTGACTCAAGATTCTTTGAATAATTGTAAACTTATAATCACATAAACTCATTGCAATTATCTTGAAATGAGACTTCTGTACCATCAAGACTCAATGCCTTCAAGAATGGAAATCTAATTCTGCACATGACTGAAACATAGCAGAAGAGACAAACACCAATTCTGTCCTCCCAAGAGAACAACAGTCTTTGATTTCCATACTTCAAGTCTGGTCATCTACAGACAATGACTTTCCAGAATGGTTGCAAGGTTTTCCCACTATGTACTAATTTCAATTCTCAACCGGCAACCCCAAACTACATTATTGACTGTCATCAAAATTCAAAACTATTATAAACGCGTATGATTCTTTTTTTTAAATAAACAATTTCTACTGCCCTTACTTAGATGAAAAAATTAATGGGAGGGCCTGGCTCATCAGTGGTGAACCCTCCCAGCGGTTTCACCAGTTTAATCTACCATACTGCTGTAATATTGCATTTTTCGATCTTCCTTTTATAGTGATACTGATGCTAGACTCACTCTTGGAATGGGTATTTTAGATGAACTATGGACATAAGCTTTGAGGACAGCAGAATTACATTTCATAGCAGTAAGGGCAGTAGAAATTATTTATTTTAAAAAAGAATCATACGCGTATATAATAGTTTCGAATTTTGATAACAGATGCCGAGCTAGTGCATCGTAATTATTGACTGTATTGACTCATCCATTGATGAGCTCTACTCATCCCCAGCAGACACAGTCTCAAGCTCTAAAAGCATGATATCCTAATATGATTGAGTGGAGATAAGAAAGAAGAAGATCTTGATTGGCATATTGTAATATAACCATTGTGTTGGTATAATCAGGGTTAAAACACAAATAAGATTTTAGAGAAGAAACGGTGGTCCAACTAAGTTGCTTGTATAACGAGGTTTCCACTGTGGTGTAGAGATAGTTAAAAGTTAGAGAAAGAGAGAGGGAGTATATATAAAACGTGTCAACTTGTGATTCAAGCATCAATCTCTGAAGGCAATAATTTTCCCAGCAATAAAAAAAGATGAGCCCCAGGAAATAGAAGAAAAAAATAATACTGCTGTGTATAGTAGGAGAAATATCACACAAACACAATAATCCAACAAACATGGGTGGAACTTGGATGGCTTCATCTAACTACCTCTATACATACAATTCATAAATATTTGTTTGCTTTTTAAACAAAATTTCAAAGAATGTCACATGATTATAAAAAAAATAATAGCTAATAGAATGTTTTAAAATAAAAAACTGCTACTTTTTGAAATAAAATAACTGTAAACACAAGGTAATAAGACCAAATCTAAATAAATAAATAGTGTGTTTTATAGTGTATTTATTCACATATGTAGACATGTAGTGCACTTACAGTAAAAGCAGTTGTCTTCTTCTATCTATCAAGATCATCATGGCCTGTACCACGTGTACTAAGGATAAGTAAAAAAAAAAGTGTATTTATTTGGATTTAGTCTTATTACCTTGTGTTTATAATCTATAATCCAAATTGTGCATTATCATTAAAATAACTGTAGAATGATAAAATTGTCAGCTTTTATCAATTGGGGTTCTCTAGGGTAAAAAAAGATCAGAATTTTGTTCAGATTAACCAACATGTATAAAACCACAATTTTTCTTTAAAAAATAAAGAGTTGTTAAATAGGGTGCTATGGATGATTGGACCTATTATGTTGTTTCCCTAATGAGGGCCCAATTAGATAAGAGTCGACTGATATAATTTATAAAACAAAATTCCTAGAAAATAAATTAAAAAATAGAAAACAAAATATATATATAAAGAGCATTATAAACATATATAACAACAACAACAATTATAAAAATGGTTTAAAAAGGTGGGGAGAGAAAGTTAAATGATATCATTATTCTATTTACTCTTGAACTTCTTTGGAGGAGAAGGATCAGGATTGTCGGCAAACTCCTGTACCACAGAGTGAGGGCTGAGAGAATGGTCCTCAGGATGACAGAGTTGGTTACAGGCTGAGATCATTAAAACAAGAGTGCAGGGTCCTCAGGACAACAGAGAGTGATGTTGGCTACAGGCTGAGATCTTTAAAACAAGAGTGCAGGGTCCTCAGGACAACAGAGAGTGATGTTGGCTACAGGTTGAGATCTTTAAAACAAGAGTGCAGGGTCCTCAGGACAACAGAGAGTGATGTTGGCTACAGGTTGAGATCTTTAAAACAAGAGTTCAGGGTCCTCAGGACAACAGAGAGTGATGTTGGCTACAGCTTGAGATCTTTAAAACAAGAGAGCAGGGTCCTCAGGACAACAGAGAGTGATGTTGGCTACAGGCTGAGATCTTTAAAACAAGAGGGCAGGGTCCTCAGGACAACAGAGAGTGATGTTGGCTACAGGTTGAGATCTTTAAAACAAGAGTGCAGGGTCCTCAGGACAACAGAGAGTGATGTTGGCTACAGGCTGAGATCTTTAAAACAAGAGTGCAGGGTCCTCAGGACAACAGAGAGTGATGTTGGCTACAGGTTGAGATCTTTAAAACAAGAGTGCAGGGTCCTCAGGACAACAGAGAGTGATGTTGGATACAGCTTGAGATCTTTAAAACAAGAGAGCAGGGTCCTCAGGACAACAGAGAGTGATGTTGGCTACAGGCTGAGATCTTTAAAACAAGAGGGCAGGGTCCTCAGGACAACAGAGAGTGATGTTGGCTACAGGTTGAGATCTTTAAAACAAGAGTGCAGGGTCCTCAGGACAACAGAGAGTGATGTTGGATACAGCTTGAGATCTTTAAAACAAGAGTGCAGGGTCCTCAGGACAACAGAGAGTGATGTTGGCTACAGGCTGAGATCTTTAAAACAAGAGTGCAGGGTCCTCAGGACAACAGAGAGTGATGTTGGCTACAGCTTGAGATCTTTAAAACAAGAGTGCAGGGCCCTCAGGACAACAGAGAGTGATGTTGGCTACAGGTTGAGATCTTTAAAACAAGAGTTCAGGGTCCTCAGGACAACAGAGAGTGATGTTGGCTACAGCTTGAGATCTTTAAAACAAGAGTGCAGGGTCCTCAGGACGACAGAGAGTGAAGAACTACCGTGTTAGCTACAGGCTGAGATCTTTAAAACAAGAGTGCAGGGTCCTCAGGACAACAGAGAGTGATGTTGGCTACAGGTTGAGATCTTTAAAACAAGAGTGCAGGGTCCTCAGGACAACAGAGAGTGATGTTGGCTACAGGTTGAGATCTTTAAAACAAGAGTGCAGGGTCCTCAGGACGACAGAGAGTGAAGAACTACCGTGTTAGCTACATGAGATCTTTAAAACAGGAGTGCAGGTCCTCAGGACAACAGAGAGTGATGTTGGCTACAGCTTGAGATCTTTAAAACAAGAGTGCAGGGTCCTCAGGACAACAGAGAGTGATGTTGGCTACAGGCTGAGATCTTTAAAACAAGAGAGCAGGGTCCTCAGGACAACAGAGAGTGATGTTGGCTACAGGTTGAGATCTTTAAAACAAGAGAGCAGGGTCCTCAGGACAACAGAGAGTGATGTTGGCTACAGCTTGAGATCTTTAAAACAAGAGTGCAGGGCCCTCAGGACAACAGAGAGTGATGTTGGCTATAGGTTGAGATGAGAAAAGCAAGGAATTTGAGAGCCACTCACCCCAATCTGCACCAAGAAATCCCGGAAATGATCTTTGAATGCCTCTCCATCCTTACTGTGGGTGAAAAATCCTTGGACGGCCCAGGAAATCTGGCATCTGGTCCACCAATACATATCTTACTGCAGTTGTTACACAAGTATAGCAGGTTGATGGCTCAAGGCAGAGAAAATTTAAATACAGTAGAACTTGGATAATTCGAACTTCTTTAATTCGAAAACCTCTTTAATTCGAATATTTATCTTGTTCCCCAGAATTTCCTATAATTATAATTTCCGTTTTTAATTCGAATTTTTGGATAATTCGAATTTTTTTATGGTCCCTTGGGGTTCGAATTATCCAAGTTCGACTGTATTTATATGTGTAATACATTAGAACCTCCCTTTAGCATACACTTCTCAACAAAGGACAGTTTTCATTTGCAAAATTACCATTTTTACAATTTAGAAACTCTCTGGTAATAGGACACCTCTCCTTAAAGGACCCTTTGGCTCTGCAACTAAGTGTCCTTTATAGGGAGGTTCTACTGTATAAAGAACAATTTTAAAGATTACAATAAAATTATTAATCTTCAATGATAGTATTACTTTCTCTCTCTCTTTTATGTAGAACAATTCTTTTTCTTTTTTTTAGTATAATCTTGAAATGTGCTGATACTTGGCCTATAATCTCAATAGGAATTTTCAACATTAATATTTTTGCTTGGAATATGATGAGTCTCTGTAGGCTATTGGGGATGTTGGAGTAATGGGTTTTTGGTTCTGATAGGGAGAAGGAATGGCCTGTTTCTCTTACATGATGGTATACTAAAGATCTACTGTCTTGGTTTTCAATATTTTGTTGATCTTCTGATATTCTTATATTCAAATTTCTGCTGGTTTTGCCTAAATATTTGGTTTTGCATTCGCTGCATTCTATGGAGTTTATGGCATTCTTTATATTGGTAGGATAATTATGGCTGTTGTGCTTTGTTATGGAGTTTCTTAGTAGCAAACTTAAATTGGGCGAGTTGCTGAAAAAGGTTTTAATTCAGAATTTCTTCAGATGACGGGCTATTGATATAAATACTGGTGAATAGGGAATGCTGCAAATAGATTTATAAATTGGGGAATTTTGAATTTCAGAGGGGCTATGGAAATGTCTTAGAATGAATAATAAAGGATATTGACAGGTCTTTAGATTTCTTAAGATATTCTGAGTTTCTTCTGAAGTGAGCAGTGGCTATGGATACGTTTAGTTAAGGTCTTTATGGTTTTGATTTTATGGCTGAGAGGGTGGTAGGAGGAAAAACGGATATAGTCGGGGTTGAAGGATGGCTTATAGTGAACAGTTGTTTGGAATTGATATTGTATGCCGATGATTTTTTATATCTAGAAAAGGCAGGCTATTGTGAGGTTATCCAACTGTCCATGTGACAAATGACAATTTCAATGACTGAGGTTCAACCCCAAATAAATCCATTTTTCCTCCTACTGCCCACTCAGCTATAAAATAAATACCGTAAAGACCTTAACTAAACGTGTCCATAGCCATTGCTCACTTCAAACCTTTAAAACAAAAGAAACTCAGAATATCTTAGGAAATCTATAAATTTATCAATATCCTTTATTATTCATTTTAAGACATTTCCCTAGCCCCTAGATTGCTTAGTGTGAAGTGACCTTAAAACACAGGGTGGTAGAAAAAATATTTTGCCTTTGTAGAACCTGTACTATAAGTCCAGACCTCCCTCTTGGGAACTGTTTCGAAAAATATTGTACTTTGCAGGCATACAGATTAAAAAAAATTCTATATTTCTGCTTATTTTTGAGTAATATTTGTTGAATAATGTATAATTGAACAATTTCAATCCAAAAGGTCTTTGTAAATGAAAGACATGTGGTGCGCTTACAGTAAAAGCAGTCGCTAATTACCCACCATGATTATCATGGCTTTGAGATAAGAAAGAAGAAAAGCATTGTGTCTAAATATTCATGAATGCAAGATCTGTATTTACTGTATTCACTGTAATTGCCCCTTGGCAGAGCTGACTGCTATATGAAGGCCAGCTGCAAAACAAGCAGAATAACTCTGACGAATAAGCAGTCGCGGACCAACAGCAGCATTGTTAGAAGAGGAGTAGACCTCTTTAAAAATCCTGAGTTCAACTGACCCGGTTGATAGACCTCAGCAAGGGTCCCACTCAGCGATACGGAGGAACTGCGTCTGTACTCATGTTAGAGTCGACAGCAAAGGCGTCTGCTTCCATGTTAGGAACAACCTCAAACTACAGGCAAAGTCAGACTTTCACCAAAGTGTGCCTGGATCATGGTGCCATGATCAATGAAAGCTGCACCCCTACACCCCATTCCATGAACTCATGGAATTTGTGTAATCTTTACACAAGGGGATAAGAAACAACAACAACTGTAATTGCTGTAGTTGACCTGTTACTGAGTAGTGCTCCCAGTAATAATGACAAAAGCAGATGCATTCTACTTCACCCTGTCATTGATGTGGTTGTCAAGGTCTAAAGGCTTGATACCCTAATATGATTGAGTGGAGATAAGAAAAAAGAAGAAGACTGTATAATCGCCCTCTACACACATTTTAGGGCAAATATGCCTGGTATTTGAAGGGTTATGGCATATATATTGTAGTAGTTAATATAGAGGGTCGGTGGAAGGAGGGTTTAAACTGTTGGTTTTCGACCGCTACGACCCGAGTTCAATTCCCGCATTGGGCACTTTTTTCTGATAAAAAAAAAATGCCCCGATGTTCCCCGATTCTTGCAAAAGTCCAACCCCACCAGTGAGTGCAAGTAAACAAACGGGGCTCTGGCACATTTGTAAGTGCAAAGTCGAACTGCTTTCGACATGTATAGACATGTGGTGCACTTACAGTAAAAGCAGTCGCCTACTTCTACCCACCTTGATTATCATGGCCTGTACCACTTGTACTAGGGATAAGAAAAAAAAGTAGTTAATATCCCACAAGGAAATAGAAATGGCTATCTAAGGAAGAAATCCTACTTGTGGAGATGAGGGAAGGCAGTCTGGAGGAGGCTGGTAACAAAGGACTCCAGGTAGGCTCTGTTGGAAGTGTGGTCCGGGGAGAGAGGAACTGTGACTTTGCCCCCCTCAGCCACCAGCTGGAACATGGATGCCAGCAGGGAGCAATGGTGGGGGAACCCTGGGTTCACAGTTACTCAGTCAGCATGGGAACAAACAGACAGAACCACGTACCTGAAGCATAGAGAGCAGGATCCGTGGCTACTGCAAAGAGATGCTGCAGCAGGTTGGAGAAGTGGAGCTGGTAGAATGACTGGGCCACTTTGTTTGGCTGCTCTCCCATGGCCTGGAGAATACGGCTCAACACCTGCAGACCTGCACAACACGTTAGGATATATTTACAGTAGATACAGAGGGGTCAGTTGAAGAGTGGTCTAAACTCTTGGTTTTCGACCCCTACAGCCCGGGATCAAATCCCACATTATGCACTTTTTTCTAATTTAAAAAATATAATGATCCAATGGCCCCAAATTCTTACAAAAAGCCTACTTCACCAGCAAGTGCGAGTACCCTGACGGGGCTCTGGCACATTTGTAAGTGCAAAGTCAAACTGCCTTTCACATGTGTAGACATGTGGTGTACTTACAGTAAAAGCAGTCGCTAACTACCCACCATGATTATTATGGCCTGTATCACGTGTACTACAGATAATTTAAAAAAAAAAAAAAAACTGTATACTTTCAGGACAGACTTAAGTGAGAAACATGAAAATTCCTGGAGGTGGCTTCTAATTACTTATGTCAAGTTTTACAATAATTATGGATAAACTTTAAACTTATCAAATATAGAGATAAGTGACTTACAGGCAACCTTGCTACATAACTTGGGGCAGAGTTTTTAAACATCTTAGGACTTTAAAATCATGTTATAAGCATGTTGCTGTTACAAAACTACAGGATTTATTGCAGTTTTTTCCTCCTTTTCAAATAAATCAACTTTCTATAGTCCTTATTGAGATATAAAACATTGGGAAGGGGCCTGGCTCGTCACTGTTGGAAGTTGATATATTTGAAAAGAAAAATTAGACTAAATACATTCACAGATTTAGCAATGTTCTTGAGAAGAGGTTCTAGGCTGAAGAAACAGGTATGAAGGGTAGAAATGGCTGCTCTTGTGTTGGAGTAGATTATTATATTGCTTAGGGAATTGATGATGGTGTTTTTGAGAGCAGTATCTATTAGAGAGTTTTGATTTCTAAACTGAAAGGTGTCTAGGGTGGGAAAGGGAGATTTTTGCAAGGATTTTATCTTTGTAAATAGCAATACTACTGCTAGACAATTCAGTTTCAAGTTGGCTACCATCAATGTATTATCCATAGTACACGTGGTGCAGGCCATAATAATCATTGTGGGTAAAAGTTGGCGACTGCTTTTACTGTAAGTGCACCACATGTCTACATATGTGAAAAGCAGTTCGACTTTGCACTTACAAATGTGCCAGAACCCTGTTTGGTTACTTGCACTTGCTGAGGGGGTTGGACTTTTGCAAGAATTGGGGGCCATTGGATCTTTTTTTTTTTTTAATTAGAAAAAAGTGTCCGATGCGGGATTCAATCCCAGGTTGTAACGGTTGAAAACCAACAGATTAGACCATCCTTCCACCAACCCTCCAGTGTGCATTATAAATGTAGGATGCTCAGGTTTCAAACCTAGATAGCCAACTTGAGTCTTGATTTCAGGGCCTTTGCTCTTCAGTTATTATTTCAAGGGAATCAGTCTACTGGTTAGGAGCAGCTGCACATGGCGTCTGTTCCTCGTGTCAGAGGCGGCCATTTCTTTTGGAGCTAAGTTGGTCTGCCACTGAGTAGTGCTCCCAGTCTTAATGACAAAGGTAGAAGCATTCTACTTCACCCAGTCATGATGGTTGTTAAACACTTCATAAAGGGTGACAACTTGATACCCTAATATGATTGAGTGGAGATAAGAAAGTAGAAGAGTCTACTGGTATTATCAGCTTGGCTTGAGGTTGTATGTAAGATTTGTTACAAAGGTGACTCTCTCATCAATGAAGAGAGTGTGTGAACTCTGCCTTTACCGGTTCCAAGCCCGGATGGAGGAGGGGGAGCAGTAACAAGCTCACTAAAAAACCTGGTTTCAGCTGGCCCGGCTGATAGTACCCTGTAAGAGCTCCTGATCCAGGAATACAGGATGAGCAGTGTTTGTACTCCATGTTAGGAGCCGCTGCACATGGCATCTGTTCCTCATGTCAGAGGCAGCCATTTATTTTGAAGCTAAATCAGCCTGCCACTGAGTAGTGCTCCCAGTCTTAATGACAAAGGCAGACACATTCTACTTCACCCAGCCAAGTCTCGAACTTTACAAGCTTGATACCCTAATATGATTGAGTGGAGATAAGAAAGAAGAAGAGAGTGTGTGGAGAGAGACCCACCAATGTCAGCCACAGAGCGGATGGTGTGCTTGAACCCCCACACTACAGAGTCCAACAGTAGCTTGAACTGGCTGGGAGGTAAGGTCAGCAAGGCTGTCAACACACATATCACACCATTGGGGAACAACTACTGTGGAATCTCTCTCCTTATAACTTATTTAGAACAACATAATTCTAAGGTAGACCTAGTTTTAAGACTCAATTGTAAACATAAGGTAATAAGACCAAATCAAAATAAATAAATAGTTTGTGACATTCCGGTAACAGCGTTGTTACCATCTTCAGACAAAAGTACTGAATGAGAAATATCACAGCATGTTTTAAATAGTTACTGTTATCATGTGTGTAAACAAGATAGCAAATAAGAAGAAGATTCTAAGAACCCTAAAATATTATTCTTAGAATTAGAAGTGAAAAATTACAGTAACTATTTAAAACATGCTGTGGTAAAATTTCTCTTTCAGTACTTTTGTCTGAAGATGGTAACAATGCTGTTACGTCACACGTAACAAACGTCACACACTATTTATTTGGATTTTGTCTTATTACCTTGTGTTTATAATCTACTAGCGGATGTACCCGGCTTTGCCCGGGTTTTACCCGAGTAAAGGTTTGTCTAACGAACATTTGTTAAAACAATTCTCTATAAACTTATAAAAAAAATAATAGATATATTTTGATAATTTGAAACTCGTACAATTGAATCTCTCGATAAAGTGATAATTTTTTCCCGGTCCCTGTGTGTCGTGTCATCCTGAATTTTGTCTTTCCTAATTTTCTACACTACAAAATCAGCGTTTTATCTAGTGAACATTTTTTCCCGGTCCCTTGAAAAATACTCGAAAATAATAGATATATTTTGATAATTTGAAACTCGTACATTTGAATCTCTCGATAAAGTGATAATTTTTTCCCGGTCCCTGTGTGCCGTGTCATTCTGAATTTTGGCTTTCCTAATTTTCTACATTACAAAATCAGCGTTTTATCTAGTGAACATTTTTTCCCGGTCCCTTGAAAAATACTCGAAAATAATAGATATATTTTGATAATTTGAAACTCGTTAATTTGAATCTCTCGATAAAGTGATCATTTTTCCCCAGTCCCTGTGTGCCGTGTCATTCTGAATTTTGGCTTTCCTAATTTTCTACATTACAAATTCAGCGTTTTATCTAGTGAACATTTTTTCCCGGTCCCTTGAAAAATACTCGAAAATAATAGATATATTTTGATAATTTGAAACTCGTTAATTTGAATCTCTCGATAAAGTGATCATTTTTCCCCAGTCCCTGTGTGCCGTGTCATTCTGAATTTTGGCTTTCCTAATTTTTCTACATTACAAAATCAGCGTTTTATCTAGTGAACATTTTTTCCCAGTCCCTTGGAAAATACTCGATAAGTTGAATAAAATCATGGTCGTTTATGGAAGATGGACGAAGTTCCCGCCGAGCCTTTTTTTCTTGTCTACTTGGCACAGCTGTGTCACCAACTCTGCCCCCGCGCGCCAGGACATCTTGACCCCTCTGATTGGTCGGTGGGTACTTGGACTGTCCATCCGGCCGGCGGCCGGACGATTACATTCTCTCGACAGGGGGTGGGGCAGACCTAAGCCTATCTCCGTCTCAAGGTGGCGCTGCTTGCGAGTTAAAGCTACAAATCTGCAAATAACTCTAAGGATATCAAGATATTCAAGAAATTATTTTTCGAAAACCTTTTCGGGGATATACCTAATAATATCCCAAAATTTCACGGCGATTGGATGTATGGTTTTTGAATCTATAGAGAACACACACACACACACAGACAGACATCCATTTTTATATATATATAGATAATCCAAATTGTGCCTTATCAATTGTATCAAAAATGATAAAAGACAATTTGGAATATAAATTTAAAAAACACAAGATATTAAGGTAAAATCCAAACAAAAAAATAGTGTATGACATTTCTGTAACAGCGTTATTACAAAGTATATTTAAAAAATAAAAAAAAGTTTGTCATTTATGTTATTTTCTTTCATTCAGTTGATTAGAGTAAATAGCTTCAGAATAATTGATAAGTAAAAATACATTTTAAAAAAAAGCTTTTATTTAAATGCATTAAAAAGGGAAAAATAAAATATTTTATCTTCTGTCATTGAGCAATTAGATGTATCTGAGTCAAATTAAAAGCGGCGGGGGACAATCATATTTAGAGAAGAGGTAAAAATATAGCAAACATTTATAAAAATTGCTCATCAGTTGCTACATATTAAATCACATTAGGTTCAAACAGACGAACAGACAGGGAAGCAAGTTAAATAAAAGCTTTTAATAAAAATAAAAAGGATTCTTCGAATTGTAATTTGGAATACTCTTCTACATATCTTATGCATTTTTGTTTCTTTTAGGTGGGAAATATTGTTGTCCCCAGTTTTGTCAATTCTACCATGCTTAAATGTTAATTTGATTATATTTTAGAGCATGTACATTCTATTTCTCCGCTTTATACCATTTTAACATAATTTTGTATACGTATTGTGTATATACAGTAGAACCTCCTTGTAAAGGACACCTAATTGCAGAGCCAAAGTGTCCTTTAGTGAGAGGTGTCCTCTTACCAAAGAGTTGCAAAATTTAAAAATGGTAATTTTGCAAATGAAAAGTGTCCTTTGTGGAGAGGTGTCCTCTTACCAAAGAGTTGCTAAATTGTAAAAATGGTAAATTTGCAAATGAAAACTGTCCTTTGTGGAGAGGTGTTCGCTAAAGGGAGGTTCTACGGTATATAAGAGACTAATGGAAACAAGGGAATTTCAATAAGCAAATACTGACCTGGAAAAGTATGGGTGACAATGGCTTGGAGCAGGTGGAAAAAATGGATGCGATGGTCGGGGTATTCCTCTAGGTCCTATATCCAGGTACTCAGTGAGTGATATATATTGGAGGGATGAGGACTTGCTTCTACTTACCTTGTTGATCATCTGGAGGGTGCTCTCAAACACCAGCCTCATTATCTCTGGAATCTGGTCCACTAGTTGGCCCTGGACACACTTAAACTATCTACATATGTGTTTGACTAGATTGACGAGGGCCATTAGCCCGAAAGCGAAAAAGATATATATATTTATATATATATATATGTGGCGACCAAACTTTGCTTCAGCGAGCACGGACAAAGCTCCACTACACATACAGGCAGTAGTGTGGCGGCCTCACTACACCTCGGCAAGCACGAGCTGGGAGAACACCTCACTACGCATGCGCAGGCGGCATCCGGGACTCTTGGCATGCACGTCGTTCGAACAACAAGGCTTTCTTACAGCGGCGTTACTTCTTTCCTCTCTTTATTTCGGGGCTTTAAATAAATAAATTTATCTTAGAAAAATAATTTTAATTTTATCAGCGGCCTTACCAGAAGCCACACCAACACGCATGCAACCACCCACATATATATATCTACACGTGATTTAGAACAAGCCATTGAAGATAGAAAATAACAATAAAATCTACCCACTTCCCAAAATGCAGCTTAGCACCTTCAGATCCAGAACACATGTGACTTGCACCCTTGTTACCAAAATGTCACAAACTATTTATTATTTTTTTTTTTTGGATTTGGTCTTATTAGCTTGTGTTTCTAAAATATACTCCAAATTGTACCTCAGCATGAGTCCTAAAGTTATTGTGTGCTTTGATGAAAAATCTCTTGTTAAACAGTGAGTATTGCTGGTGACTTCCATCTATCTGAATAAATATTAACTTTAAACATTAATTTTTTAAAATGATTTTCTAAAATCTGCGCTGAAAAATAAGAAAGAGCTGATGTCATTCTGGGAAGCTGGCCCTCAAAAAGATGTCTTCAGTATCTTTGGGCAAATAGGTATCAAAACCAAAGACCAAAGATCACTCAAATACCAGCATATCACTAATACAGGCCATACTTTCAATTTAGAGAACCCTACCTGCCACTACTGTAATATACCGTCAAAGACTGAAAGATTGATTCTTGAATCGCTCATATCCAAAAATAAAAATAGCATCAATAGAAGAATAGATATCTCAGAGCAATTCTGCCATATCCCAAATCAATAGCCATCAAAATAGGAAATCTGGCCATCTATGCAAATATCACTCTCAGTATAAATATCCATCTCCCTCGCCCACTCTTTGATTATAATTTTGCCTGTTGAAGAACGAGAGCTCGAAAGCTCGCGGTGTTTATATAATAAACGTATTGCGAAAGGTTTTTGGAATATTTTTATAGAGGTAAATCGCAAATTTGTTGTTGTTGTTTCTTATCCCCTTGTGTAAAGATTACACAAATTCCATGAGTTCATGGAATGGGGTATAAGGGTGCAGCTTTCGTTGATCATGGCACCATGATCCAGACACACTTTGGTGAAAGTCTGACTTTGCCTGTAATTTGAGGCCATTCTTAACATGGAAGCCTTTGCTGCTGACTCTGACATGAGTATAGACGCAACTCCTCCGTATTCCTGGAGTACCGGGTCAGTTGAACTCAGGATTTTTAAAGAGCAAATTTCTTATATCTGAAAATAGGTGAGGAGGAAGAAAGAAGTACCTTGAGAGAGTTGATGAGGGTGGTGAGGGTCTCCAGCACCTGAGGCTCCCGGGCACTAGGCAGGGGACACTGGAGGTATTCTGGCAGGATCACCTCCATGAAAGGGGGCAGGAGGCGGGTCTTCAAGGGGTCTGGATCCTGGAGTGGTGAGGAAGTGGCCACCCAGGTAGACAAAAGGCACAGGGACTCCCGCCTCACTTCATGTAGGGTTCGTAGAAGCACCATTGACTTAGCAGCTTCCGGACTTTTCAGGACCCTTATTAAGATACGACTGAGAGTCCTGTAGAGCCGGATCACATCCCCATATATTCTTGTGAGCTGAGGGACAAACACATCTTCACCTTTAGACTGAATGTTTGTGATATGGTACCACAGGCATTCTTATGGTCCCTCTCCTGTTTAGAATTGATTTTGGAGATATATTTAAACATTTAACAAACAACACTTTGTGCATTCTCAGTTCCTACACCAAGAGCATCCAATGTGATAAAGAAGAAAGTTACCTGAGTGATAAAAGGTTCCTTAATGGCAGAACACACCCTGATGTTGATTCGAAGGATGTTCCAAATTTGCTTCACCACGTCTACATCCTTCAGAATGGCCTTGTCCTGCAGCAAGCCTTAGATCCAGTAGACAGTAGCACACAGAGCTAACTCACCTTGTCTGCCACAAAGATGATCTCCCTCCAGACTTGGTTAGGTAGAGCCATACACTGCTCTAGGAGGGCTTCCTTGTTAGAGCTGGTTATGGCCACCATATGGCCCACTGACTCGTAGAAAGTATGCACCTTGACCAACCAAGGATAACATTAGCAGGGATAAGAACAACACCAATACAGTAATGTGAGAGGTGCCCATGGCTAGTAGAGAGCAGGAGGGACAAGCACCAATTCTGTCCTCCCAAGGCAAAAGCAATCTTTGATTTCCAGACTTAAGTCTGGTCAACTACGAACAATGACTTTCCAGAATGGTTGCAAGGTTTTCCCACTATGTACTAAGTGCAATTCTTAACCTGCAACCCCTCAAAACACATTATTGACTGTATTGACTCATCCATTGATGAGCTCTACTCATCCCCGGCAGACAATATCAAAAGTCTCATGCTTTACAAACTTGATACCCTAATATGATTGAGTGGAGATAAGAAAGATGAAGAGTTTCTGATGAGAGACCGGGCATTGCTGTGTTTCATGAGAGACTCTACTGTATTTTCTAGGATTCAAGGTTCATATTGTTATAATAGAGCCATATAAAGATGGGAGTGTTAGTAGAGACAGTATACAGGATATATATTTACAGTGGACCCTCGGTTTGCGAGCATAATCCGTTCCAGAGCCATGCTCGTACTCCAAAACGCTCGTAGTGCGAAACTAATTTCTTATTTTTAATAATTGAAACTCGGGCAATTCTTCCATGAATTTTAGTTTAATTAGAGTCGGTAAACACTTTGTGATAAGTATAAGAGAAGCTTGTACTCCATTCAATATTTGAAATCATAGCTATCATATTTTTAATGAAAGATTCGAAAGAAAAATTTTACATGTGATAGTTATTGAATTTCAAACCTAGTGATAAGTAAATAAAAAGATAATGCATAAATAAATGTATAAAAAAAGATAAAATAAACAAAAATAAAAGATAATGTTGGGATGGCTGATGCAATTGCTTTAAAAAACCACTATTTGAGGGAAAAATGGCATAAAAGGGTTATTTTATAACATTTTATTTTTTTTCTTTCAATTTTATCGAAGAACTGGTCTAATGACTGTTGCTTCTGCCTCTTTTTGAGAATTTCACGGAAATGCGACATCGCATTATCGTTGAACTGATCCGTCGCTCGCAAAGCAGCCGGCTTATTCGGGTGGTGCTTTGCTACGAACAATTGCACAGTTTCCCACATTTTACATATTTCCCGAATCTGATCTGAAGGGAGGGATCCCAGTGAATTTTCATCCTCCTCTTCCCCAGACGAGATCACCTCCTTAACCTCTTGGTGTTGCTCGCGATGAAGATCGATCAGTTCATTTGTGGTAAGCTCCTGATCTTCCTCCACAAGCTCTTGAATGATTGGCTCATTCACCTCCAGTCCTAAAGTTTTCCCCAGAGACACAATAACATCGATAATTGGGGGCTCCTGTTCACCAGACAACCCCTTAAAATCATATGCATGGACGATGTGAGGCCACAATTTTGTCCAAGCAGAAACGAGAGTTCTCTGGGAGACTCCATTCCATGCTTTATCAATGATCTTAAGGCAGTGGACAATGTTGAAATGATTCTGCCAAAACTCTCGGAGAGTAAGGTTTGTTTCTTCAGTTAATTCGAAGCATCTCTGAAAAAGTTCTTTGATATATATTTTCTTAAAGTTGGAAATGACCTGCTGATCCATAGGCTGCAGTAGTGGGGTGGTGTTAGGAGGGAGGAACCTGACCTCAATAAATTTGAATTCATCCAGTAAGTGATCCTTAAGGCTTGGTGGATGAGCAGGAGCATTGTCCATAACCAGCAACGCTCTGAGTGGCAGTTTTTTTTTCCGAAAGGTATTTCTTCACTGCAGGACCGAATGCTTCGTTCATCCACTCAACAAACAACAAACGAGTGACCCAAGCCTTAGTATTCGACTTCCACAAAATGTTCAATTGGCTCTTTTGCACTTTGTGTTTCTTGAAAGCCCGTGGATTCTCAGAATGATACACGAGCAGTGGCTTTACTTTCAAATCTCCACTTGCATTAGCACACAGCAAGAGGGTGAGACGGTCTTTCATGGGCTTGTGACCGGGCATTGTATTCGCTTCGGCTGTAATGTAGGTTCTCTTCGGCATCTTTTTCCAAAAAAGTCCTGTTTCATCACAGTTAAAAACTTGCTGTGGGAGGTAACACTCGGTAACAACGAGCTTCTCGAACTCGGCAGTGAATGTCTCAGCTGCTGTAGCATCCGAACTTGCACCCTCTCCATGCCTCGTGACACTATGGATGCCACTTCTCCTCTTAAAGTTTTCGAACCACCCCTTGCTGGCTTTGAAGTCTGCATGTACTTCGTTCTCTATTGATGTACATGGTATTTTACTCCCGAGTTCGGCGTACAAGGCCTTTGCCTTTTCACATATTAAATTCTGGGTTATGGTATCACCTGCTAATTGCTTCTCGTTTATCCATACAAGAATCAATTTTTCAACTTCTTCTAGAAGACGTGGACGCTGTTTTGATAGTCTTGTGACTCCTTTTGCTGCATCTAACTCCCTTAATTCCTTTTTCTTCTTCAATATTGTGCAAATCGTTGATGTCGACTTCTTATAAAATCTCGCTATTTCTGTCACCCGCATGCCACGTTCGTGCTTTTCAATCATTTCCCTCTTTGCCTCCATTGTGATAATATCCTTCTTCTTACCCAATTCTCTTTCAACATATTTCTTCACGGGGCCCATTTTGCAGTGGTTATAGGATTTTTATAGCAAGAGAGGTAGAAATTGTCACCAATTTTTGAAAATACATATATAATCTAAAAAATAAATAAGAAATTTGAAAAAGCTATTCCTTTATCATTGAGAGATAATTTTATCGTTGAATTAAAATTAGTCAAAATGATATACATAGTATTTTAAGATTAATGAAAACTTTTTAACTTTAATAGCAACTTTTTAAATTTTAATAGCAACTTTTTAAATTTTAATAGCAACTTTTTAAATTTTAATAACACCTTCAAGCCTTTGTTTACAAATGGAAAAAGTTGTCTTAAAAATTAAAAAAGTTTTCTTTAATTTTAAAATACTATATACATGTACAGTAAAACCCCGCTAAGACGAACCATGGATATAACGAACCTTCCCTTATAACGAACCCATCGAAAATCCCAATTCCATTCCATTAAAATTACCATCGCTATAACGAACTTTTCACTTTTCAAACTAGCGAACTATCGCTATAACGAACCCAATTTTGGTCCCAAAATATTAAATTCTATCAAAAATACCATGCTTATAACGAACTTTTAATTTTAATTCTAAAATTCCAAAATTATAATTTTCAAAACTAATTAAAATTTTGTGTGAGCTCTAGCTCACAGATCGCAATTCAAAACAAAGAATTTAGCGA
Source organism: Cordylochernes scorpioides (assembly GCA_030710605.1). Classification (NCBI taxonomy): domain Eukaryota; kingdom Metazoa; phylum Arthropoda; class Arachnida; order Pseudoscorpiones; family Chernetidae; genus Cordylochernes; species Cordylochernes scorpioides. The sequence continues at coordinate 64,770,023 of CP092874.1, read as the reverse complement.
CATTGTGTGTTTTTATTCACGTTCTATTTTTATACTGCGCACTTTTATAAATTTTTCATGCCTTATTGAAAACTAAATTTCTTAACTCTACATTAGGAAAATTCCTTAAAACATGAATAAATTATTAAAACCAGTTTTAAAAGATAATGGAAGTGCCAAAGAAAAAGTCGCTCGTACCAAGATATCACTTGAAAAGAAATTAACCATCATAAAAGCTATTGAGAGTGGTACATCGCAAGCGGAACTTCGGAAGAAAATGAAAATGAGCAAAAGTAGCATTTCTACGATATGGCAAAAAAGAAGACTATAAAAAAAAAAAAATGCTACAAAGAGGAATCAATTCCAACTATTGCCGCTATCGTCAGTGTCATTATACACTTTTAGAAGAAGCCTTGTATACGTGGTTAGTACAAGCTAGGCCTCATTTAAAAAAATGAAGATTTCTTTGCTAGATATGAAACCAAATTTTTGAGGAATATGTTAAAGCAGAAAAAAATAACAGACTTCTTTAAGTAAGCCTTTGTATCCTATATTGTAATATAATAATATTTATTTAAAATATATTTTTATACCTTTTAAAATATTATTAATAAAGTTTTTATTTAATTTTTATAAATAAGGTATACTTTTCTTGGATTTTTTTGACATATGGGGGGGCAGGTTGCATTTATACTAATTAAATTATCAGAGGAACTGATCAAAAAGGCAATATTTTCACATGATTTTGTTTTTATTTTAATATACAGCTTTAATATATAGAAATAGGTTAATTTAGGGGGGAAAAAGCAGCCAATATTAAGAGGTAGCCTTTTTTTTTTTTTTTTTTTTTGCGCATGCCCTTTAATTATATCCTCAAAAAAATTTTAAATACCCAAACCGTGGCTATAGTGAACCGTGGCTATAGTGAACCAAAAGTCCCGTCCCAATGGGGTTCACTATAGAGGGGTTTTACTGTATATATATATATGTATCGATTTGAATATATACATTATAGTATGTATTAAATATATACAGTAAAACCCCGCTAAGACGAACCATGGCTATAACGAACCTTCCCTTATAACGAACCCATCGAAAATCCGCATTCCATTCCATTAAAATTACCATCGCTATAACGAACTTTTCACTTTTCAAACTAGCGAACTATCGCTATAACGAACCCAATTTTGGTCCCAAAATGATAAAATCTATTAAAAATACTATGCTTATAACGAACTTAGAATTGTAATTTAAAAAAAAAAATTAAAAAACAAAATTTTGAGCATGTTTAAAGCTCGCGGATCGCGATTTCAAAACAATAAATTTAGCGGCATTGTTAGTTTGATTTTTGCACTTTATTTTTGCTGTATGTTGTATAAATTTTTACACATTATACTTTTTATTAATTAGAATATCTTTGCATCCATTAAATTTGAAATATAAAAAATGCAAATGGCTTCCAAAATGAAGAAAACAAAGGCATTTTAAAAACAAAAGCATTATTTCATTTAAAAAAAAAAGGCCATTTTCAGAACTTTTCAAAGTGAAACAACATAGGCAAAATGTTAAGAACATATTAAAATAAGAGAATATAACTTTTCTATTATAAAAGATAAAATATAAAGTTATTAAAAATTGTTACAAAGAGGAATCAACTTCAACTTTTGCCGCGATCGCGATCGTACGTTTTAGAACTTAAAAAAAAAAAAAGTCCAAATAAACGGTCCCGTGATGAAACAAAAAATATTTTTATGCCATTAACTATGGTGATTTTAAAGTCAGCAATGTTTTGCATGGCAGGTTAAAAAAAAAACGAAATCTAGACCTAGAAGAATATGGGGAAACATGAAATGGAAGAAAAACACTAACTTTATTTGAATGGTGCAATGCTTGGAAGAATGCTTTGAAACAACAAGGTATTAGAGCCATTTTTTTCAAGTAAAAATTGTATTATATAATGTGATAATGATGTTTTAAAATCATTTCATATCTTTGAATATATATTTAATAAAACTTTGCCTAGGATTTGTCTTGATTTTTAACTTAGACATAGAGGTACATGTATGTTAATCATAAGAACCTATTATCTAATGATTTCTATTATTATTCAGTATTAATATAAGGAAATTAGTCAATTAAGGGAATTAAAATAAAGTGACCACTATTAAGAGGCAGCCTCTTCTTGTGTGTATGGCTGTTTTTTAATTATACGGTCTAAAATTTTTGAAAAGTAAAAAAAAAATAGCCAAACCGTGGCTATAGTGAACCGTGGCTATAGTGAACCAAAAGTCCCGTCCCAATGGGGTTCACTATAGAGGGGTTTTACTGTATACTGTACTTATATTATAATCTATATCTATATTAATAAAATGCAAATTTCATAAGTGGTGTTCGCTAAAAACTTTCGTTACAATGCATCAATTTCGACCAAATTTTCAACATTTATGTAAAACGAGATGGAGCAGGTTTTGCTTAACATCAAAATATTTTTCCTAACTTTAAAATACATAACTTTGCTGTTATCGATAAAATACAAAAAAATTCAACAGAGTAAAAGTATTTATACTTTCAAAAGTGTTTACTTTCCGCTACTTTCCGCTACTTCGCCGTTTAAAATAACTGCTCTAATTCGAAATATTTGGTATGTTTTATTTGTGTTCACTCTATTTCTATTTATTTGAAGTATTATAATTTCCATGTTTCAAAAACCTATTTCAAAAAGGTTGTTAGAAATATGTAAGGCCTGAAATAGCTTTACATACGAACATTATGATGCCAAGCGTAGCTTAATAACTGCTCTTGAAATATTTTGTATGTTTTATTTATTTATATATATATTTTCATTTCCATGTTTCAAAAACCTATTTCAAAAAGGTTGTTAGAAATATGTAAGGCCTGAAATAGCTTTACATGCGAACATTATGATGCCAAGCGTAGCTTAATAACTGCTCTTGAAATATTTTGTATGTTTTATTTATTTATATATATATTTTCATTTTTAGATTTAACTGATCTAATTCGCCGTTTAAAATAACTGCTCTATTTCGAAATATTTGGTATTTATTTATTGAGGTCCTTTTTTAAATTTTCTTATGGAGTTTTTTAATTATTGCTTTTATCTTTTAAATTTTATCTTTTATCTTTTAAAATAACTGCTCTAATTCGAAATATTTGGTATGTTTTATTTGTGTTCACTCTATTTCTATTTATTTTGAAGTATTATAATTTCCATGTTTCAAAAACCTATTTCAAAAAGGTTGTTAGAAATATGTAAGGCCTGAAATAGCTTTACAATATTATGCTTTTAGTTTTTTATAATCTTTTTAACATATCTGGAAGGTTATTTTGAAGAAAAAGCATGCTTTTTTCTTATTTCTTATTTTTCTTATTTCTATTTTTTTCCTCAAAAAAGCATGCTTTTTCATTGCCGTGTCCTGCGGTTGGTCTATTTTTGAGGCTTTTTAATGCTAAATGGTTTTGTACATTAATTTTTTTGCTTTAATATTATGCTTTTAGTTTTTTATAATCTTTTTAACATATCTGGAAGGTTATTTTGAAGAAAAAATTTAGGAATTTTGATTTTTACCTCAAAAAGACAGGTATTTTTTATGCTTTGTTTATAAATTGCTGGTTTTTAAGCTTTTGTTGTTAATCTCAATATTTTTTTTCAGAATATGCCTCGCCGCAGCCGACCTTTAATTGGTAGGAATACGGCTGCTTCCAGGAGATATAGGAATGCTATAGCTATTGAGACACCACTTCAAAGTGAGACGCGTCGTGCGCTTCGCCGTCTTAGGTATTCTGAAGCCCGCGTCGCAGCTGCAAAAACTATGCAAGTTTCCTTTGGCCTCTGTTGTAGACAAGGTAGAGTTTCTCTACTTGCTATTGAGTCCCCTCCAGAACCTATTTTCTCTTTGCTCTCTGGCCTACATCCTCTATCGAAGTCCTTCTTGCTGCATATCCGTAGATATAACTCTATATTCCAAATGACATCTTTTGGTGCTAGACAAGTTGTAACTGTTAATATGCATATTTTGTGTGGTATTACAAAAGTTTCAATAAATATCTTTTTTAAATATTTTCTCTTCAAGCCCATCATACACCACACATGCTACATTTTTCACATGTTTCAATGTGTAGGGTTTTCAACCTTCATGGTAAGGTATTCTTACTTAAGAAGTATACTGTGTTAGAAAAATTTATGGTTTTTAATTATTGGTTATTTTATTGTGTTTATTTTACATACATGTGTTTATATTACATAGTATGTGTTATTTTTTGATAATTTGATTGGAAAGATTAGTTTTAGCACAACTTGCTTCATACCGTAATGTTATATCTGTGTTGGCTTGCTGACCAATACTGCCCAACATGAATTTACCTATGTTTACCCAAATTACCATTTTAGCATAAGTATACATCTTGCACCTAATAAGAGACCTAAACAATGTGTAAGGTTGAACAAAGAGTGGTCTAACATACACATTGTTTCGGTTTCAGTGAACAAAGAGGTCAGTAAATTTTATTAGGAAAAAAAAAAACTATTCCATGTAATGTAATAGAAACAAAATACGACCACTACGACCCGGGTTCGATCCCCGCATTGGACACTTTTTTCTGTTTAAAAAAAAAATGCTCCAATAGCCCCCCCGATTCTTGCAAAAGTCCAACCCCACCAGCGAGTGCAAGTAACCAAACGGGGCTCTGGCACATTTGTAAGTGCAAAGTCGAACTGCTTTCACATGTGTAGACATGTGGTGAGCTTACAGTAAAAAGCAGTCGCTAACTACCCACCATGCTTATCATGGCCTGTACCACGTGTACTAGGGATAAGCAAAAAAAAAAAAATAAAAAAATAATGAGGATTAAAGATTTTGATTTGTGTTGAAAATTTTGCATGCATTTCTCTATTTCTGTTCTTATCTTGCAAAGCTAATGGATTGTTTAGGTTGCTTATTTTTGACTCGCCAATTTGTTTAGTGATAAAGTAGTATAGCGTTCTTTTTCAGAGCATCACCCTACAAAAAAATTACCTGACCTTTCCTAATATTCAGATAGATTGATTATATCAACGTACTAGACTACAAACATTCCCTTGAGTAAAAACAATTATTTAAAAAAAAATCTTATCTAAATATATATCACTCGGGTAGATATGCACACGGGTCAATCCCGGGGCGAAGCCCGGGTCGGCGTCTAGTATATATATAAAATTGAATGTCTGTGTGTGTGTGTCCTCTATGGATTCGAAAACCATACATCCAATCGCCGTGAAATATTGGGATATTATTAGGTGTATCTCCGGAAAGGTTTACGAAAAATAATATCTTGAATATCTTTAATATCCTTAGAGTTATTTGCAGATTTGTAGCTTTAACTCGCAAGCAGCGCCACCATTGAGACGGAGATAGGCTTTTTCAAGAGGGGGAGTAATGTTAGGAGAGAGGAGCGCGTCTCGAGGCGGGTGCTCACGTGTCACTGTTAAAAACCTATTTGTTTTGGCTACATCTTTTCCCGTGGACTTAACGATAACTTTTCTAAAACTTATTTCAAATTTCATGTATAATTATTTTTACATCATTTAGTTTAGTATAATTATTTACTATAATTTCCTATCGTTCAATTATTATACTTTTTGTTCTTAAAGATTATTTAAGACAATAATCTTTAATTAGAAAGTGCTTTGCCAAAAGTTTGGAGTGGGGCAGACCCCGTGCGAGAATGGATTCGCCCGGCCGCCGGCGACAGTCAAAGTACCCACCGACCAATCAGGGCAGAGTTGGTGACACAGCTATGCCAAGTAGACAAGAAAAAAAGCCTCGCGGGAGCTTGCCCAAGATGACCTCCGGGAACTTCGTCCATCTTCCATAAACGACCATGAATTTATTCAACCTTATCGAGTATTTTTCAAGGGACCGGGAAAAAATGTTCACTAGATAAAACGATGATTTTGTAACGTAGAAAATTAGGAAAGACAAAATTCAGAATGACACGGCACACAGGGACCGGGAAAAAATGATCCCTTTATCAGTTTCAAATTATCAAAATATATCTATTTCTTTTTATAAGTCTATAGAGAATTGTTTTAACAAATGTTCGTTAGACAGACCTTTACTCGGGTACCGATTAATATTGAATTTATTCAACTTATCGAGTATTTTTCAAGGGACCGGGAAAAAATGTTCACTTTATCGAGAGATCGTTAGACAAACCTTTACTCGGGTAAAACACGGGCAAATGTTCGTTAGACAAACCTTTACTCGGGTAAAACCTCGGGCGAAGCCGGGTACGTCCGCTAGTCTACTTATATAATTGCCTTATTCTGTCTGAAGCTCACGGATAGAATGCGCGCCCATTGGCTGCCGGCGAACACGTGTCCTCCCTGCACCCCTCTAGACAACCCTGTTATCAGCAGTGTGTTACATCCACCTGTCTATACAGACCACCCTGACTATAGCGGTCACTGTATAGGTCCCTATAATGGTCCCTGTCTATAGCGGCCAATCTAGACAACCCTGTTATCAGCAGTGTGTTACATCCACCTGTCTTTACAGACCACCCTGTATATAGCGGCCATTCTAGATAACCCTGTTATCAGCTGTGTGATACATACACCTGTCTATAGCGGCCACTCTAGACAACCCTGATATCAGCTGTGTGATACATCCACCTGTCTATACAGTCCACCCTGTCTATAGCGGTCACTTTAGGCAACCCTGTTATCATCAGTGTGTTACATTCACCTGTCTATACAGACCACCCTGTCTATAGCGGTCACTTTAGGCAACCCTGTTATCAGCAGTGTGATACATACACCTGTCTATACAGACCACCCTGTCAATGGCGACCACCCAACACCTGTCTATACAGACCACCCTGTCAATAGCGACCACCCAAGACTAACGTTTTTAAAATATACTCGGGTAAAACCCGGGCGTTGCCCGGGCCATTCGTCTAGTGATTAATAACAATCCATAAATAAAATAATATTTAATATAAAAATATGCCCTCATCCCGCCACTAAAGGTGGAAATGGAGAAGAGGGGCAACCATCACGAGTTGCTCGTAATGCGAAATTTCACTCGTAATCCGAGGTAAAATTTTTCAAAAAATTTTGCTCGTACTGCGAAAAGCTCGTACTCCAAGGTGCTCGTAAACCGAGGGTCCACTGTATATACCCTCATTCTCTCAACTTATAGCTATGCCTTTGGAAGGATTACAAAGATCTGAAAGCTTGTACTTTGCACCAATAAAGAAACGCATTGCTACTGTTTATATTCTGATGCATTAGCAATCCATCTAGTATGAAATTTAAAAACTATTATAGACGCGAATGATTCTTTTGAAAATTAAACAATTTTCTACTACCCTTACTTCAATGGAAAAATTAATGGGAGGGCCTGGCTCATCAGTGGTGAACCCTCCCAGCGGTTTCTCCAGTTTAATCTACTATGGTAGTTTAAACTAGCGAAACCGCTGGGAGTGTTCACCATTGATAAGCAAGGCCCTCCCATTAATTTTTCCATTGCAGTAAGGGCAGTAGAAAATTGTTTAATTTTTAAAAGAATCATATGCATCTATAATAGTTTGAAATTTTACTATTTATATTCTTATATTTTTTAGTAGACAGTGTTGTAAAAGACAAACAAATAAGAACCTGGTTAACTTGAAGATCATGGATGATGGCACTGAGGTTCTCCACTATCTCCTCCAGGAAGGCCCGGTTCTCCCCCGGCTGAACCTACAACATCTCCACTGGGGAAACATATCAAGATAGAGGTTGCCTGGCCGGCTGGCATTCATATTTCTATGAAAAATAGACACTTCGGCCAGTTAGAGTTTTTTATTTTTCTCAACGTTTCGACAAAAATATTTTGTCTTCGTCATTAGAAGTAAATAAAATAAAGCATTTGGCAAGGCATTAAAAATTGTTCTAGAGAACAATGTTGAGAAAAATAAAAAACTCAATTGGTCGAAGTGTCTATTTTTCATAGAAATATCTCATCAAATTGGTGGAACTAGCCACTCTTGGATAACATTTATCTTTGTTTAGTGTCTATCTTGAATCTGTTTTCTACCTTTATATATACATGATTTTCTGATAATACATGTAAAGTGTCAGTATATGTAGATACAGTAGAATCTTCATGTAAAAGACACCTAATTGCAGAGCCACAACATAAACAATACACAACAACAACAACAAACATTAAGCACTAATGTGTCTTTTAAAATGAAACAAACTTTCTACTATTACTTCATACATGACATGATTGATAATTTTGACTCACAGAGATTACAAAAAGTAGCAATATTCTAAATATATATACAGTAGAACCTATCTGTAAAGGACACCTAATTACAGAGCCAAAGTGTCCTTTAGGTAGAGATGTCCTATTACTGGAGAGTTACTAAATAGTAAAAATGGTAATTTTGACAATGAAAACTGTCCTTTGTAGAGAGGTGTCCTTTACTGCGAGTGTCCACTCATGGAAGTTCTACTGTACGTGATGCTTTACATGTGTTTTAGAAAATATTGTACATATATATCTTACATAAAGAAAAGATGAGATTCTGCTTGTTTTTTGGATCATGTTGAGGATTATGGTAATGGAAATACAGTCGTGGTTTAAAAGCTTGAAATAAAAATAATAATGGTTTTGATCAGAGGTTGCTTTAATTGAGCTAAGGAATATATAGAAACATAATTTGATAAAAGTACTGCCTGGCTTAAGGCGAGTAGAACAAGGAAAAACAAAAGATTATTTACATAATGTACAAAAGTTTTGAGCCGACCAACGGGGAAGTTGTTGAGAATCCGGGCTAATTGGCCACAAAAATGGGTCTTCTAGCCCTACTATGGCTGCAGGTCGCGAACTGGTGGGAAGGGATCCAAGGATCTGGCAGTGGAGGTGTCATCGCAGGGGGGAGAAGCTGGAGAGGTCAGGGAAACAGCGCCTTGATGGGTGAGAAGCCAGGATGGAGGCCAGTTGAGGAGGCAGGAGGTCCTGGAAGCCTAGAATTGGAGGGCTCTAAGCTTCAAGGTGGGGCAGCTTGAGGCTCTCGCCTCGTGCTTGTCTGAGAGGCCCTGGGCACAGCAGTTGGCGCACTTGGAAGTGCGCTGGTCGGCAGCGGAGGGACAGGAACGACCATCGTGGCCGCTTACACCGCAGTGGAAGCATTTGGGGTCTCTGGTGCATTGGGCGGAGTTGTGGCCGAAGCCACAACAGCGGAAGCAGATTCGTGCGCGGATGGACTCCTCGAAGTTGAGGATCACTCCATCCACCACGATCCTTCCGCGAATGCCCAGAGCTCTGAAGGTGTTGAGGTCCACCTCGATGAAGGCGGTGCAGGTCCCGTTTCTGGTTGCAGAACGGTGCGCCACGCGCACCACCTTGTCCCCAGTTAGTTGGCTGACAGCAGGAGTTCCCAGCAGCGTCTCTTCAATGGTGGAGTTGGATGTCTCCTCATCCACTTTGAAGAGGCAGATGCGAGGCAGGATCACCTTCTGTTGGCGGACCTTCATTCCCGTTAGCTTGCTGGCCAGGGAGGTTGTTACCTCAGGGATGATGTCTGGATTGCTGGAGTGGAGGACCAGCTTCCCCTTGGTGCGTAGAGAGGCCCAAACACCTTGGGGTAGAGTGTGGGCAGCGCGGACAGCCTTGTAGATCTCCCTAGGGTCAGCCTACGGGGAAGAACAACAACGAGTTTTTATAGGGGAAGCATGACCTCTGGCGGTCGATTTAGCAGTATTTGTATCTATGAAATATATTTCCAAATAAAATAATATTTTAATATAACATAATTTTAAATAAAATATTTTGATATATAACATTTTATATAATACCTTTATATAACATATATAAGTAGAAAATTGGATTCAAAATAATCATTTCCCTGATGAGAGTGACAATAAATCACTGAAATGGTAAACCACAATTTGGATTATCTATATAGATAATACCGTAACAGAGTTTTCCATTGTAAAGTCCTGAGCTATCTCCTCCGAAGATTCTGAACTACACATAACAATCTATATACCAAAATTTTCGTTATTTTTTTCTTCGTATGATAGGCCTGTTTTTATTTTCCTAAAGTTAACAGTTATTTTTATTTTTTAATTTAATCTATTTTACAATCGTAGATTTTTTGCATTTATCATCATCAATTACTTTGTTTTGAAATGCGTAAAAATGTGTTTTGAAATAATATATATTTCTTATTCATTTGATTATGATTTTAATTTGTAAGTACTTTGTTATAGTTTTTCATTTAAATATATAAATTTTTCGAATTGTAGATTGAATTATTACTTTTATTCTATAATAATTATCTTTTATAAGTGTTTGTTATAGTTTTTCATTTGAATTTAGCACAATTTTTGTATCTGGTTATCTTTTTTGGCATCTTTTCATCTCTCTTTGGCATCTTTTTTTTTCTCATTAATAAGACCTAATCCAAATAATTTAATAGTGTGTGACGTTTCAGCAACAGCATCAGACAAAAGAATAATTGAACTAAAGAATAAAATCTCATTTTTTCTTTTGTCTGATGATGGTGACATTTGGATTAGGTCTTATTTTTTTAAATTAATTTATTATAGTTTTTCATTTGAATTTAGCTCCATTTTTTGTGTCTTATTTAATAAATGAACTAAAGAATAAAATCTCATTTATTCTTTTGTCTGATTTTTGTGTCTGATTTATTTTTTACAGTATCTTTCATAATGCCTGATTTGATTACTTGATCTGTTATAGTTTTTCATTTAAATTTAGCTCCATTTTTGTGTCTGTTGTTTTTTTTCTTCTCATAAATAGGCTGACGCTGTATTTGTGTACTCAATTGTTGCTTTTTGTGTCTGGTTTCTTTTTTGCTGTATTTTTTTGGAATCCTTTTTTTTTTCATCAATTGTTTCCTCACATGCTTGGAATTTTCTTTTTATGCCTGTCCTGGCTTTCAGTTTTATAGTTTTCCTCTGCTTGGTTCTTATTTTACCTTTTTTTTTTCAGCGTCTTCTGTCATGCCTCGAAAAGGCCGTGGAAGACTCACTCCCCTAACAGCTAGGCGTGCTAATATGACTCGCCGCAGACACAAAACCCCAATTGCTATTTCTCTTGTTTACTTTTTTACCAATGCCTATAATTTTTCACCTGAAAGATTTTTTATTTTGTTTGTTATTCAATAAATTATTATCACTTATTTTTGGTCTTCTTTTTACTTACTTATTTTACTGGGGGTTGGTGGAAGGATGGTCTAAGCCGTTGGTTTTCGACCGCTACGACCCGGGTTCGATTCCCGCATTGGGCACTTTTTTCTGAAAAATTAAAAAAAAAATGCTACAATGGCTTCCGATTCTTGCAAAAGTCCAACCCCACCAGCAAGCGCAAGTAATCAAACGGGGCTCTGGCACATTTGTAAATGCAAAGTCGAACTGCTTTTCACATGTTTAGACATGTGGTGTACTTACAGTTAAAGCAGTCGCCTACTCTACCCACCATGATTATCAAGGCTTGTACCACGTGTACTAGGGATAGGCAAAAAAAAAAAATTATTTTACTCATTGATCTATACATACAATTATTTGCATACAATTATTTACATACAAATATATGCATACAATTATATACATACACTTTTCTACATTTTTGCACTCTGCAGTCTAATATGTTGTTAATAATAGGGGTTTTAGACAAATATCAACTGTTGAAATTTGATTTTCCAAAATAGTTTAATTATCGAAAGTGTCGAATTAGTTTGTCATATGATAGGCCGTAGGTCGAGACTTCCAAAAATGGTCGAATTATCGTGTGTTGAATTAATTAGATTATATTGTATATGTTTGTGGCTTGAATGTTCAGTAAAAGATACTAAGAAGCACTTTGCCACTTGTCTTGAATTAATTTTATTTTCTTTTAGGTTTTAGAGTTATGAGTAGCTACCACATGAATTTAGAATACAAGAATTTGACTTAGATTTTGATACTAGTGGTAGAGAGAGAGAGAAAACAAAAAACTATTAATTAACCAAACTAGAAATTTGCATACATGTTGATTGCTTTAAAATTTACATATTAAAGATTTATATTGTACAATTGAATTTAGAATATTTTGGCTTAATTTTCATATATAAAATTGAATTTAAGGAAATTATTAACTATAGGATCCAACATACTCCCCCGGCTGGGAAGAGATGACCAGAAAATAAAAAATAATAAAATAAAAAAAATAAATAAAAATAAAAAAAGAGTTCCAATAGTATAGATGCTGGACTAATTGATTCCGACTATGTAGCTAAGATTACAATTCTCATTGTTTGAAAGGCAATGGAATCAGCTTTGTAATGGGTCTCTTGAAGACTCCTTTTGAAGTCCTTATCTGGACTACCCTGACATTCTTGTCCTCTCCTGGAAATATCTCCTGAATCCTAGCCAAAGGCCAGCGAAGTGGAGATGTTTGAGCCTCTTTGAGGTAGACTAGTTGACCTATTTGGATATTGTCTTGTTTGATTCGCCATTTACCACGGCCTTGGAGGTTGCTTAGATATTCCTTGGGCCATCTTGACCAGAATGAGTTTTTTAGTTTTTGAATCAGCTTCCATCTTTGAGTATCCGATTGAGGTGAATCTTGGATGAGATTTTCAGATTCGTTGGCCAGTTCTCTTTCTAGGAACTGCTGGATTATCAGACTCTGCGGCTGCTAAGTCGGATTCAATAGGATCTTCCCAAGTTTTTGATTCAGCTTTTATGCATGAGCCTTGTTCGGTCGATTCCTCTAAATGTTCTTTGGAGAGTTGTCGACTTTCTGCCGCCTTCTCAAAATCTTCCAGATTGACTGCCTTTTCTAAAGCTTCGGGTCTTAAGACTTCTTTCTTCAAGATTTCTGGCCATTCTATATATGCCGATGAACTGTAATTTTCATCGTCGTCTTCAGATTCCTTGACGTCTTCTAAGCATAGAGAATCGATGGGTTTCCAGCGGGATAATTTAGCCTTTTCACCGCTCTGTAGATAATCCTTTGTTGATGTATCCACAATTTCAACAGGTACAACTTTCTCTCTGCTTGACGATTCATTAGCTTCTGTATAAACATTGATTATGCCACTTGTAGCCTCTTTAGGTCGATTAAGATCAGCTTCAACTACATTGAGGTGAGCTGAGTCATCATGGCACAGTTCCTTCTTATCCAGAGCTTCTACACTGACCACTGGTTCTTTCGAATATTTGCCTTCCGATTTATCAATAACCGAAACTTCGGAGATTTCAATCTTTGGAGTCCCGATATCTTTGTTAGACTCTTCGTCTTCAATGATAAAAGTGGTTTCTAAAATTGAAGAATCTTCTTGATTCTCATCAATAGCCTCAGGAATGTCGGCATTCTCAGTTAAGAGATTTTTGATAAGTGATTCCTGGCGTGGGGGTTTTGGTCGTAAGAGAGGGAATTTTTGATTTTCATTTAAATAGGAATACTTGAGTCTACCTCCAACTCTTAGAAGTCCTTGAGTGTCTAAAAAGGGATTTAGAGAAGTTAGCTTGTTGGACAGAGGTAGTTGTTTGTTTGACTTCAGTAATTTTATTTCCGTGCAGAATTCAACTTGCTGGATTGATTTGACTAAGACTTGAATTGCCTTTGTTAATTCTCTTGTTGTCAAAGGTCCTTTCTGACGAATTGGATCAAAGTGGAGGCAATTGTAGTAGAATCTCCAACACCAAGCTGTTATTCGGATCAATTTGGTCATTGTGGAATACCTTTCAATGAATTCTAGATTTAACATAGTTTCTGAATTTTGAATTAAGGTTGCTTGATCCAACACTTGACCCTCACCGACTTCTTCTTGAATGATATTGAGATTTACTTGGGTTGGTGAAGAAGGAATATATCGAACATTATTTTCTTGAAGCCAAATAGGACCCCGCCACCAAATTCTATGATTGACCAAGTCTTGAGGCATGATTCCTCTTGATGCGCAATCAGCTGGATTATCTTGACTGGATACATGGAACCAATCAGTGATTTGAGTCAAATTTTGAATTGACGACACTCTGTTCGAAACAAAGGCCTTCCATCTGCTGGCATCTGATCTTATCCAATCTATGCAGATTTGTGAATCAGTCCACAAAAAGGTTTTGTCAGGTTGAAAAGGAAATGATTCAAGAATGACTTGATTCAGTTGAGCCAAAAGCAATGCTGCACTTAGTTCAAGTCTTGGAATTGTAATGGTCTTTAATGGTGCAACCTTAGTTTTTGAGGTTATCAGATTGATTTTGATCTTTTGAATTTTGAATCTAGTTTTCAAGTAAAAAACTGCTGAATAAGCATTAAGGGATGCATCACAAAATCCATGTAGTTGTAATTCTTCTATTTCCGAAGATGAACTGTTCAGGTATCTTGGTATTTTGATTTCCTTTAGGCACGGTAGTTGAGTTTGGAATTTATTCCAATTTGACTTTATATCTGATTCAATTGGTTCATCCCATGAAGTTCTCTCAGCAGGAAGTTGACGTTTTCGCCTATAATAGGGTGGTGGCTTTATCTTAGGAATAATCGAAGTTTCTTTCTTAGATGAGAGTGGTTCACTTGACTGAGAAGCGAGAGGCTGTTCTGGAGTGGATGGTTGACTTGATTCAGAAGGAAGTAATTGGTTTTGTTTAGAAGTAATTTGTGGAGTTAACTTGGAGATACGTGACTTTTTAGATTTACTTGGAATTTCTTCAGATTTACTTGGATTATCTTCGGATCTACTTAGATTTTCTTCAGATTTACTTGAATTATCTTCAGATTTACTTGGATTTTCCTGTAGCCCTTTTTCCAATGCTTGAGATCTTGAATCACCTAAATTGGGCGTTGATTTAAAAGGGAGATTGACTGAATATCTGCCCTCAATGTCTCTTTGGAGGTTTGACTTGAATAATATCTCACAGGCCTTCTTTGTACCCAACTGGGCCTTAGAAATTGGGACATCTTCAAGTTCCCAGAATTTTCTTATGCTGGAATCAAGTTCAGTGGTACAGTGATTGATTAGCGAAGTATTCGACTTAATAGTTGAATGGATTCTCCCAGAAACAAGCCAACCTAACTTGGTATTAAGTGCTATAGGATGGTGCTTTAAATCTGTTTTCTGACCTAGAATGATTTCTACAAAGGTATCTGCACCCAAAATTAGGTCTATGGGCTTGGTGACATAGAATTCTGGGTCTGCCAAGAGCAAATTTTCTAAATGAGGAAAGTCTGCTGACTGAATTTGGAAGTTTGGAAGGTCTGCAGTTACTCTCCCAACCACAAATGCTCTGGCAGAAAATAATTGATCATTATGATGTGGGGTGAACTCTATTTCAACCTGCGATGTTGTCCTGTTGACAACAATGTCACCTACACCTTTTAGTGTATAAGAATTTTTCCTTTTTTCAAGTCCCAACTTGTGGCAACATTGTTCTGAAATTAGGCTTATTTGGGACCCATTGTCCACTAATGCTCTACATAGCACAAATGAGCCATCCTTCGCCTTGACTTTAATAAGGGCTGTTGACAGTAGAATATTTGTTTCCGTTTCCAAAGGCATCGCATTACAGATGGTATTTGTTGAAATCAACATCTCTTGAGAGGTTGTTGGTTGTGAAATGGATGATTCAGAGTTGTATTGATGCAGAAGAGTATGATGGTTCTGCTTGCAGTTTTTGCATCTTGATGTGATGAGACATTTGGATATCTCATGATTTGCTCTAAGGCAATTTTGACAAAGTTTATGTTTTTTAACTAATTCCCATTTTTTAGGCAAGGGAAGATTTATGAATCTCTGGCAGTCATTTAGTTTATGAATTTGATGACATAAAATACAATTTTGACCTTTGTTGACATAAAGGCCGTGAGCCATCATATTTTTGCTAGAAGTTTTTTGTTCCTGGAACAAAGGAATTCTCATACCTTGCAGGCTTCTAGCATGTTTTTCTAAAAAATTCACAAAGTTTTCAAATGTTGGATATTCTTCATTTTGAAGGGTTAATTCCCATTCTTTCCTGAGGGCTTCACCGATTCTTTTTTCAAAAAAATTGATCAGGATTAGATCTGTTAATGTGTTTTTCTCAAGTCCTAGCACTGAGAGATTTCTAATGCCTTCATTGCAAACATCAAGGATTTCATAGAGAGAACCAGCCGAAATAGATTTTAATGGCCTTATGGAGAATATTTTGTTGATTTGTGAAAAAGCCAATTCTCTTCTGTTATTAAATCTATTGCATAAGGTATCCCATGCTTGCTGGTAGTTTTTGTCAGAAATGGGAAAACCCCGAATCAACTTTTCCGCAGGACCCTTAACAGATGCATTTAGATATTGAAATTTTTGTATTTCAGTTAGTGTTTGATTTGAATTAATGGTGGAGTTAAATATTTCTCTAAAACTAAGCCAATTGGCTGAATCACCATTGAAAATGGGTAAATTTATCTTAGGTAAATTAACATTGGATTCGGGCAGTTGTTTATCGGACAAAAAATTCGTCACCTCGACATTCCACTCTAGAGAAACTTGCCAACATTGTTGTATTGTGCTGTAAAAAACAATATCATACGCAATATATATATATATAGTTGTTTATCACTATGAGTATTTTCTTTGGTTTCAATCAAAGCTAAAGCTTCTTCAATAGACACCAACATATTAAAAAAATCCTCTTTGGCTTTTGAATAATCGTCATATTGTGTATCATCTAATTCTGATTCTAATAATGTGTTGATAACTTGATTTAGGCTAATTTTCCTTTCATTAACTTCTTGTTGGAATAGCTTTAATCTATGTATGTTTTTGGATTCTACAATAGCTTTATTCTTTGATTCCAGATCCTTTATTTCCTGAATAATAAAGTTGAATTTGTGCCGAATTTTAACTTCAGATTTGACCATGACTTTATTTTAAGAATTTTTAGTTTTCAAATGGCTTACCTTAATTTTTTAAAGAATCCGGCTCGAGGGACCATAATGTTTGTGGCTTGAATGTTCAGTAAAAGATACTAAGAAGCACTTTGCCACTTGTCTTGAATTAATTTTATTTTCTTTTAGGTTTTAGAGTTAGGAGTAGCTACCACATGAATTTAGAATACAAGAATTTGACTTAGATTTTGATACTAGTGGTAGAGAGAGAGAGAAAACAAAAAACTATTAATTAACCAAACTAGAAATTTGCATACATGTTGATTGCTTTAAAATTTACATATTAAAGATTTATATTGTACAATTGAATTTAGAATATTTTGGCTTAATTTTCATATATAAAATTGAATTTAAGGAAATTATTAACTATAGGATCCAACAGTATATATAAAAATATAGAATTGTTGTTTTTAATGAGGTCTTTTAAATGAATTTATTCCTTTAATATGTTGTCATATCTGCAATTTTTTTTCATTTCCAAAATATTTTTTTACACTTTCACCAATGCCTATAGGATCTTTGCGATGGAACAGGTATGGTGTTCTAGCGCATGTGCTCTCATGTCCTTGAAGCACATATACTGACAGTACCCAAAGTTGAACACACTGTATAATGTCTGAAATATATGACTATAAAGAGGGCTCAAGGCCAAACCTTTGCTACAAGAGCCTGTGTTTACGCACAGACGACTTTATGTGACTTTTTCAAGTGTGCGAACTTTGGATAGCATACATGTAAAGTTGAACCCAAGTATATATAAAATGTAGTTTTTAATGAGGTCATTTAAATGAATTCCTATTATAAATCGTCTCCTCTGAAATATAGTTTGTAAATTTATATTCTGATTTATTTTATCCTTTTTTTTCATTTCCAGAATATATATTTACACTTTTCACCAATGCCTAAAGTTTCTCACCTGAAAGAAAAAAAACTCCGCCTTTGCCGGTCCCAAGCCAGGATGAAAAAGGAGGAGGGGGAGCAGTAACAAGCTCACTAAAAAAACCTGGGCTCAGCTGGCCCGGCTGATAGTACCTTGTAAGGGCTCCTAATCCAGGGATACATTCTTTTGGAGCTAAGTCAGTGGCCTGCCACTGAGTAGTGCTCCCAGTCTTGATGACAAAGGCAGACGCATTCTACTTCACCCAATCGTGATGGTTGTTAATTTCAAGCTTTACAAGCTTGACATTCTAATATGATTGAGTGAAGATAAGAAAGGAGAAAAAAATATTTTTTGTATTTTTTTTTTTTGGCAATAATCTATTTATTATCAATTAATTTGATTTTGGTCTTTATTTATTATTCCCCTGCTCTATACATACATTTTGTACATTTACAATGTCAGCCGTTTTCTCTGTAATACCTTTTTAGCAGTGAAGTTATATTTGAGCAACAATTGTTAAAATTTAAAATGGTCGAATTATCGATAGTGTAGGTATGGTGTTCTAGCGCATGTGCTCTCATGTCCTTGAAGCACATATACTGACAGTACCCAAAGTTGAACACTCTGTATAATGTCTGAAATATCTTTGTCCTCTTCGGATACCAACTTTCGCTTCATTCTAGAGAGGCTTTATGTTTCACTAAGGTTGGCTTTTGCTATGACTATAAAGAGGGCTCAAGGCCAAACCTTTGCTACAAGAGCCTGTGTTTACGCACAGACGACTTTATGTGACTTTTTCAAGTGTGCGAACTTTGGATAGCATACATGTAAAGTTGAACCCAAGTATATATAAAATGTAGTTTTTAATGAGGTCATTTAAATGAATTCCTATTATACATCGTCTCCTCTGAAATATAGTTTGTAAATTTATATTCTGATTTATTTTATCCTTTTTTTTTCATTTCCAAAATATATATTTACACTTTTCACCAATGCCTAAGTTTCTCACCTGAAAGAAAAAAAACTCCGCCTTTGCCGATCCCAAGCCAGGATGAAAAAGGAGGAGGGGGAGCAGTAACAAACTCACTAAAAAAACCTGAGCTCAGCTGGCCCGGTTGATAGTACCTTGTAAGGGCTCCTAATCCAGGGATACATTCTTTTGGAGTTAAGTCAGTGGCCTGCCACTGAGTAGTGCTCCCAGTCTTGATGACAAAGGCAGACGCATTCTACTTCACCCAATCATGATGGTTGTTAATTTCAAGCTTTACAAGCTTGACACTCTAATATGATTGAGTGAAGATAAGAAAGGAGAAAAAAATACTTTTTGTATTTTTTTTTTTTTGGCAATGATGTCATATCTGCAATTTTTTTTCATTTCCAAAATATTTATTTACACTTTCACCAATGCCTATAGGATCTTTGCGATGGAACAGGTATGGTGTTCTAGCGCATGTGCTCTCATGTCCTTGCAGCACATATACTGACAGTACCCAAAGTTCAACACACTGTATAATGTCTGAAATATATGACTATAAAGAGGGCTCAAGGCCAAACCTTTGCTACAAGAGCCTGTGTTTACGCACAGACGACTTTATGTTTTTAATGAGGTCTTTAAAATGAATTTATTCCTTTAATATGTTGTCATATCTGCAATTTTTTTTCATTTCCAAAATATTTATTTACACTTTCACCAATGCCTATAGGATCTTTGCGATGGAACAGGTATGGTGTTCTAGCGCATGTGCTCTCATGTCCTTGAAGCACATATACTGACAGTACCCAAAGTTGAACACACTGTATAATGTCTGAAATATATGACTATAAAGAGGGCTCAAGGCCAAACCTTTGCTACAAGAGCCTGTGTTTACGCACAGACGACTTTATGTGACTTTTTCAAGTGTGCGAACTTTGGATAGCATACATGTAAAGTTGAACCCAAGTATATATAAAATGTAGTTTTTAATGAGGTCATTTAAATGAATTCCTATTATAAATCGTCTCCTCTGAAATATAGTTTGTAAATTTATATTCTGATTTATTTTATCCTTTTTTTTTTCATTTCCAAAATATATATTTACACTTTTCACCAATGCCTAAAGTTTCTAACCTGAAAGAAAAAAAACTCCGCCTTTGCCGGTCCCAAGCCAGGATGAAAAAGGAGGAGGGGGAGCAGTAACAAACTCACTAAAAAAACCTGAGCTCAGCTGGCCCGGCTGATAGTACCTTGTAAGGGCTCCTAATCCAGGGATACATTCTTTTGGAGCTAAGTCAGTGGCCTGCCACTGAGTAGTGCTCCCAGTCTTGATGACAAAGGCAGACGCATTCTACTTCACCCAATCATGATGGTTGTTAATTTCAAGCTTTACAAGCTTGACACTCTAATATGATTGAGTGAAGATAAGAAAGGAGAAAAAAATACTTTTTGTATTTTTTTTTTTGGCAATAATCTATTTATTATCAATTAATGTGATTTTGGTCTTTATTTATTATTCCCCTGCTCTATACATACATTTTGTACATTTACAATGTCAGCCATTTTCTCTGTAATACCTTTTTAGCAGTGAAGTTATCTTTGAGCAACAAACAATTGTTGAAATTTAAAATGGTCGAATTATCGATAGTGTTGAATTACAGTTTGTTATATGATAGGCTGTAGGTCAGGACAACAAAACATGGTCGAATTATCGAGGTTATATTGTATATATAAAACTAGAAATGTAGTTTTAATGAGGTCCTTTAAATAATTTCATTCCTTTTATATGTTGTCTTATCTGCGATATAGTAGCATTTTTTGCAATTTTATTTGCTGATTTGTGTCATTTTTTCACTCTAAATATATTTATTTAAACTCTTCAACTAATGCCTATAGTTTCTTTCCTGAAATTGCTTACCAAACATGAGTTGGTTGTATTGTTATGCTTCGGAGATATTTTACTCCTAAGCAGGGTCTTTACGAATGGTACACGTATGGTGACACAGTGCATGTGCTCTCATGTTCTTGAAGTAGTGTAGATGTGTTGTTTGCACTTTTATTTTCTGATTTGTTAGTATTTTTCTTCTTTTTTCATTTTAAATAATTTTTTAGGCATAGGAACCAATGCCTATAGTTTCTCACCTGCGGGCCCTTCGAGTAAACCCGGGGCGTTGCCCGGGTCACTCGGCTAGTAGATTATAATAAAATAAAATAAGATCTAATCCAAATAATTTAATAGTGTGTGATGTTTTGGCAACAGCATTGTCACCATCATCAAACAAAAGAAAGAAAAAAAAGTCTGATGATGGTGACAATGTTGTTACCGAAACGTCACACACTAATAAATTATTTGGATTAGGTCTTATTAGAGTCACTGAAATGTTGGGAACTAATTAAAGAAATGATTTAGAGGCCATATATCTTTTCTAACAAATTTCTGACCAACAAATTATCTTCAAAACTATTTTTGTTTAGTTAATGTTGTTTTATTCACATTTGTTCCTCTATTTTTAAAAATAATCAAAAGGCTAGATGTAATCACCAACAGAGTATGGTTTTATTTGGGGGAAAAAAAAAGATTGCCCCATGACAGGTTTGGCTGTACTAGATATATTAGTGATGGTATTATACTGGAGTAGTAATTTGTGCGATGTGTCTCCCCAATGTGAAACTAAATCAAAAATAATACAAGAAAATAAGACCTAATCCAAATAATTTAATAGTGTGTGATGTTTCGGCAACAGCATTGTCACCATCATCAGACAAAAGAATTGGAAAAAAAAAATGTTATTCTTTTGTCTGATGATGGTGACAATGCTGTTGCCGAAACATCACACACTATTAGATTATTTGGATTAGGTCTTATTTTCTTGTATTATAATCTATAATTCAAATTGTTCTTTATCATAAATCAAAAATAATTGATTCTCCTAAATTGTTTAATCGTTAACAAGCGCTATTTACACCACAGAGTTAACATATTTATCCTGAGAGTGGCTTTACTGGTCACTTGACATTGTGAACTGATTGATAATACATTAAATAGACAATCAGTCTGAAGTGTGTTCCCAATTTAGTGAGATGGCCTCTTCTCTGTATGGAAGTCTGACATCCCCAACAGCCTTCCCTAAGATGACAGTGTTGTAGAGACCTACCATTATCAGCTTGATAATAAAACCTCCGTCTTTCCACAGCTATCTTTCACAACAAGATGCAGATACAGGAGAACTACCTCCCTGTAAAGGACAACACCTAATTACAGAGCCAAAGTATCCTTTAGGTAGAGGTGTCCTCTTACCCGAGAGTTACTAAATAGTAAAAATGGTAATTTTACAAATGAAAACTGTCCTTTGTATTTAAACAATAGTGATTATTGAAAGGTATAGGTTATAAGACCTGATCAGTAGTTTAGACTGAATCTGTGGTCCCACTGGCTTGGTCTAAATTAACTGTGATACATTTGGAGAAAATAGGTGTCATGAAGAAAATTCTCTTACCTTCACAAAGTGACGGCGGCACTTAATGGCAATCTTGAGAAAAGTTTCACATGACATGTCCTGCACTCCGTCATGGGACACTGCCAACACACAGTAACCAACCTCTTAAAGTTACAAAGCCAAATTGTCCTTTAGAAAAATAATGTTTTTTTTACCAGAAATGACACAATAATTGGTAAAAATGGTCATTTTGGGCATAGAAAACTGTCTTGTGTATAGAGGTGCCTGCTAACAGGAATGTCTGCTCATGGAGTAAGTTATGTTGGGGCACGTTTTTGTAACCATACCCCAACAGAAGGCGTATGTATAACCAACATAAATGGATACATGGCTTCCCTCCCACATAGACTTATAGACCACCTTTTTGCCCAGAAACCTAGACAATTGATGACACCAGACTTCCATGCCGAAAGCTGATGCCTGGTGAAGAAGACACCAGTGACATCCAGAGACATCCGCGCTGGAAGCTGCTGTTCCATATGTACATATATTCCCCTCACCAAAAATTTAGGTAGAGGTGACCAGAAGAAATGGAGAAGGAAGATTTCTAAAAGACTAAGCCTTATAAATATCCTTCCCGAAAAAGAGAAGCATCACATTACAGTCCAGGTAAAAGGGGCCTGGGTCGATTTTTAGCCAAGACGGGGGGGGGGGGGGGGGCGATATATATACCGTCCCGAGAAAAAAGGGAGGATCGTATTACAGCCCATGTGGAGGAGGCCTGGGGTCTGATGAAATTTTACACTAGTGCCGTGGCTGTTTCCCTCTTTAGATTTTTTTTTGTTTTGGCAATAAGATATGTTCTATTTTGATGGGAAAGGCCTGGGGCGTCGGTGAAATTGTATACTGGAGACGTTGGCCATTTTCATTGGTGCTCTCTTTCGACGAATGAAAATGCCAACCAATAGAAACTTGGGCGCGGCCAGCGAATGAAAACGGAGAGAGACAAGAATAAAAGAGGGTTTCTTTGCCAAAAGGTAGATTCAATCTGAGTCGCTCAGTGAGAGATCCAGCCAGTCGGGCCTGAGACGTAGAGGAGACCAGACCTTACCGCCCTTTCCGAGAGAAGGTAAGCCCCGCCATCATGGCCCAGGTCCCCCTTTTAATTTTCAAGTAGAACTAATCCATTTAGATTTTGGATGGGCCCTAAAGGGCTTTAAATACAAGATGGAATGTTAGTATTTTCGTGTCATGTCCCGTTAGGATAGATGGAGATCCATATTTTCCCTCATACAGCGAAGAATTTGTAACCCTAAGTCGCCTCTACCTAGATCATTATGTAAATAGAATGTCTCGCTAGTATAAAATGTCCCCATAATTTTGCCTAAATAAATATCTATATATATATAACTTATACAGAGAGTTTTATTTCCCTTCATACATTTTCATTCTCTAATTTTATGGTAATACCCCCCACCTTATTATCACAAATTGTACTGAATATGGACTACCGACTCTGATGGAATAGAGTTGTGTACTGTGTATTTGCTGTGATATGTTGACACAGCAACAGTTGCAAAATACGACTTTATTAGGGCTGTCTTGAGGGTATCTATCTATTAGGTTTTAATAATATTTGTATCCTCATGTGAAGAATCTGTCTTTCCCTCACTGTTTGAACAAGATATAGTATGATTCTTATTTTTTTTTTTTTTGAGGGAATGTTATTAATGATCAAGTCTTCTAATAATTACTGGCCGACATACACTGTCGAACGTGCCCGCCATAGGAGCCAATTCTCCTGTCTGTGTTTCAGTGAGTTACTCCATCATATTTACCTTTGTACCATCTCTTGATTTAGATCTAATAAGACCCATGTCGCCTTATACTCCTAGATTGTTTTCTTTATGATTATATTGTAAACCTTTTTGTTTTTTTTTTAAATATGTTACAATTGTCATTGTCATTAGTACAAGTCTATAGTCCTGCTTGTTTTATAGCTCACGTTGTTAGATTTTAGTATAATCTTTACAAGTAGGGCCCCTTCCTCATATGTCCAGATAGTAATCTAATTGAATGTCTTGTTGAATCTTTGATATAAAATCGAGATTAAAGGATGCCTGCATGTTTAATCAGGCCTTTCTACCAATAAAATTTGAACCTGGTACTTCGTGATATCTAATTTGAGATATTGATTTCAACTTATTATACTTCAACATAAATGTTAATTTGGTCTTCTATATTCAGGATTTTAGTTTCTAATAGTAACATGTTCATCTTTATCTAAGATTCCCCAAAGCCGTTGAATGATCCCAGAGAAAGTGACACCAAGAAATTTGGGCGCGTCACGGGCCCGAGTCCGTTGGGGCGGTAGAGGCGGCAAAATGGATGACGATCCATTCCAGCGTCTATTTTCTTGATGGAAGAGCCGACCACTATCAAGTCTACAGTTTGCTTGTCTTTATAGGTTATTTATTAGTTCTGGTATAATCTTTACAAATAGGGTCCTTTCCATATATCTGGATAGTAACCATATTCCATCGCATTTTGTTGAATCTTTATTATAAAATCAGGAACGCGACAACCTTAGGTGTTTAAGTCCTATATTTGTCTATTTCTATGTCACATTTTTATATCTTAATAAGAAAATTCTACTAGGTCACTCCTTACATGCTCCATTCCCATCGGTCTAAAATCGGGAACGCGACAACCTTAGCTGTTTAAGTCCTATATCTGCCTATTTCTATGTCACATTAGTATATCTTAATAAGGAAATTTTACTAAGTCACTCCTTACATGCTCCGTTCTCCTAGGTCTAAAAACGGGGAACGCAACAGTTATACTGTAATTCAGCTTGGTACATCCTGTATGCATACAAGGCAACCTGGGTAAACCTATCAAAATTGAGATGAACTACTTTAGAGTGAGGATAAGTTGTCAATTATGGAATACTCAGGTTGACACCAAATTGTATAAAACCCCCTAAAATATTGGCAGTGTACAATGCACCAGAAAGGACAAATAACCAAACAATGGATTCTTTGAAGTGGAAAGTTGAGAGAAGAGCAGCCACAAACACTTATATCCCCTTGACAACTATACGAACAAAAAGTTTAAGAACGGTGAAAACTTGAATAGACATTGTTGTGCATAGAGTTTCGCTGTTGCAGATAAATTAATCATTGTTGTAGCTAAAGTCCCATTGTGGAGATAAATTAGTAACATTGTTGTGGATAAAGTTTCATTGTTGTGGATAAAGTTTTATTGTTGTGAATAAAGTTTTATTGTTGTGGATAAAGTTTCATTGTTGTGGATAAAATATCATTGTTGTGGATAAGTTTTATTGTTGTTGCTAAAGTAGTCATTGTTGTGGCTAAATTTTCATTGATGCAGATAAATTAGTCATTGTTGTGGATGAAGTTTAATTGTTTTTAATAAATTGTGGATAAATTATAATTGTTGTTTATAAAGCTTTATTGTTGCCAAATACATTTAATTGCTTTGATTGAAGTATTCATTATTGTTTTGGCAAAAGTTTCATTGTAGTGGATAAAATTCATTTGTGTGACCAAAGTTTTATTGTTGCTGATAAAGTTGCCATTGTTGTAAATAAAGTTACATGGTTGTGGATAAATTAGTCATTGTTATTGCTAAAGTTAAATTGTTGTGGATAGTTTCATTGGTGCAGATAATTATTGTTGTGGCAAAAGTTTCATTGTTGTGGATGAGGTAGCCATTGTGGTGGATAAAGTAGCATTGTTGCTGATAACATCGTATTGTTGCTGATAAAGTGATCATTGTTGTGAATAAAGTTTCATTGTTGTGGGTAAAGTTTTATTGTTCCTGATGAAAGTATCCTTTATTATGTATAGAGTTTCATTGTTGCAAATTAGTCATTGTTGTGGATTGATTATAATTGTTGTTGATAAAGTTATTTTGTTTCCACACACACACACAATTATGTTTTTTTATATCATCCCTAGTATACGTGGTACAGGTCATGATAATCATGGTGGGCAGAAGTTGGCGTCTGCTTTTATGTTTTATTGTTTTGGATAAATTATAAGGGAAAATTTGGATTATAGATTATAAACACAAGGTAAAAAGAGACCAATTCCAAATAAATAAATAGTATGTGACATTTCGGTAACAGCGTTGTTACCATCTTCAGACAGAGGTACACATAAAAAAATAAACCACAGCATGTTTTAAATAGTTACTGTTATCAAGTGTGTAAACAAGATAGCAGATAAGAAGAAAATAGTTTTCTATATGAACCCTGAAATATTATTCAGAATTAGAAAAAAAACTCTTTTTTTTTTTTCAGACATAATTAAAAGCATTCCTTTAAATATCATTGATATTTCCTCTTTCTGTCATTATGTCAATTATAGCACATTTTTAATTATATCTAAAACAACACTGTTACTAAAACATTACACACTATTTATTTAGATTTGGTATTATTACCTTGTGTTTTGGATAAAGTTTCAATGTTGCTATAAAGTAGTCATTGTTGCAGATAAATTAGTAAATTTAGTGGCTAGAGTTTCATTGTTGGAGATATATTAATTGTTGTTGATAGTGAAGTTTCATTGTTGTAGATAAATTAATTATTGGTGTGGCTAGAGTTTCATTGTTGGAGATATATTAATTGTTGTTGATAGTGAAGTTTCATTGTTGTAGAAAAATTAATTATTGTTGTGGCTAGAGTTTCATTGTTGTGGATAAATTAATTATTGTTGTGTGTAGAGTTTCATTGTTGTGGATAAATTAATTATTGTTGTGGCTAAAGTTTCATTGTTGGGGCTAAAGTTTCATTGTTGTGGATAAATTAATTATTGTTGTGTGCAAAGTTTAATTGTTGTGGATGAATTAATTATTGTTGTGGCTAGAGTTTCATTGTTGGAGATATATTAATTGTTGTTGATAGTGAAGTTTCATTGTAGTGGATAAATTAATTATTGTTGTGGCTAAAGTTTCATTGTTGTGGATAAATTAATTATTGTTGTGTGTAAAGTTTCATTGTTGTGGATAAATTAATTATTGTTGTGTGTAAAGTTTCATTGTTGTGGATAAATTAATTATTGTTGTGGCTAAAGTTTCATTGTTGTGGCTAAATTAATTATTGTTGTGTGTAAAGTTTCATTGTTGTGGATAAATTAATTATTGTTGTGGCTAAAGTTTCATTGTTGTGGCTAAATTAATTATTGTTGTGTGTAAAGTTTCATTGTTGTGGATAAATTAATTATTGTTGTGGCTAAAGTTTCATTGTTGTGGATAAATTAATTATTGTTGTAGATAAATTAATTATTGTTGTGTGTAAAGTTTCATTGTTGTGGATAAGTCATTGTTGTCTGTAAAGTTTCATGGTTGTGAATAAATCATTGTTGTCTGTAAAGTTTCATTGTTGTGGCTAGAGTTTCATTGTTGGAGATATATTAATTGTTGTTGATAGTGAAGTTTCATTGTTGTAGAAAAATTAATTATTGTTGTGGCTAGAGTTTCATTGTTGGAGATATATTAATTGTTGTTGATAGTGAAGTTTCATTGTAGTGGATAAATTAATTATTGTTGTGGCTAAAGTTTCATTGTTGTGGATAAATTAATTATTGTTGTGTGTAAAGTTTCATTGTTGTGGATAAATTAATTATTGTTGTGTGTGAAGTTTCATTGTTGTGGATAAATTAATTATTGTTGTGGCTAAAGTTTCATTGTTGTGGCTAAATTAATTATTGTTGTGTGTAAAGTTTCATTGTTGTGGATAAATTAATTATTGTTGTGGCTAAAGTTTTATTGTTGTGGCTAAATTAATTATTGTTGTGTGTAAAGTTTCATTGTTGTGGATAAATTAATTATTGTTGTGGCTAAAGTTTCATTGTTGTGGATAAATTAATTATTGTTGTAGATAAATTAATTATTGTTGTGTGTAAAGTTTCATTGTTGTGGATAAGTCATTGTTGTCTGTAAAGTTTCATGGTTGTGAATAAATCATTGTTGTCTGTAAAGTTTCATTGTTGTGGGTAAAGTTTCATTGTTGTCTGTAACGTTTCATTGTTGTGGGTAAAGTTTCATTGTTTGGAGATAAATTAGTCATTATTGTAGGGTCAGCCTCATTGTTGTGAATCAAGTTTCATTGGTGCGCATAAAGTTGTGATTTTGTGGATAAATTTTCATAGTTGCAGATAAATTTACCTTTGTTGCAAATAAATGTCTTGTTGCGTATAAATGAAATTGTTACAAATAAATTTTTATTGTTGTGGATAAATTGATACCGTTGTGGATAAAGTTCATTGTTGCCGATTACCTCTCATTGTTTTGATTAAGGTGTTCATTGTATTGTGAAAGTTTCATTATTACGGATAAATTAGGTCTTTAATGATTTCAATAATGTTGTATATAAAACTTTTCATAATATATTTAAGAATATAATTAATTAAGAACTACAGTAAAACCCCCTCTATAGTGAACCCCAATGGGACAGAGCTTTTGGTTCACTATAGCCACGGTTTGGCTATTTATTTTTTTACTTTTCAAAATTTCTAGACCGTATAATTAAAGGACAGCCATACACACTGGAAGAGGCTGCCTCTTAATAGTGGTCACTTTGTTTTAATTCCCTTAATTGACCTATTTCCTTACATTAATACTGAACAATAAAAGAAATCATTAGATGATAGGTTCTTCTTATCATTTGCATACATGTACCTCTATGTCTAATTTAAAAATCAAGACAAATCCTAGGCAAAGTTTTATTAAATATATATTCAAATATATAAAATTATTTTAAAACATCTTTATCACATTATATAATACAATGTTTACTTAAAATATGGCTCTAATACCTTGTTGCTTCAAAGCACTCTTCAAGCATTGCACCTTTCAAATAAAGTTAATGTGTTTTCTTCTTTTTCACGTTTCCATATATTTCAATCCCCAGTATTCCATTTGTTTTGAACCTTTCATGCAAACCATTGCTGGCCTTAAAATCGCCATAGTTAATGGCATAAAAATAAATTTGGTTGCATCACGGGCCCGTTTATTTGGACTTTTTTTTTTTAGCCCTAACATGTACGATCGCGGCAAAAGTTGAGGTTAATTCCTCTTTTAACCCTTAATTACTGGCGTTCAGCTTGAAAGGCCATGTGAAAATTTAAAATGTTTGCAAAAATTTCAAAATGCATCATTTTAGAGTCGCCTCTCCACTCCCCTATTCCCAAGGGTAGCACAGTTGGTACAGTGGAGTGAACCCAGGAGGAGCTCAGAACATCAGAAATAGACAGCATCAAACAACACTAACAAGATTTAGAACAGGCCATCTCAAGCCATTGAAGATAGAAAATAATAACAAAATCTACCCCACTTGCCCAAAATGTAGCTTGGCACCTGCAGCTCCAGAACATATTTTGGCTTGCATTAGATGCACTAAAAAGGACCTTTGGGAGAGGCCACTGCTTATCATAAAACAGCTCAAGGATCATGAACTCATGGAATTTGTGTAATCTTTACACAAGGGGATAAGAAACAACAACAACAGACTAAACGTCACATGCTATTTATTTATTTGGATTTGGTCTTATTACCTTGTGAATATAGCAAATTGTATTTGGAATTTTCATCTTGTGAATCAATAATCCAACAAGTGGCCTGTGGTGCAGTGGACATTGTTGGGAGGTCCAATAAACCCTCTACACGATCAAGTCTTGTTTTGGTAGACTTGATGCTGTAACCAGGAGGGACACTCCCTCTTTAAAAATCCTGAGTTCAACTGACCCTGTTGATGGACCTCAGCAAGGGCCCCACTCCAAGGATATGAAAGAGCTGCGTCTGTACTCATGTTAGAGTTGGCAGCATAGGCTTCCATGTTAGGAACAGCCTCAAATTACAGGCAAAGTCAGACTTTCACCAAAGTGTCCCTGGATCATAGTACCATGATCAACGAAAGCTGCACCCTTATACCCCATTCCATGAGATCATAAACTCATGGAATTTGTGTAATCTTTACACAAAGGGATAAGAAACAACAACAACATAATCCAACAAGTGTCATGTTACAATGGCTTACCATGCATGAATTCAAAGAGTTTAAGAAGGATGGCCTTGAGGAACTTCCAGTGTGCCCTGAGGAACTGGGGGTACTGGCCCACGATGTACATGATGTTGCAGGCAATGGCTGCCTTGACCACCTTGGTCCGCTTCTTATCACAGAGCACCAGCAAGTCCTGGGGCACACAGTCTCTAAATAAGCATAGGGCTCTTCTCCCATCAAATTAGTCAAAACCAGATGTTAATTTCCATCTACACAGTATCTAGGTACAACACCTTGTACTTATCTATTTGAAACTGACCCACAGTCTTTTAAATCTTAGTTAGATTTAGTTAGGGGGGTCGGTGGAAGGATGGTCTAAACCGTTCGATTCCCGCATTGGGCTTTTTTTTTTTTCTGATTAAAAAAAAAATGCTCCAATGGCCCCTGATTCTTGCAAAAGTCCAACCCCACCAGTGAGTGCAAGTAATCAAAACAGGGCTCTGACACATTTGTAAGTGCAAAGTCAAACTGTTTTTCACATGTGTAGACATGTGATACACTTACAGTAAAAGCAGTCGCCTACTTCTACCCACCATGATTATCATGGCCTGTACCACGTGTACTAGGAATAAGCAAAAAAAAAAATCTTAACTAGACTGGGTTCCAAATTATTTTTATGCTAGTGATATGTGCAGCTGAAAATCTTGGTGTTAAAAATGATTAGCTTTTCAATAAAGAGAATTGACAATATATAAAAAAAATTAAAGCATTAAAGAATGAATGTGGCAAAATCGCTGTGAGGATTCACCACTGATAAGTCAAGCTCTCCCAATATTTGTTCATCGCAGTAAGGATAGTAGAAGTTTGTTTTATGTGTAAAAGAAACATTTGTGCTTTAATTTCTTATATATAAATAAATGGTGTGTTATTACCTTATAATTAAAGAATTGGCTAATTAATGGTATTGAAAAATTTATAGTTTTCAGAGATTTAGCTATGGCCTCTAATGCCTTGCAATGATAGTTATTTTGGAAAGCCCAGCAGTATTGGACCCTCCAATAGTTAAGCCAGAGTTTCAACTCTAGCAATTAAGATAATTCTCTAGGGATAAGCAAAAAAAAAAGATAATTCTCTTTAAACCTTCCCTCACTACTGTGGCAACATTTACCAAAAGATCTGAAATAAAAAGCTACTTCAATGGTCTCCAATCCTTCACTATTCAATGGGAGCGACTAATCAAATGGACTCCAGCACCTCTCTTTAAAGTACAAAGTGCTGTAGAAATATGCACAGTGAAAGGTAGTTGCTAACTACCCACTAGGTTTATCTTTTTTTTTTTTGCTTATCCCTAGTACACGTGGTACAGGCCATGATAATCATGGTGGGTAGTTAGCGACTGCTTTTACTGTAAGTGCACCACATGTCTACACATGTGAAAAGCAGTTCGACTTTTCACTTACAAATCTGCCAGAGCCCCGTTTGGTTGCTTGCACTCACTAGTGGGGTTGGACTTTTGCAAGAATCGGGGGCCATTGGGGCATTTATTTTTTTCTTAAATCAGAAAAAGTGCCCAATGCGGGATTCGATCCAGGGTCGTAGCAGTTGAAAACGAACGGTTTAGACCATCCTTCCACCACACAACCCCCTACCTTATAATTAATGAATTTACTAATTAATGATATTGAAAAATTTATAGTTTTCAGAGATTCCAGAGATTCAGAGACTAATGCTGTGTGCAATGACAAGCGGTTTGAAAAGCCCAGTAGCATTGGACCCTTCAGCAGTTTCAACTCTAGTAATAAAGGTAATTTCCTTTAAACCTTCCCTCACACTACTGGGGTAACATTTAACAAAAGGTCTCTGAAATAAAAAGTTACTTCATTGGTCTCCAATCCTTTACTAGTCAACGGGAACAACTAATCAAATGGAGGACTCCGGCACCTCTCTTGAAAGTACAAAGTTCTATAGAAATATTTGCCGTGCACTTAAAGTGAAAGGTATTTGCTAACTACCCACTAGGTTCATCATAGGTGTACCAGGTGTACTTGGGATAAGCACATAATCTTTATATAAAAAGAGAAAGATAATTTAGTCAAGAGAGCATAAAGTACCTGCAAGAGAGAAATGACAAAGTTGTTCTCCTGGTCCTGAGTCATGTTGCCACAGATGGCTCCCACAGCCCAGCACAGCTGCACCAGTCAGGTGAGCAGGTGACAAGAGGAGATGGACAGACAGACCACTTACAGTGTTGAGTCCGTGGACAGACCATCCTCTGGGAGACTTGAGATGGTTGAGTCTCTGGCTGAGGATGAGCTCCATGTCTTTGGGATCCAGCTGAGTGAGGAGTCCTGCCCGGACCACACTCACAGTTGGTCCAGGGGATGGTGGAGGAGAGATAGCCTACCTAGGACTTCCTTCAGGGCTCGGTACAGCTGGGCTGTGTCCTCTGGGGCCACCATCTGTTCTACCACCACCTGCCGTAGCTGCACAGAGAATACAACTAACTCATCAGTATAGTTCAATTTAAATGTAATTCTGCTGTCCTAAAAGCTTATGTCCATAATTTGCTTAAATACCATTTCTAAGATTCCACCCTTCAGTGTTGCATGTAGAATGATCCAATACAATATTAGAGCTCTAAAGAAGCGGTCTGGTAGATTAAATTAGTGAAACCGCTGGGAGGGTTCACCACTGATGAGCCATGACTTCCCAATATATTTTTCATCGCAGTAAGGACAGAAGAAGTTTTATTTATTTGTGAAAAGAAAAATTTGTGTTTTAATTTGTATTATAGTTCAATGTAGAAAGACACATTCTGGAATAATTAGGAAAACCACTAGGAAACATGACTACCAGACACATGAATTCGAAGTAACTCTTTATGATAAGGCACAATTTGGATTATAGATTATTAACACAAGGTAATAAGACCAAATCCAAATAAATAAATAGTGTGTGATGTTTCGGTAACAGCGTTGTTACCATCTTCAGACAAAAATATTGAATGAGAAATTTTACCACAGCATGTTTTTTATGCATGTGATAAAATTTCTCATTCAGTACTTTTGTCTGAAGATGGTAACAATGCTGTTACCGAAACGTCGCACACTATTTATTCATTTGGATTTGGTCTTATTAGCTTGTATTTAAGTACCTATTTAGTAGGAAATAATTGGTGTAGCAAGGAAGATACTACCATTGTACCTGGGGCAGAGCTGTGACCAGGATGTGGGGGACAGATATGGAGGTTTGCTGTGATACAAGCAAGTTTATACTTGCCTAGATTTGTCTCTCTCTCTCAAATAAGTCATTTGCGTTTTAAATTCTGATGTCAAATAAGTCATTATAGACCATCAGTGAGAATGGAATGTGGTAGGACAAGGCGTGACCCTATTAAATACCACTTAGGTAGGTTGTGGCCATCTAAAGCCAATGGCTAGGTCAGTTGGAGCTCTTTCATCAGAACTAACAGTTAGTCATCTAGGAGAAGGATTTCTGCCAGAGGAATGATGGGGAATCTTCATAAACAACTCATCTAAGATAGAAAATATTCACCACAAACCTGTAATGAGTTCCATATAGGCGTTTTTATACTGAATTGCCATATTAAGGAATTTTTTCAAATGACATGGTGAAAATGCAAAGCCTACTCCCAGCCTAGAAGAGTTACCCAGTCATGTGAGGCAGTTATTGCCAGTATTCTGGCTTAAATTCCAACTTTTTTTGTTGCTTATTCTTATCTCCTTATTTTTACATGAATTCCATGAGTTCAAGCTCCTCCCTCTCTCTCTCAAGCTATTTTATGATAACTTTTAAAAATGGCAGACACTTTATAGGCCACCTTATAAAAAGCAGCAATAATACCAAGTAAGAAGTGGTATGAAGTAGGAATTGTGTCAACAAGAGCAGTTACCTGGGAGCAGGTGTCAGGGTTGAGAGAAGAGGGTGGAGTCTCCAGGAGCAAGGCCCAGTACTCCAGACACACCAGGGTAGTGGTGGGTTCTGCTGTGGCTGCCACCAGGTACACCAGACACTGGTACACCAACACACCTAGGTTTACTCCAAACACACATTGAAATCCTAAATTGAAATAAATAGGTAAGTGAACTAAGCTTGATACTACATAAGCCTAAAAACATGGCTAGTCCTGATCTTTCCTGGTGTCTCAAGACTGTTTCAGATGAAAGACTCCTCATGGATGCTCCTGACAGAATTAAAGACTGGAGAAACTTTTATTCTCGTGGTTTAGTTTTAAATCAAATGTAAATACTCCATAATAGAAAAAAAAAAGACATTTCTTTATTGTACAACTGAAAGTTGCTGATGGTTTGTGTCATCTATCGGAATAAATATCAACTATTCGTTGATTTATAATTATTTCAGAATTAGCCCAATACAATTCTGGAATGATTAAAAATCAATGAATAGTGCAAGTAACCAGTTTTACCACAAAACATGCTGTGGTAAAATTTCTGAATTAGTACTTTTGTAATTCAAATTGATTTTTTTACATATGACTGAGAATCAATAGTTCACTTCTATGGATGGATCAACCATTAAAAAAAATATGTGGCAGATAGGCAAGGACAATCACTCTCCTATATGCTAAGGTAATATCAAATCCCAATCACAGGATGGATAAGAGTTTTTTTTATTATTATCCCTAGTACATGTGGTATAGGCCATGATAATCATGGTGGTTAGAGGTTGACGACTGCTTTTACTGTAAATGCACCACATGTCTACATATGTGAAAGCAGTTTGAGAATTTTGCACTTACAAATATGCCAGAGCCCCATTTGGTTACTTGCACACTCGCTGGTGGGGTTAGACTTTTGCAAGAATCAGGAGCCATTGGAGCATATTTTTTTTATAATTAGAAAAAAAGTGCTCAATGCAGGATTTGATCCCGGGTCGTAGCGGTCGATAACCAACAGTTTAGACCATCCTTCCACCAACCCCCATGGCAAGACTGTGTTATCTACAAAGGACCTTACTTCTACACTTTGATATTAGCCAAAAGGCCGAGGAGCAATAGTTCACTTCTATAGATGGATCAATCATTAAAAAAATATTTGACAGAGGACGGTCATGCTCCTCTTCTTCTTCTTTCTTATCTCCACTCAATCCTATTAGGGTGTCAAGCTTGTAGAGCTTGAGACTTGACAACCATCATGACTGGGTGAAGTAGAATGCATCTGCCTTTGTCATTAAGACTGGGAGCACTACTCAGTGGCAGGCCGACTTAGCTCCAAAAGAAATGGCGGCCTCTGACATGAGGAACAGACGCCATGTGCAGCTGCTCCTAACATGGAGTACAAACGCTGCTCATCCTGTATTCCTGGATTAGGAGCCCTTACAGGGTACTATCAGCCGGGCCAGCTGAGCCCAGGTTTTTTAGCGAGCTTGTTACTGCTCCCCCTCCTCCTTTTGCATTCGGGCTTGGGACCGGCAAAGGCGGAGTGGTCATGCTCCTATGCTTATGTAATATCAAATCCCAATCACAGGAAGGATAAGAGAGGAGAACTTGACTGCCAGATTTCCCTATGAAATAAAGAGACTATACAATACCTGATCCAGGGTAGAGTCCTCCTGGATAGCATCCCCATGGTGACGTAGGAATGTGGTGAGGAAGTGGGTTTCCTCAGTCCTGGTGGTGGTGATCTCCTCATCTGGGTTCTGGGGCAGGATCTGAGGGAACACAGCACTGAAATATTGGAGTACCATGGAACATATTGTATGATGGAATATACTCATGAACAAAACTTAAGGAATTTTCATATTTTGATGTCATCTATTTCTTTGAAGGAAACAGAGACAATTTTTTATTATGAAAAAGGCATCTCCTTATCGTGCAACTAAAAGTTGCTGATGGCTTGCGCCATCTATCGAAATAAATATCAACTATTCTCATTGATTTTTAATTATTCCAGAATTGGCCAAATACCCATTCTTGATTAATCAAGAAAAGCTAACCACGGATGCGTTTCGGGCTGTTGGCCCTCATCAGTGTGGTGCAAGCTGTACCTCAGCAACCAAAAAACGATAAGGAGATGCCTTTTTCATAATTTTTATGCAATTTATCCCAGTACAATATCACATTTGTACTATTTTTTTCACAGAGACAATTTTGTTCACACCCCAGGGCAAAGTTTAATTTCATGGGATCTGCAAGGACCTATGAGAGAGGCCGCTGCTTATCATAAAACAGCTTGAGGAGCATGAACTCGTGGAATTTGTGTAATCTTTACACAAGGGGATAAGAAACAACACACAACAAGAACAGGCCATCTCAAGCCATTGAAGATAGAAAATAACAACAAAATCTACCACACATGCCCAAAATGTAGCTTGGTGCCTGCAGCTCCAGAACACATTTTGGCTTGCATTAGATGCACTAAACAGGACCTTTGGGAGAGGCCGCTGCTTATCATAAAATAGCTTGAAGAGCATGAACTTGTGGAATTCGAGTAATCTCTACACAAGGGGATAAGAAATAACTACAGAAACAACTTTCCAACCACAATTAGATAGAGTCTTGTTACCTTTGGATTTTCTTGGGAGAGATGAGAGGTTACTTTTGTAATAACAAAAAAAATTACCAGTCATAATCTAACCCCATCAAATTGAGATCAATTTCTAGGAGAAGCCATAAAGGGAATTCATGATTTTATACTATGGTTATTTATCGTAATGTACTGGCTATATAAACTGGGAATTATCTTAAAGAGATGTAATGAATAATGTACAACAACAACAGGATTAATACAAGGCAATAATGTGCCATCCATATATAACAAATGAAAACATTAAGATGCGAATGTTTCTTTTCACAAATAAATCAAACTCTACTTGTTATATATAGATGGCGCGTTATTGCTTTGTATTAATTTATACCTAACTGGCTTTGTACTTATTGTTTGTGGGAAATCATTGCTCGATGCAAATATTTAAATGTAATTCTACTATCCTAAAAGCTTATGTCCATAGTTTGCTTAAATACCATTCCTAAGATTCCACCTTTCAGTGTTTTTTTTTTTCCTTTTCCTTATCCCTAAGTACACGTGGTACAGGCCATGATAATCATGATGGGTAGAAGTAGGCGAC
Source organism: Cordylochernes scorpioides (assembly GCA_030710605.1). Taxonomy (NCBI): domain Eukaryota; kingdom Metazoa; phylum Arthropoda; class Arachnida; order Pseudoscorpiones; family Chernetidae; genus Cordylochernes; species Cordylochernes scorpioides. The sequence goes on along the minus strand of CP092874.1, from coordinate 64,732,702 downwards.
TTCTTTTAGTGTAAGTGCACCACATATCTACACATGTGAAAATCAGTTCGACTTTGCACTAATAAATGTGCCAGAGCCCCATTTGGGTTCTTGCACTCGCTGGTGGGGTTGGACTTTTGCAAGAATCGGAGGCCATTGAAGCATTTTTTTTTTTTATCAGAAAAAAGTGCCTAATGCGGGAATCGAACCCGGGTCGTAGCGGTCAAAAACCAACAGTTTAGATAATCCTTCCACTGATCCCCTCACCCTTCAGTGTAACAAATATATAAGTAGAATGATCCAATGCAGTTATAGAGCTCTAAAGAAGCAGTCTGGTAGATTAAATTGGTGAAACCGCTGGGAGGGTTCACCACTGATAAGCCAAGCTCTTCCAATATTTTTTCATTGCAGTAAGGAAAGTAGTGAGTTTGATTTATTTGTGAAAAGAAACATCCGCATCTTGAGGTTTTCATTTGTTATAAATGGTGTATTATTGCCATGTATTAATCCTGTTGTTGTACAGTATTTATATTACATCTCTAAGTAAATTCACAGTTTATATTCCCAGTACAATATGATAAATAACACCATAGTATAAAAACATGAATGTCCCTGGTGGCCTTTCCTAGAAATTATCTCTCATTGATGGAGTTAGATTATGACTGGTCATTTTTTGTTATTACAAAGGTGACCTCTCATCTTTTCCAAGAAAATCCAAAGGTAACAAGACTCTCTCTAATTGTGGTTGGAAAGTTGTTTCTGTAGTTGTTATTTCTTATCCCCTTGTGTAAATTGGCAAAACCACTAGGAGGGTTCACCACTGATAAGCCAAGCTCTTCCAATATTTTTTCATGGCAGTAAGGAAAGTAGTGAGTTGAATTTATTTGTGAAAAGAAACATTCGAGTCATAATGTTTTCATTTGTTAACAACAGGATTGTAATTGTAATGAACTCATGGAATTTGTGCAATCTTTACACAAGGGGATAAGAAACAACAACAGGATTGTAAATTACCTCTTTAAGGACTTGGGTGAGGAGGGTGTTGAACTTGGTGTTGTACTGGGTGGCAGTGATGCTAGCTGGGACCACAGACATTGCTGCTGCTGGGTGACACACAGGACAGACTGGCTGCACTTACCTATCTCAGTGAGGCACATGAGTACCTTGGTCCTCAGCTCTGGCTGCTGCAGGAACTGCCAACACCACCATCCAGTCTCACACATTATAACACAGTCTTTCAACACTGCATAGGAAGAAATGATGCTCGAATAAAAATCCATCAGTACATATGTACACAGCATCAACAAAATCTACCCCACTTGCCCAAAATGTAGCTTGGCACCTGCAGCTCCAGAACACATTTTGGCTTGCATTAGATGCACTAAACAGGACATTTGGGAGAGGCTGCTGCTTATCATAAAACAGCTCGAGGAGCATGAACTTGTGGAATTCATGTAATCTTCACACAAGGGGATAAGAAACAACAATAACACAACAACAACACACAGCATCTACAACTAATGTGCAACATTTTAACATGGTACGTTTAAAAGATAATAATAACAACACCACAACCTTCCATCCAGTCTCACAGATTATAACAAGTCACAACACTGAATAGGAAGAAATGGTGCTCAAATAAAAATGCATCAGTACATATGTACACAGCACCTACAACTAACGTGCAACATTTTAACATGGTACGTTTAAAAGATAATAATAACAACACCACAACCTTCCATCCAGTCTCACAGATTATAACAAGTCACAACACTGAATAGGAAGAAATGGTGCTCAAATAAAAATGCATCAGTACATATGTACACAGCACCTACAACTAACGTGCAACATTTTAACATGGTACGTTTAAAAGATAATAATAACAACACCACAACCTTCCATCCAGTCTCACAGATTATAACAAGTCACAACACTGAATAGGAAGAAATGGTGCTCAAATAAAAATGCATCAGTACATATGTACACAGCACCTACAACTAATGTGCAACATTTTAACATGGTACGTTTAAAAGATAATAATAACAACACCACAACCTTCCATCCAGTCTCACAGATTATAACAAGTCACAACACTGAATAGGAAGAAATGGTGCTCAAATAAAAATGCATCAGTACATATGTACACAGCACCTACAACTAACGTGCAACATTTTAACATGGTACGTTTAAAAGATAATAATAACAACACCACAACCTTCCATCCAGTCTCACAGATTATAACAAGTCACAACACTGAATAGGAAGAAATGGTGCTCAAATAAAAATGCATCAGTACATATGTACACAGCACCTACAACTAACGTGCAACATTTTAACATGGTACGTTTAAAAGATAATAATAACAACACCACAACCTTCCATCCAGTCTCACAGATTATAACAAGTCACAACACTGAATAGGAAGAAATGGTGCTCAAATAAAAATGCATCAGTACATATGTACACAGCACCTACAACTAACGTGCAACATTTTAACATGGTACGTTTAAAAGATAATAATAACAACACCACAACCTTCCATCCAGTCTCACAGATTATAACAAGTCACAACACTGAATAGGAAGAAATGGTGCTCAAATAAAAATGCATCAGTACATATGTACACAGCACCTACAACTAACGTGCAACATTTTAACATGGTACGTTTAAAAGATAATAATAACAACACCACAACCTTCCATCCAGTCTCACAGATTATAACAAGTCACAACACTGAATAGGAAGAAATGGTGCTCAAATAAAAATGCATCAGTACATATGTACACAGCACCTACAACTAACGTGCAACATTTTAACATGGTACGTTTAAAAGATAATAATAACAACACCACAACCTTCCATCCAGTCTCACAGATTATAACAAGTCACAACACTGAATAGGAAGAAATGGTGCTCAAATAAAAATGCATCAGTACATATGTACACAGCACCTACAACTAACGTGCAACATTTTAACATGGTACGTTTAAAAGATAATAATAACAACACCACAACCTTCCATCCAGTCTCACAGATTATAACAAGTCACAACACTGAATAGGAAGAAATGGTGCTCAAATAAAAATGCATCAGTACATATGTACACAGCACCTACAACTAACGTGCAACATTTTAACATGGTACGTTTAAAAGATAATAATAACAACACCACAACCTTCCATCCAGTCTCACAGATTATAACAAGTCACAACACTGAATAGGAAGAAATGGTGCTCAAATAAAAATGCATCAGTACATATGTACACAGCACCTACAACTAACGTGCAACATTTTAACATGGTACGTTTAAAAGATAATAATAACAACACCACAACCTTCCATCCAGTCTCACAGATTATAACAAGTCACAACACTGAATAGGAAGAAATGGTGCTCAAATAAAAATGCATCAGTACATATGTACACAGCACCTACAACTAACGTGCAACATTTTAACATGGTACGTTTAAAAGATAATAATAACAACACCACAACCTTCCATCCAGTCTCACAGATTATAACAAGTCACAACACTGAATAGGAAGAAATGGTGCTCAAATAAAAATGCATCAGTACATATGTACACAGCACCTACAACTAACGTGCAACATTTTAACATGGTACGTTTAAAAGATAATAATAACAACACCACAACCTTCCATCCAGTCTCACAGATTATAACAAGTCACAACACTGAATAGGAAGAAATGGTGCTCAAATAAAAATGCATCAGTACATATGTACACAGCACCTACAACTAACGTGCAACATTTTAACATGGTACGTTTAAAAGATAATAATAACAACACCACAACCTTCCATCCAGTCTCACAGATTATAACAAGTCACAACACTGAATAGGAAGAAATGGTGCTCAAATAAAAATGCATCAGTACATATGTACACAGCACCTACAACTAACGTGCAACATTTTAACATGGTACGTTTAAAAGATAATAATAACAACACCACAACCTTCCATCCAGTCTCACAGATTATAACAAGTCACAACACTGAATAGGAAGAAATGGTGCTCAAATAAAAATGCATCAGTACATATGTACACAGCACCTACAACTAATGTGCAACATTTTAACATGGTACGTTTAAAAGATAATAATAACAACACCACAACCTTCCATCCAGTCTCACAGATTATAACAAGTCACAACACTGAATAGGAAGAAATGGTGCTCAAATAAAAATGCATCAGTACATATGTACACAGCACCTACAACTAACGTGCAACATTTTAACATGGTACGTTTAAAAGATAATAATAACAACACCACAACCTTCCATCCAGTCTCACAGATTATAACAAGTCACAACACTGAATAGGAAGAAATGGTGCTCAAATAAAAATGCATCAGTACATATGTACACAGCACCTACAACTAACGTGCAACATTTTAACATGGTACGTTTAAAAGATAATAATAACAACACCACAACCTTCCATCCAGTCTCACAGATTATAACAAGTCACAACACTGAATAGGAAGAAATGGTGCTCAAATAAAAATGCATCAGTACATATGTACACAGCACCTACAACTAACGTGCAACATTTTAACATGGTACGTTTAAAAGATAATAATAACAACACCACAACCTTCCATCCAGTCTCACAGATTATAACAAGTCACAACACTGAATAGGAAGAAATGGTGCTCAAATAAAAATGCATCAGTACATATGTACACAGCACCTACAACTAACGTGCAACATTTTAACATGGTACGTTTAAAAGATAATAATAACAACACCACAACCTTCCATCCAGTCTCACAGATTATAACAAGTCACAACACTGAATAGGAAGAAATGGTGCTCAAATAAAAATGCATCAGTACATATGTACACAGCACCTACAACTAACGTGCAACATTTTAACATGGTACGTTTAAAAGATAATAATAACAACACCACAACCTTCCATCCAGTCTCACAGATTATAACAAGTCACAACACTGAATAGGAAGAAATGGTGCTCAAATAAAAATGCATCAGTACATATGTACACAGCACCTACAACTAACGTGCAACATTTTAACATGGTACGTTTAAAAGATAATAATAACAACACCACAACCTTCCATCCAGTCTCACAGATTATAACAAGTCACAACACTGAATAGGAAGAAATGGTGCTCAAATAAAAATGCATCAGTACATATGTACACAGCACCTACAACTAACGTGCAACATTTTAACATGGTACGTTTAAAAGATAATAATAACAACACCACAACCTTCCATCCAGTCTCACAGATTATAACAAGTCACAACACTGAATAGGAAGAAATGGTGCTCAAATAAAAATGCATCAGTACATATGTACACAGCACCTACAACTAACGTGCAACATTTTAACATGGTACGTTTAAAAGATAATAATAACAACACCACAACCTTCCATCCAGTCTCACAGATTATAACAAGTCACAACACTGAATAGGAAGAAATGGTGCTCAAATAAAAATGCATCAGTACATATGTACACAGCACCTACAACTAACGTGCAACATTTTAACATGGTACGTTTAAAAGATAATAATAACAACACCACAACCTTCCATCCAGTC
>CP092874.1:64699114-64727035 GCA_030710605.1 Cordylochernes scorpioides | reverse complement strand
CGTGGGTGAAATAATGGTACATTTAATTTGTTGATATAGGGCCTTCCTCTCTGCATCAAGGGCTGTAAAATTAAGCAGGTAATGGGGGAGTTTCTTCAGTAATTTCCGTGTCATACAGTGTACATATTAAGTTTTTGTCCGAGGTATCTTTAATTGTAAGGGATATCGTTGAAACGTTGAGAATATAAAACTTCAAATGGTCGAAGTGTATATATTTTTTAAGAAATTATTTAGGTTTGTTCTTTTGTATCTATTCATTTTCTTGTGTGTGTGTGATATTTGATCCAACAGTTTTACACACCCCCTATGTACCTCGCACGTTACTTTTTGTTTGGTCTTTTTCCATAGGAGTTCTATTCCACTCATCTTTTCTAGTCCATCGGGGGTCCGCCCATCCCAATATGGCCGAAGATCCTAGCCCAGCCAAGGTCCTAGAACCATTCACCGTTTCTTGTAACTAGGGGAAACCAATGATTCCTTTTTTTTTTAACTATAATCCAAGTAATTTTAAAATTTTACTTTGAAAATATATAGAGATAATATATATATATAAAAAACTTCAAAAACAAATAGTTGTTGGGTAGATCTTTTTTTTTTTTTTCATTTAAAGTGTTGCAAGATTTCTCGAGAAAATTTGCTCTTCTACGATCAAATAACAAATAGTACAACAAAAAATGAAACTATTTAAGAATAGCAAATTTGCTCTCAACAAATTTCATCTCACACACTTCACAAATAATAAATAGAAAGAAACGCTTTACTCAACAACCATTTGTTCTTATTTTAAGAACTACAGGGTAATTATTGGTCGCGCGTATCTCTTCTTCTTTCTTATCTCCACTCAATCATATTAGGATATCAAGTTATGACCCTTGATCGTTATAATTTGACAACCATCATGACTGGGTTAAGTAGAATGCATATGCCTTTGTCATTAAGACTGGGAGCACTACTCAATGGCAGGCCGACTTAGCTCCAAAATAAATGGCCGCCTCTGACATGAGGAACAGACGCCATGTGCAGCTGCTTCTAACATGGAGTACAAACACTGCTCATCCTGTATCCCTGGATACTGGGTACTATCAGCCGGGCCAGCTGAACCCAGGTTTTTTAGTGAGCTTGTTACTGCTCCCCCCTCCTCCTTTTTTCATCCGGGCTTGGGACCGGCAAAGGCGGAGTATCTATAGAAACTGATTTAAAGATTATAATTACACTCTGAAGAAAAAAAAAGAAAATTCGCAGAAAATGTTTCAATCACATTCAAAATTTGATAAGCTAATTAATATTTTCTCTCTCAAAGATCCGACAGGAAGTCGACAAGTCGCTCACTTCCTTTTTGATTGGCGGTCGCGATATAACCTCACGTAACTCTAACTATACTAAGCTAACCATACACACCTAAAATGGTCGCGGTATTTTGGCCACCAATCTGAAAGGAGGCGAAGGTTTTGCGACCAGCTGATGCGACCTAGTAGTTCGACGATATTGTCGCGGAGATAAATAAAGCAAGGGCAAATTTGGGAATAATTATTTATTATAAAGAGTATTTACCTTTAAGTTCTCCAATAAAATTATATACAAGAAGTATTTATAGGGAGAGATAATATAACAACTTATCCCAAGGTAAAGATAATCATAATGAGCGTCGTCAGCCACCGAGGCGTCCCGTTTTCCTTATTTGCCGATCAGATTCCGAGAACCCCTCACACCTGTGGTCCCCCCCGGAGTCCAGGGATGATTGACAGGTGTCCCATGGAGCTTCTTGTGACCAGAGTTGTAGAGCTACTTGACAATATATATAAAGAAAAAGATAACTGACAATCATCCTGATATAAATTCACATAAGAGACAGTTTTGTGTAAACAGCTGTATTGTATGTTGATCTTCTGCATGGAATATAAGAAGACGCTTAAAACTTCGCACGCTAGAATAGCTGGTGACAATTGGATTTTTACTGAACCATTGCCATCCGGCCATTGCTTTTGATAATATTGTAGCAAAGTATTTATTATTTTATTAACAGGGTATTATTTCTTATATTTATATTTTACTACTCTGTAAACTTCCCTCGTTGCTTATCTTTTGCTTATCATTCTTAGTTTGTTCTTGCCTTAAATAAATTGCTGTCTCATCCTGAAGTTTTCCTTTTCACTAATTTTCAACGTGGCAATATTAATTTAATACCAACCCTACTTCTCTCCTGCAAACACCCCTGGACCGAGGATTCCGGACTCCCACAAGGCTATGGACCAGGATGGAATAAAGATGAAGTCTCAGTCTCCAGTCACCATACTAAGGGAGAACCCCACTTGGACCCCCCAATACATTCATTCAGAGAAAACCCGTGCGATCCAAGTTTGTAATTGGTTTAGTAATCAATAAATCCAAATTTTATTTCAACGCAAGCATTACAATAAATTCTATGGCTATTTTTCCTCGAGGATATCACGGGATTTTGGAACAGCGACCCTTTAAATTGCTACATCTGCAATGCTAGCATTCCATTGCCCATTCCTACAGGAAAGGGACTGGAAATTCGCGAAATTTCGGGGCTAACTCACTATAATGAACAACATGTATATAAAATTTTTACTACTCTCCTGCTGAATAAAACATTCGTTTATAAATATTTTAAATTTTTCAAGGCGATAGATAAAATGAGGGAAGAAGTGCTCAACTCCACAGACAACGGCTGATTGCTCCCCTAAATTGGTTTTCCTCCTCACTCATGTACATATATAACCTTTTAGGGGAATCCCCTTGTAAGACAATAGTGTCTTAATAAAGGTTTTGTTGTTGTTGTTGCATTACAATAAATATTATAATTTTTTTCTTAAGCTGTCACTCAGGATATTAAAACAAAATAGCTGAAGAGCAAAGGTCTTCAAATATCACGGAAGCTGTTTATGGCAGGGTTTATGTATCTTGAAGATACCGGATTGAAGACCATTGTTCTCTGAAGCCTAGACTGTTTGACCATTTGTACTTTCTGAATTAGCATTGGCAAACATGCACCAGTGGAGGCTCTTTGTATATTTTGTTGTTGTTTTATGAGACGCCTTCAATAAAAGTTTTTTTATTCATATCTCTCTTAATAGGACATATAATTCAGACATACCTACTGGTCTTCTATGAATTATTTTAGGAAGAGCATTACTTTATGCATATATTTATATTTTTCTGAAAAAAATTGAGTAAGCTATATTCAAATATTTAGATATTAAAAGGCATATATTGGATTGAATAAAAAGATTTAATGGCAATATTTCCTGTTTGTTAAACGCCAACCTTTGTCAAGGCATTACATATTGTATAATTTGTACAGTTTTTACAAATGTAATGTGTTTCCAAAGAAGGTTAGCGTTCAGCCAACCGATATATTGGCAAATGAATCTTTTTATTCAATCCAATATATATGCCTTTTTATCATCAAAATATTTATATGTACTTCGATTTTTGATCTAATTTGATTTTTCGTTCAAAAAAGAAACACATGCGGGCTAATTTTCAAATGTCGTTTTTTACAATCACATGCCGCATTATATTATATTGTATTATAAATTACTTTAACTAATATTTACGAACGGAAAAATGTGTCCAGATTAGCCTAGTGAATATGGCATCAGCCCGGTAAGCGGAACAATGTGGGTTCGATTCCCATCCCTAGACACTTTTATTTTTCCGTTTATCATTACTCTTCACAATTCATATTTTAATACTTCATCCCTAAGGTTAAAAATATTCGTTATTACTCCTTAAAATAAATTTTGATTTTTTTTCAAAAGAAAAACATGCGGGATATTTTTCAAATGTCGTTTTACAATATGGGTACTTCTGTTGTTTTCTAAATTTATGTTCATATATATAGTAAACTTAAATACCATAACCAATATCCACCATACAGTGTCGAGTATATATGCAGAGAATCGCTCCTTGTCTACAATAGAACTCTAGAAAGCGGTCTGATGGATTGAATTGACTAAGAGGGTTCACCACTGATGAGCCAAGCCCTCCCAATATTTACCATCGCAGTAAGAACAGTAGAAAAAGTTGGTTTTATTTCTAAAAAAACATTCGTGCATATTGGTTGTATTTCTTAGCTATAGGTATGGCACTTTATAGTTTCATGTTTAATAATAATGATATTTAGAAACTATTTTAGACGAGTAAAATTCTTTTTAAAATTAAACCATTTCTACTGTCCTTACTGCGATGGAAAATTTAATGGAAGGGCCTGGCTCATTAACCCTCCCAGCGGTTTCGCCAGTTTAATCTACCATACCGCTGTTATATTACATATTTAGTTCATCTAAAATACCCATTCCAAGAGTCTAGCAACAGTATAAAAGGAAGATCGAAAAAAGTTGAAGAATTCCATGTGACGTTACCATGTAATAATTAGGAAACAGGTATTTCGTACTACAACAACTGATAATTTCAGAATAACCCACTATATCTAAGTGTTACTATAAGAAGTTTTGAAGCGCGGAATATTTTATAATTAAAACATTTTTCAATAATCCCTATATCGTAGAGGTAGTAATATATAATATTATAAAATTAATGAAGCTTCCAGGGTCAAGTTTCTTTTGCAACTTTTTATTTTTCAAGCTTTCGGACTTGTCAGTCCTTCAACAGGATTATCACGTTAAAAATTTAATAATAAATACAAAAGTTTTATATACACATTATTATATACATAATTTAAATACTTATTATCTATTTAGAGAAATAATGTGTTTATAAAAAGTTTTGTATTTATTTATTAAAATTTTAACGTGATAATCCTGTTGAAGGACTGACAAGTCTGAAAGCTTGAAAAATAAAAAGTTGAAAAAGAAACTTAACCCTGGAAGCTTCATTTATTTTATAATATTATAAATCAGGGAAGAACGTTTATTTATTAGTATTATTTAATCTTTACTGGTTGACAGCTTGCATCCGTTTACTCTCCACACCGCTATTATAATCTTCTCTTTGTCTCAATTATCCTTGTTAAATGGAAAGTATAAAATTCCTCTAAACATATTTGATGGAATATCTAGAGAGCTAACGTGGACTATAAAATACATCAACACCTGACGAGAGTCCTTATGGCGACACCTCATTAATTGGACTTCCACTGGCATTGTATAAAAATCCAAGAAGACTTAGTTCAGAAGGACATCCCGGTAGTTGGCGACTTCTGTACGCTCCAGGAACCTGGGTTACTTAAATAAATAATAATAATAATAATGTCTTTGAATTGAAGGCGATAAAAACGTGGTGATTTTCTTTTAATGGTAAAAAAACAAGCTTTCAGGCAAGAATGCCCTTCTTCAGGTTACAACTTGGAAATCTTTTAAAACTATGGACATGAAAGATAGCCAAATAAAGTAGGTAAATAGTTCAGCTGGGGGGATTGGCGAGGTAAAACACGGAGTATTGAGGTGGGAGGTCGATTTTTCGGTTGAAACTGGGCGTGCAGTGCGAGACCAAAGATTCAAGGACTAGGCGCTGATACTTGTTCCCGACGCCCTTGTAAACGCATACAGCGCTGTCCAAATTGAACGAGTGGCGAAATTCTGTGATGTGTTGGCATAAGAGAGACTTGCGGTCGTTGGTGCGTATGTTGCGGCTGTGTTCAGATAATCTGGTGCAGATAGATCGACCGGTTTCTCCGATGTAACACTGTTCGCAATCGAGACAGGGAATTTTGTAAATTGCGTTGGTGGCGGTTAGGGGATTAGGTTTTAATTGAACTTTTTGTAATCGGATGGCGTAAGGAAGTATAGAGGGAAGGGGTATTATTAAAATAGATACGTATTCCGAATTTGCGTAAAAAGAAAGAAATGTCGGAGTTCCTGGCCGAAAACGGGAGAACACAAAGGTCTTTGTAGGGGGGAGGGACTGTTTTGGTGGAATTAGGCGAGTAAAAATGATGAAGGATAAAATCATGAGGATAACCGGCGGATGAGAGATGATTATATACAATACGTTTCTCATTCTTTTTGAAACAGTCGAGGGAACAGTGAGAGTAAATCCGCTTGGAAATGGTTTTTTACAGTGGTGATTTTGTGGTAAATCGGAGCGTGGGACTTGAAATGTAAGTAGGAGGGGGCGGAATTGGGTTACGGTAAACGGTTGTGTGGAAGGTGTGTTCGGTATTTACAATTAAAATAGTCGGGGAGATCTGTCCTATCTAAAAATGTTTTATAAAGAAGCTTATCCCCGGAAGCCTGATATTTTCACTTTAATACACGGTATAAATAATTCCATAATATTTACCATTATATTTATATATAGTCAAGGTATTCAAATATCCTTCTACAAACAGTCGAGGCAGGATGATGGTTCGTCACCTAGTATAGTAATGGCATTCTTCGAAGGAAAGCCGCACAAAAAGAGCAATTTAGGCTAACTATATTGACCTCTTGGTCGTCTTTGCAGGAAATGTCCATCCAGGCTAGGTCGGAAGTCATAGACCATTGTCTTCACTCCCACCCTACTCGGAACTTTTGCTATTAGGAAGAGCCAGATGGAATGGAACAGGAAAGTAATCTATTTATATTCGACTTTCTCTCTCTGAAAGTTAAAAATCAGCAATAGTCATAGGCGTTGCTGTGTCTTTAGAACATGTAGATTGAATGTTAAGCCATGGGATGGTAGCATGGTAGCATCTGAAGATCGATGCTATCTGCTTGTGATAACAGAAATCTCTTAATCGATATTTCACTAATGAAGATATTAAATCCGTTTACCTCGTTTTTTGCTAATAATATAATCCCTTCGGTAAAATTATAAATAAAATAAAATTCGCTGAGGGAAGAGTTTCTACTCTTTTATTGTCTTGAATTGTCTTTTATTTACCATATAAATTTACTATATATCCTCTTCTCTTCTTCTCTCTTTGTAAATTAGCTCCACTAAACTTTCATTCTCCATATTTCCAAATGGTTTATACTTTAATGGTTCAAATATGGAATGATAGGAGACTGATTTTCTTCGGCACCTGCACAAGAAGAGGGTTCCTCATTTGAATACTGTCCGACTCATTGTTCAATCCACAAGCTGCCAACACATAATAACTCTTCAAACTTTTACCTTTGCTCTTGTCAATTCTCATGGCAATTACATTTATTTCAATTTTTGAATTTAATTTTGAATGTTTTTAGTTTACTATTCATGACCTTTGTAGCACATATATCCTGATATTGTCCTATAGTCTAGCATAGCCGGTGAAATATAGGATTTTTCGAAACTAAAATAGATTCAATCTCCATTGAAAGACCGCTTGATAACATGGCTGCTTTTGTAGCATCAATAAATATTAGGTTAGGTTTGTTCTCACATGAAAGTGTTGATCTCACAAATATAATAACTCAATGAGATGGTCGGCGAGATGGTTTGCAAAATTGCATTGTCATCGTAATTAAGCGAGTGTTAGAAAGTTTAGGCTTCTGTGTGGTCTGGAGGTATATTAAAAATTGAGTGCACAATTTGTGTGGATAGACAGACATGATAGAAAATTATAAATAGGAGATTTTGAAAATTAGTTTAACTATACATCTATTGTATTATATACATATTTTATACACATTCATATACATATATATATTATATACATATATATCAATATTTATAATGTGTTATAAAGTATTGAACATAGAGTCAAACAAAAAAGAACATTAAGTTATTAATAGATATACACTTCGTTCTCTTTTTATGCGGTTTTTTTAATGCGGTTTTGGAGTTATGCGGTGCAAGAAAAAAAAATTATTCGAATTTCGAAATTTTTTTTTTTTTGTGATTCACTTTTTCTGAAAACGAATAAGAATAACAACTACAACTCTACTATTACGCAATCAATACAAAGAAAGAATTTTGTAATGTCCTGGTTGTATGTTAAGTTATCCAACAAACAGTAGAAGGGAAGTTCCAATGTCTTTTATTCAGCGCCTGCCGGTGTCTTACACAACTCGTGCAAAACCGAAATCAAAACTGAAAACCCGCCGGCGTGCCAGCTGCCGTTACAAATTTCTTTTTTCTTTTATTGACATGTTTTCTCTTGATTTGTTCTTAAAAACAAAAGAGACAAAAACAAAAATACCTCTTTAAAATTGCGTGTTTTTATGCTGCATTTTGTTTTTGTATGAAACTAATTAAAAAAAGCCTGCATATTGGAAAGCATTAGAAAATAAAACTTTGTGAAAGAAGGTTACTACCGAAAACCGGAAGATAAATTTACTCAAGTGAATTGTAAGTTTTTTTGAATAATTTTAGTGCGTAATTGTACATTAAGTTTTTTCTATAATTTTTAGTCCTCTTAAAGAAAATGTGTGACAATAATAAAAAACAAAAAAGAAGTGCAATTTCGCTAGAAACCAAAATTATAATTCTCGATTGCTTGGCGAAAGGAGAAAGATCAACAGCAATAGGTAAACGTTATAATTTAGGCGAATCTACTATAAGAGCAATAAAAAAAAATGAAGCGGCAATAAGAAGATCAGTCAGATCTGGTACAAATTTGAGTTCTAAAATTTCATCATATTCAAGAGGCACTTTAATAGAAAAAAAAAACAGAAAAGGCTCTCGTAATTTGGATTGAAGATTTAACTCAAAAAATAATTCCGTTAGATGGACATTTAATCAAGATGAAAGCCCTTAAATTTTACAAGGAGTTAAAAGAATCAGAGCCATCTACATCTTCACGTGAAAGTAATCCACATTCTCTGCCAGCACAGGGTGGTTAACTGGTTTTATAAAAAGACATTATTTTCATAATCTAAAAATAAAAGGTGAGGTGGCTTCTGCAGATGAAGAAGCTGCTAGAAAATATCCTGAAAAGTTGGCTAAAATTATTAAAGATGGAGGATATTGTGCCCATCAAATCTTCAATGCTGATGAAACAGGATTGTTTTGGAAAAAAATGCCAACCCGTACTTACATTGCAAAGTCCGAAAAAAATGCCAGTGGTTTTAAAGCTGCTAAATATCGAGTTACTTTATTGCTGTGCAGCAATGCATCTGGCGATCGAATGTTAAAACCGCTGCTTGTAAATCGATCTTTAAAACCACGTGCATTAAAAGGAAAAGACTTAAATACACTGCCCGTACATTGGATGGCAAACAAGAAGGCCTGAGTAACAACGGCTATTTTCCACTGAATGGTTCAATAAAGGCTTCGTACCCGAAGTAGAAAATCATATGAAAGAGATGGGTCTCGAATTTAAGATCTTATTAATTCTTGACAATGCACCAGGTCATCCAAACTTAGAACATCCAAATATAAAGGTAGTTTTTTCCCTCCAAACACAACGAGCCTAATTCAACCATTAGATCAGGGAATTATTTCAACATTTAAAAAAATATTATGTAAAATTCACTTTCCAATTCATTTTCGATAAACTGGAATCCGATACAATAACAGTTACTGAAGTTTGGAAACAATTTAATATCTTGAACTGTGTAGATCATGTTGCGTTAGCAATTGCCGAGATAAAATCACAAACTTTAAATGCATGTTGGAAAGCTGCTTGGCCTGAATGCGTATCAAAGATAAATGAATCAAATAGAACAACAAGAGGTGGTGAAGGTTTTGATGATTTTTGCGAGCATGATATAGAAGAATTGCTTGTGGACGAAGCCCTAAATGATGATGATATTTTGGAAAGTATGGTAGATACTACTAAAGATTTCGAAACAGTAGATAGCGAACTGGAAGATGTTACTCCACTGGACGAAAAAATTACTTCGGGAAGGCCTTCAACTTTCCGGTAAATTGGAAATTTTTTTTATTCAAAATGATAATGATGTAGAACGCGCCTTAAAATTCCAACGTGATCTGAAATTTTGTATGTCTGGCTACAGAGAACTCTACAAAGAACTAGTCAAGCCATCACAGCGTTTGATTACTAACTACCTTGTCAAAGAAAAAAAATCACTGAAGTTCCTAAAGAAGCATTACCATGTAGATCTGATGACGTAATTTTATCTTCAAGTGATGAAAGTGATCTTGCACCAATCCACAAACGGGTTCGCACATTATCAGACAGCGAATAATGATGAAAACATTCTTAATATGATTTTAAATAAAGTTTTGTTTATGTTTTTTTTTTACATATTAAGTTTTGTTTTTGTTATTAACACACATATGTGCCATTTATTAAAATATGATGAGAAAAAAATTAAATCTTATTATTTATAAATCTTTTTTTATGCGATTTCTGATGCATTTTAAAACATTATTTAGGTTTTATGCGATTTTTTTAATAAATGGAACGTATCCATCATTTTACATATAAATGTATGTCTTTTTTTGTGCGATTTTTTTTATGCGGATTCCCCTGGAACGCATCTACCGCATAAAAAAAGAACCAAGTGTATATATATATGTTATATTAAAATATTATTTTATTTATAATTATATTTCATATAGATTCAAATACTCTGCTAAATCGACCGCCAGAGGTCACGCTTCCCCTAAAAAAACTCATTGTTGTTGTTTCCCGATGGCCGCTCAAACCTTTTGTACATTATATAAATAAGTTTTTCATTTTTTTATTCTTACGCCTTAAGCCAGGCTTACTTTTATCAAATTATGTTTTTTATATATTCCTTTATCTCAATTAAAGCAATTACTGATCAAAACTATTTTTTATTATTATAATTTCAAGATTTTGCCACGACTGCATTACCATAGCATAATCCACAAGGTAATCAAATATCAAGCAGAAATATTTTTAATAGTATAATATATTAATAACTTAACTAATGTTAGTGGGTTCCATATATGAAAAATTTCTATATATTTATGAGCTATCTCTTTATTTAGATTTCAGTCGTGTAACAGCTCTGAATACTATATTGTATGTGGAGAAGCATAATATCCTTAAATAATATATATCCTTTATAAATAATTTATATTGTTGAATCCTGTGTTTGATGCACCCTTTTATTTATATATATATATATATATATATATATATATATATATATATTCAGAATAATCTCTGATATTTAAATTTATTTCAAATCAATATTATAACAGGTAATGTACTATAGTATCATTCTCCTTTTATTTATACAATTGTTATTGTTTGCATCTTGATTATTGGATTGTGTAGAGTGAGAAATATAACCATTGAATATATTAGGAAGAATTGTTGGATGTTATTGTCAAATATTATTTTTATTCTATGGTTGTAATAATCTGTGGCTTAAAATATGTGGTGTCAGGAATGTATATACTGTATATAGGTGAGAGTTAATAGAGATAAGTGGTTAAAGAGAGATGTTATTTTATTAGTAATGTTTACTTTTAGATATATTTAGTAATTTATGTTTCTTATTTTTGTACCTTCAATAAAGAAGATTTATATTTTAGAAGAAAAGTAATTATTGAGATCCACCATCAACAGAAATTGCTTTGTCATTCCCTTATTTAGTTTTATTATGGGTGAATCACGCTCTGGAAAGATGCAGGTCATGTGCTAGAAGTAAATTAAATCCGCCCAATATGGTGCAACAAGATGTAAGTTTTAAAATAAAAGTACAAACATTAGGTCTCCAGGAAAATTGTCTTTTTACAAATCTTTTATTTATAAATATATCTAGCTTTCG
Source organism: Cordylochernes scorpioides (assembly GCA_030710605.1). NCBI lineage: Eukaryota > Metazoa > Arthropoda > Arachnida > Pseudoscorpiones > Chernetidae > Cordylochernes > Cordylochernes scorpioides. Next base: position 64,715,435 of record CP092874.1, on the reverse strand, counting down.
TGGAAGGAATCCCTTTTACAAGAGAAAATATTTACATTGGACCGCCAATAAAATAAGAATTAAAATTTTAAAATTAATATTTTATTTCTTATTCTATTGACGTTTCAATGTAAATATTTCCTCCTGTAGAAGGGCTTTCTTGCCTGGAAGCTAGAGATATTTATAAATAAATGATTTGTAAAAAAGAAGCATTTCCCTGAATATCTAATGTTTGTATTTTAAGGTTGCTTCAAGAGATTATTTTATTGAATATGTGAGTTTAAATATATGGAACATATATATATTAGGTTGTTTACTGAAACTTATCCAAAGGACATTGCGACTGCTGTGATAGAGATTCATGGAGACACTGATGCTCTTCATTGGACACAACAACAACAACAGAAAATTGACATGGACCCAGAATAGCAGCTTTACATACCCAAGATAGTGAACATTGCGACTGCTGTGATAGAGATGCATGGAGGCATCTGTTGCTATTTTGAGGATCCCATTCTCCTTATTTTATAAAATCTAACCGTTTTAATAACAATTTCTAGCTCTGAAATAGATATTGCTTATTACCTTCTCTTTTGGTTTTCTTTTTGCCTTTTTCACTTTCTACGTCTCTTTGATACGTTTTCTTTAATTAAATTTATCCTCTCTAGGTGGTTCAACTCAAATAATAAATTTATTTTTCTTCAATTAACCCAGCCAATCTCTTTATTGGCTTGATTGTTTTTATATAATTTTACTGTATATATCATATTAACATTAAGGTACTATTACTGTTTTTCCTGGTTTTCCTATATATTGTAATTCATTAAAATCGTGTCAGAGGTGTATATGTAAAAATTCTAAATTATTTTTTTGTTGTTGTTGTTGTTGTTTGTAGGGAATTAAAATTTCTAAATTAAACTAAAATTTCTAAACTTTCTAAAACCTCTTTTTTTTTTTGTAACTCGTGTTCTCTTTTGGAAACCTGATATATAAAGAAAGAGAGATTAACGACTCCTGGAGAAGAAGAACTCAAGCTCAGCGAAATACTTTAACTTATAAAATTTGAGTTAGGTATATACGCGAACAACTCCTAATAAAACTTTTTGAATTTCAAAAATGTTTAACTCTTAAAACCAAATGTTAAAGCTGGATACCACCACAATGACAAGTCTGTTTTTAGTTACATCAAGGGAGACTATGCGGTGATCTTGATCTAGGACATAAAACTTTTAATTTCAAAAATGCATATTCTTCAAAGCAAATGTTAAAACTGAATCCACCATAATAACAAGTCTGCTGCTACAATAACAAGTCATGTAACTAAACATCAAGGAAGACTATGCGGTGATCTTGATCTAGGACATAAAGCTTTTTAATTTCAAAAAATGTTTAACTCTTAAAAACAAATGTTAAAGCTAGATACCACCGCAATAAAAAGTCTGTTTTTAAGTTACATCAAGGAAGACAATGCGATGGTCTTGAATTAGGACACTATTTGCCCCCTGGGCTAAAAGTGAAAACAAACCCATGGACTACTTTGTTTTTTTCAACTCTAAGCCTTCCGATGGAGAAAATTACAGATAGTCATTCATTTAAGAATCGTCTATCTAAGTCTGGAATTAAAACATAGAGCTACATTTTCCTTTTTAAATAGAGCAATCTATAAATGAATCTTTAAGTAAAAAGGCAAATATTGAATTAAAATATCATTTATTTTACCAATATTTCAGTTGGCTGAACGCTAACCCTTTTCAAGGTATTATAATATTAAACACACATTAATATTTTAAAATAGCTTGAAAAAGGTTGGAGTTGAGCCAACTAAAATATTATTAAAATAAAGGATATTTTGATCCAATATATGCCTTTTTATTTAAAGAGTTACATTTATAACGCCTTGCCAAAATGTTTTGATTCTTATTTTTTCCTGACGAGGACAAAAGATTTTGTCGAAATGTTGAGAGATAAAAAAAACAACTATTGACCGTAGTATCTCTTAATCTTAAGAACTAAAACAAAGAGGTCTTATATAAGGACAACCTGGGTTTGATATTACTTAGGCTCAAGAACCCATGTGTGAATGCTAATGGATAACTGGTGTTAAAACTATCTCATTTGAATATTTTATCATTTACTGATGACGTGCCGAAAAGAACCATGAGGTGAAGCATTGAACACTGTATAAAAACACAGACCAGGGTTCGTCAAACTTTAGAGTCGGAAGAATCAAAAATTACAATTTACAAAATTTCAAAGTTTTTAAAAAGCCACAAAATATTTTTCTTGCCAAAATTAAATAGTACTCGCATAAATAATATTTACGTATGGAACTATATAAAGAGCCGCAGCTTCACATCCAAAGAGCCGCATGTGGCTCGCGAACCGCAGTTTGCCGACCCCTAGGCTAGACAGTTTAAAATAATGATTGTTAAGGGTTGGGCATCACTTTGGCAATTGGGATAAATTGGACCATATTTCAGTATTCTTTTGCTTTGTCGACCTAGATGTAACCACATGTTATGTCTTTTATGTGAAAAAAAAAAGGAATTATCTACTAATTTTTACTAAATCAAATATTTATATTTATATATTTAACTTATCCAATCTAATTATTATTTTTCTTCAAGCTTTTCGTTGTTTGAATATCTATGATAATAGATCGAATACTGTATATCAGTGATAATATTACTCTGCATATTAATATATAATTATTTAAGAATATTTATTGAGTAAAAATATCAGGCTTTCAGAGAAAAGTTTCTTTTCAAAATCTTTAATCTCTAGCTTTCGGCGCGGGCACGAGGATTAATTATTGTATAGTAGAACCTCCCTCCAGCGGACACCCCGCTAGCAGACATCTCTCCACAAAGGACAGTTTTCATTTTCAAAATTACCATTTTTACAATTTAAAAACTCTCTGGTAAGAGAACCTCTCTCCCTAAAGGATACTTTGGCTCTGTAATTAGGTGTCATTTACAGGGAGGAGGTTCTACTGTACCATGTTTTCTCCTGTAGAAGGGCGTTCGTGCCCAAAAGCTAGATATTAAAGATTTTGAAAAGAATCGTTTTCCTAGAAGCCTGATATTTTTTACTCAATATTGATACATGGGACTATTTTTTATTGAATTAAGACTATTTATAACAATTAACTCTCCCAATACCTAACTGTTGTATATATATTAATTAATTGTTACCACAGAGTGTGTGTAAGCCCTAATCAGCAAGTCCAAGGCTATCTGCACATTTCCGTAGTTTGTCCTTAGGGAGACTCTTCGTTAGTATATCCGCCTCCATGTCTTCACTTTTAGTGTATTCCAGCTTGATTCCATTTTGAATTTCCTCTTTCACAAATTAATACTTTCGGTTTATGTGCTTTGTTCGTGAAGTCATTTTGACAGATTGTATCCAGTTTATTGCAATAACACCACGCACGCTCAGAATTTTTGCTGGAGTTGGTTCATGCTCAATTGTCAGCATGGAGAATCAGAGAGTCGGGCAAATCTTCTTATATATCTGGTTGAAAGGTCTTCAATGTCTGTTCAATTTATCTATCCGAGAGAGAGGGCTATTTTTTCTCTTTTTCTATAAAATATTGTGTTCGTTTTCCTCCATATTTATTCATGTTTAATCCAATAGAATATGTTTTCAAGAATTTTTTTAAAATCTAAGAAATATCCCCGCCAGAATCATTGTTTGAATGATTTTGTGCGTGTGATATCATAAAAGAAGTAATTAAAATATAAGAAGAAAATGTTTTCAAATGTTTTATATAAGCTTTAAAATATATAGGTCTTTATTTTTGTACAATAATATTCCAAGAAGAAGACTAGATTCTTATCGATATATTGGATTTTAACAGATCGGTATTCAAGGTGCGGTTCTGATTTATATTTGTTATTAATATATTTTATTTCTCTCTTTATAGATCAGAAGAATAATTCTATATGACACAGAAAAGAACCACCCTTAAAACAAATATTCTTTTTGAATGGATATTGCTTGCTCTCTTGAAGGTTGGGATAAGCTAAGACATTTTAGTTTTTACAAAGGTGGTCATTTGGGAATATGGTTACCGATCGTAAGTTGGTTCCTTGAAGGTTTTACACTGAGTCAGGTGTGTCTTACCCTAGTTCTATTTAACTCTGAAGTGTGTTGATGAAAGGTTTGGAGGTCGGATCTGCTACACTGGGAGGTGACCCAGGAAATCTCCCACGCTCTGTGCGGTGGGTGACGTGGCAGAGAGATGTGGGCGTCTCTCGTTTAAGTAGCTTGTTAACCACGCTGTGGTTGAGACCCAAACTGTCAAAATCTCCAAGACAAAATTCACTTTTATGAAGATAATACATTTCTTTAATAAATAACTCATAGCGCACTCTGTATATGGATGGTGGAATTGTTCAACGCTATTTCCTTTTTTATCATATTGTCACTTAGAAAATTTGGAAAGAAAAACTTCAATATGACCACAGCAATTTATTTGAGACAAACAAAAATTTATATAATACAAGACAAGCAATAAGAGGAGTATACAGAATAGCACAAGAGGGATATAAATATCAAAATTATTAATCTGTTCATGAATAGTAATAATTCGCTACAATATTGTCGCGATGAAAAGTAATTGAATAAGTTCCCAAATGACTTCAAATATTTATTTATTTATTGTAAAGATATCGGATATAAAATAAAGGTTACTATACATGCGCCAAATCGACTCATGAGTTACAGCGAGAAGGGAAAAACTGAGTTTCTCCCTTCCACGTGGCGTCTCTGTTTTCCCCGACAGGTCCGTCCAGTCTAAGATAAGAGGAAGTACAAGAAAACTCGGCTCCCCTTGACAATATATAGGACTCATTGTGTATTGTATAAGCCGCATTGTATTGCATTATAAATTAATTTATATAATATTTACGAACGGAAAAATATGTCCAGGGTAGCCTAATGGACATGGCATCTGCCCGGTAAGCGGAACACTGTGGGTTCGATTCCCATCCCTGGACACTTTTATTTTTCCCTTTATTATTACTCTTCACAATTCATCCTTTCATACTTCATCTTTAAGGTTAGAAATAATCGTTATTTCTCCTTTAAATAAATTTCGATTTTTCGTTCAAAAGAAACACATGCGGGATATTTTCAAATGTCGTTCTACAATCATAAGCCGCATTATATTGCATTATAAATTACTTTATATAGGACTCACTTCTACAATCATTAAACTGAAGATGAGAAAATTTAGGGAAACTTAGCTTATCAGTGAGGATCTTCCTCTGCGATTCTGTCAATATAATCCACCAACTCTTTATATAACTATTGTATGTTTATTCTGCCTACATAGTCTGTACTTGAAAGTTTATTCTTAGTGATGGTTTTTATAACGAAAATATGGAAAGATACTTCTGTCATTTTATAAATTTCGTAAATATATCTTGGTAAAAGATGAACGATTGGTTCATCCAAATATTTAATTAATTAGAAATCTTATTAAAATTCAAAATAAGCCCTATTTTAAAAATATATTTGTGTGTGTGTATATGCTTCAAGCACCATTCTTCAGCTTAAAGAACAAGACAACAAATAAATAAACCTGTTTAGACAACATAGATGAAAAATACTTAACGTTCTCGGTATGTGGATAATGGAATAAATTTCTTAAATATCTTAAGCAGAAAATTGAACATTGTGAGTTAGATTAGGTCATCAGTGGTCAATCCTTCTCCCTCCGGTTGACATCAGAGAACCTTTGTAATCTATTTGTATCTGTGATTGTGGAGAGTCAGGCGTGCCTAGTTGCCTCTAAGTTGTCACTGCGCTGAATCCCCTTTTCACAGACATAATTAAGATTGAAATATGTTTATTTAACTGGAGTACTTACATTCTAGGGCCTTACAAAGTATACAGAGAATTGATCGTAGATTTTAAGACAATTTTATTGACTTCCGTCAATAGAAAATAATACATAATTAATTAAGAGAGAGAGAGAGAGAGATATGAGGGGAACTATACATACAGCTATTTACAATTGGAGAAGGTGTGAATATTCGAAACTATTATAGACGCGTATGATTCTTTTGAAAATTAAACAATTTATACTGCCCTTACTGCAATGAAAAAATTAAAGGGAGGGCCTGGCTCATCAGTGGTGAACCCTTCCACTGTTCACCCTGGCAAGGTTCACCACTGATGAGTCAGGCCCTCCCTTTAATTTTTCCATTGCAGTAAGGGCAGTATAAATTGTTTAATTTTCAAAAGAATTATACGCATCTATAATAGTTTCGAATATTCATAACAGATGGCGCGCTGATGCATCATAATACATAAGGTGTACATTTTAAAAATAACGATTTTGCAACGCTGTAGCTCACGAAAGAAGCGCGCGATTCGCGTGATGTTAAATTTATTCGAAAGACAAGCATTGATTTATATTTCATTAAAAAACTTTTTTTATTATTTGAAATACCTAAAATTATTAGTGATTTTGTAAAAGGTTACGTTTTCAGACTTTCCGAGGAGAAATACTCGTTTACCCAAATTATTAAAATTATGAGAGAATATTGATATTACTAAGTTCACAATCAGTCACATAACAAAGCAAAACAAAGAAAATTTTGATATCTATGAAATTAAGCGAAATTTTCTTCTGAAAAAAGGTGCCTGAAGAAACCTTCAAATCCAACGGAAAGAAAAATGAAGGAAATGGTTATCAGAGAGAATCCACCTTCTCAAAGGAACATTTCCACAATAACCAACGTACCACCTTCTACCGTTAACCGTATTATTAGGGAAAAATCGGCTTAAAATACGTAAAAAGGCGAAAGTTCATGTTCTCAAACCGTACCATATTGAGGAACGAAAGACCTGCAGCAGGGCCCTTTATAAAAAGTACCTGGTAGGTGAAAAATGGAAGAATGTTGTTACACTGGACGAGGCATGGGTTTACCTCAATGATAGCAACCAACCCTGTGCCATTTACTACGCTAAATCTCAAATAAACACCTTTCAGAACTGGATTAAGCAATGCAAGGAAAGTTTCTCAAAGGGCTTCGTGATCGTTGTAGGTTTCTGCTACAATGGGAAGCTTCCTATAAAGAAGGTAGACCCAAATGTCAAGATAAATTCGCAAATCTACCAAAAACCTGTCTTAGACCTATTTATTATTTCGACAATGATGTCCCGTTTTTGTATCCAAGTGACTCAAGATCTATGTGGCTGCACCAGGATAAAGCCATGAGTCATATAACTGCCATACAATTTATTAACAGACAAGATATTTGCCACTATAAATAATACGAAGACATGGATATCTCTCCCTAATATATAGATACAACAATACATCAATCCAATGCATATTACAATAATGCCTTTTTCAATATTAATCTATGAAAAAATAAAGGTTTCTTTAAGGCACAAATATAAACTTCATTTTTGCAATTTTATAAGGTATTATGTTTTATTCGACGATCATAATATCAAATAAATACCTTTGGTGTTTTTAATGTATTTATAAAAATGGATTTTACTTTTTTTTCTTCTTGATAGTTTGAAAGTTTTCTTGAAATATCGAAAGAGTTGTTGTAAATTCTTATATAATATAGAAAAACGATTTTCTAGGTATATTTTAGGCCTGTGTTATTGGAGCTATGTTATTTGGAAAAGAATTGAACTTTCCCAATGTGTGGAAATTTACTCTACATATTGCGGCGATGTAATTCTCACACTAAACATATCTAAATATGGTGAGAGACCAAATTCCTTTGGAATCAAATTCTACGTCATTTTCTAAGAATTGTTTCATGTTTTCCCTCTAAGATTCAGTTAAAACACTAACCCATCGGATATATTCGAGAGAAACTGTCTGCATTACTTAAGATAGAATGTGTTTCTAAATAAACATCAGGGCGTTAAAACAGGTTTACAGAGAAATATTTCTTGAATCTTTCTATAGCCAATGGGTTTTTTTTTTTTGTGAATATGCAGCTTGTGAGGAACGCTATCCGCTCTCTAACAGCAGTGACTAGTTGAAAATAATACAAAATTGGAATTGTACTGTGGATAAATTAAGAAAAATGACATCTGGTGATCGTTCGACAGTTAGTTGCGCGATCAGGAGATGTCTTTTTTCTTAGCAGCATCTATTGTTGTGATGGGAAAGTTGCAACTACCTCTCCTTCTCTACAAAATGGCCAAACAAATCTTAAATATTGTTTGTTCTTTAGAAGATTGCTTTTTCTAACGTCACATTCAGGTAGTTAAAGGACAAGAATTTATGAAAATGTTCAAATAGAGATTTTGAAGCTTGAATATATAACTTAAATAACACACGTACTTCTTAACTTGGCATCTTTAAGCATAGATGATTCAATAAAATATCAGGATAGACTTGAATTCATCAGTGATGGAGGCATCAGCTCACTTTATGATAAATGTTAATTCTATTCATTAGAACTTGGAGTTCCATGACATCCACTTTCTTCTCTTTTTTTCGAAATTTGTATTTTGAAAAGTCTTTTGACGGGAGAATCAAGAAAGTCATTTATTAAAAAGATAATTGTAACAACAATGGGTGAAAAGATATTTAAAATATTTTGAAAGGAAATAATTTTTTCATCGACCCCAAACAAAATATTTTAACAAAACAAATTAGGAGATGTATCGCTATATTTCTAAAATTACAGAATAACTTATAGAACAATTTATTCAATTTAGTAGTGATGATGATCTTTTTATCCACGACCCACTTCATCCGGCGTTAGGGTTGTTTTCTGGAGAATGGTCATAGAAAAGGTTCTAAACCACAAAAATAACTTGTTATATTTGACCATAAGAAAACAGCACTCCAAGGATTCAATTTCGTATATATTCTTGTTGCTCTTCGCATAATTCCCATATTCTAAGAATAATTAGCGTTAAGGAAGTTCCACGGAAGATTGTGAAGAAACCTGAGGAACTCTAGCTACACTCGCTTTAGAGAAGCTCTGCCAACTGTCATTAGTAGAACTTAGAGAAGAACCTACAAATTAACTATCTGAAAATAGATCGCCTGGCTCATTAGCAGAACTTAGAGAAGAACCTACAAATTAACTCTCTGAAAATAGATCGCCTGGCTCATTAGCAGAACTAAGAAGAACCTACAAATGAACTCTCTGAAAACAGATCGCCCGGCTCATTAGTAGAACTTAGAGAAGAACCTACAAATGAACTCTCTGAAAATAGATCGCCTGGCTCATTAGCAGAACTAAGAAGAACCTACAAATGAACTCTCTGAAAACAGATCGCCCGGCTCATTAGTAGAACTTAGAGAAGAACCTACAAATGAACTCTCTGAAAATAGATCGCCCGGCTCATTAGTAGAACTTAGAGAAGAACCTACAAATGAACTCTCTGAAAATAGATCGCCCGGCTCATTAGTAGAACTTAGAAGAACCTACAAATGAACTCTCTGAAAATAGATCGCTCGGCTCATTAGTAGTACTTAGAAGAACCTACAAATGAACTCTCTGAAAATAGATCGCCCGGCTCATTAGTAGAACTTAGAAGAACCTACAAATGATCTCTCTGAAAATCGATCGCCCGGCTCATTAGTAGAACTTAGAGAAGAACCTACAAATGAACTCTCTGAAAATAGATCGCCCAGCTCATTAGTAGAACTTAGAAGAACCTACAAATGAACTCTTTGAAAATAGATCGCCCGGCTCATTAGTAGAACTTAGAAGAACCTACAAATGATCTCTCTGAAAATAGAAAGCCCGGCTCATTAGCAGAACTTAGAAGAACCTACAAATGAATTCTGAAAACTGAGATAGCCTGGCTCATTTTTAGTAGAACTTAAAAAAGCCTGCAAGTGAACACTCTGAAAACTGAGATGGCCTCGCTCATCAGTATTTCTTAGCAGAACCTATAAATTAACTCTCTGAAAACCGAGATAGCCTGGTTCACCAGTATTACTTAGCAAACCTTTTAATGAACCCTCTGAAAACTGAAATTCCCTGGCCATCAGTATAACTTAGTAGAACATACAAATGACCTCTCTGAAAACTGAGATGGCTAGGCTCATCAGTAGAGCTTGCAAATGTATAGATATTAACTATTCAAGGACAATAGTGTCATCTTCACCTCATCACTTTTGTAGAAAATTTGGCTTATTTCATAACTCCTCTCGTCGGATGTTGAAAAATCTTAGACACACCCCTGAACTGACGAGGGCCACGGCCCGAAACTATGGTGAGCTTATCTATCAAATTTGCCAAATCTAGTGCTGTGGTACGTTCACGCAGAAGCTATCACGCACCAGAAACTCTGCTCAGCATCTAAAATGAACTTCCGTGTTCGCAACCCGGAAGTTCATTTTAGATGCTGAGCAGAGTTTCTGGTGCGTGATAGCTTCTGCGTGAACGTGCCACAGCACTAGATGAACATGCGCGGCATCGCCGATCTTCAGAGGAGAATTCATCTCTACTGTTTTCTCAAGGAAACATGAGGTCTAAATCTGCTTCCTGCAAAGGAATGGTATCATGTCCTTCGACGACGTAGGAAAAATTTCCCATGGATACAGAGCAATAAGAGCGGCCGCGCTAGCTGCGGACCATCTCCACTATGGCGTGTGAAAAAGATGCGTGGATCATCGGTAACCTGAACATCGAGAAATCGCCTAAAGACCTGGCATCGGGTTCGGTAGAATCCCTTTACTACTAAATCGTATGCTGCCACTTTTTTGAAACTGCACTGAAGCATTCAAGGGTCACTAACATCGGAAGCCGCATCGTCTGGACAGAATCATACTTCCATCAGGAAACTGCGACCGCGTCACCCATTACAAAATCAACGACTATGCCTATTCGGATCGCCATGAGAACCGTCTCCGAGTCCGGCAGTAGATACAATGAGAGGGCAAGCCACTTCCTGAGGAAGATACTACTCGCTCCGACTATTCTTCCTTGTCGGACCTCGGGCGTTTCCTCCGAGCCAGACGTCGCTCTCTTCCCTCCTACACCGACGACGACGGTAACGCTATCTCCAGAGAGCAAACTGAGGCGTTTTTTTTTTTTTGACGGATAAGTTCTTAGCTCGGCTGAAGTCATTGCCGACTTCTTCACTGAAATGACCCTTAGAATTCGACGAATGGGACTAGCTTTTCTCGCCGACATCTCCTGGGACCAGATTGCGACAACCATCTATCGCCTGACAAAAGGCTGTGTCTGGGAATGGAGAAATATCCTGCGATTTTGTCAAGGCCTTTGAAGCATTATTCGCCGAAGTTCTTTGGCAAGTCCTTGAGGTTTTTTGGCTCCACTGGGCCTTGCCCCCATCTTTGAGACACAGGAAAATCATCCAGCTGCCGAAACCGCGTGGTGGACCGGGTCTATAGGCTCTCCAGCCAATCAGCCTTTCAACGACCAACGACAAGATCCTCATTTGCGTGCTCATGGCCTTCTGCGTCGTCATCTGTTAGACCTCGTACCAGAATGTCAGACCTACGCCGTTTTGGGACGATGATCCTCATGAAATATTGCGCAAGATCATTGTCTGATAAGAACTCCTGGGTGGAGAGACATGAAATGCCACTGGCTGCTATCTCGCTGAACCAGAAGTCAGCGTTTGACAGTCTGAACAGGAACTACTTATACGCCATGTTGGAGATTCTGGACTTGCCGTCTCTGCCTAACTCAGATGGGTTTCTGTCCTCTATGGGAAGCAGAGGCCGCCATATGGGGTATAGATGCCCAGACGAAGGCCTTTCCGCTTCTCAACGAGGTGAGGCAGAGCTTACTCTCATCGTCACCTTCTTCAGTATCGGAGTTGGGCCTCTGACATGTCGCCTCGAGAGAATTTTGGACCGCGGCAGCGTGGTCCCCTATGAGAATGACCTCGTACTCTTCATTGGAGATAGCGGTCAGTTTGAGATCGTGCCCTCATCTTCGAATAGGTCCTCATGGCCTCTGGGTAGCTGTCAACCTCAACAAGATCTGCGGGTTCAAGTGCGGTTCCTGGAAGCAACGGACAAATATTTGTCTGGGTGTTCAAGTCGCTGACTGTCCTGGGCTCGCGTTTTCTTTCCCTCCTCCCACTCGTAAACGTTGCACTTGTTCTCTATGAGCCAGACCTAGAAAGAAGCTCACTCAGTGTCAGTCGCGATCACTAGAACTCTTATTGTGTGACATCAATCTGTGGATCACAAGATACCACTTTCTGTAGTTGAAAGAATTCTTCCTGACATATATTCACACGTGTAGCGGTGTTGTCGCCGCAGTGACTAACGAGATTCGTGCACCCCTTCTTAGTCTGATCTACTTTGTCTCTTAAACTAGTCTGTGTTTACTTCTATTCCCAATAGGTTCTTTCCATATAATTTTGTTCTATTTGATTACTTAAAGATAATTTGATTTTAATTTGTAAATATATCATCAGAATGTTATTTCAAAAGCATGCCAGATACATATACCAGAATAGCATAACTATCACACTTCTGTATTAGACAAAAATATACAATTAAAAGTATCTAGGAAGATATAAATGACAGCGAAGCATATTAAAAATCATTCAAAATCCAGTAGAAGGAATGGAGCAACAATATATCAGTCAAAATTTGCCATAAGTCTTTAGAAGGAAGCCGATAAGAATTGTTCCAGAAGCAGTATATTAACTGATCTAAGAGTGAAAGGAAGGCAATGTCTACAGTAAAAATCTTGTAGCGGTAAAAAGCTTATTTTCATTTTATTATATGCATAAAATAAGTTTAAAAAAAAAATGAAACAAGCCTATACATTTCGCAAATTAAAGACTTTGAAAAACAAAGCCGATATATTTTTAAAACTGTAAACAAGTGATGCTTAATATATTTAATTATATATTTTTTTCATTTGTTAAACATTTCAGAGGTAATTTATATGCAGTTTCGAACATATTAATAAATATTTTAAAATGAATATAGTTTTTTTTTTTTTTTTAAACACTGACCCGCCATTTGTTTTCAGCATCAATAAAAATGCTTTTTCGTAAACATCAAAATAATGAAAAATCGTTTTTTGATTTTTTAATCGTTTTCTATGCATTTGGTGATAATAAAATCAATGCAATGTTTATGACAATTTATTTAGGTTATTTTTAGCACATTAATATATCACTATTAGAATGTTTTCTTTTTAAAATAGCATCACTGTGTAAACTGACAGCTCCTTGTCTGCTCATTTTCTAGAACAACAAAGTAACCTTACAATAATATTTTTTAAAGCATCCTCAAAACAATAATAATATGTTAATGGTAAGTAATAATCATTTTTTGGCTGACACTAATTGTTTTAATAATTTTATTAAAGTTTACTTATATTGTCTCTTTATAAAATGTTTTGCATTTATCAACCACATGTCAAAAATTATGACACAAAATATATCACTAAACATTTATAAAAGTGTGGCAAATATTATTTCAGATTATTTTAATATATATATATTATTTAAAGCTATTCCATATAATCTGCCCCTGATTCCTCAAGTATCAATACTGTTTTTTTAATTCATGCGTTGGGTCTAGTATATATAAAAATCTATTTCGTAAATATTTATCAAAAATCGCAATGAAAAGTCATTCTGGTAGGTTGGAAGAGGTGCTGTCATATTAGTGATATTGAAGTGATATTAGAATGCAGAAGTAATATTAGTCTAACTGATTACCATGTATCCATCAGCCAATCAGAGAGAGATACAATAACTCAGCATCACTTCTACTGACCTGTCAATCATCAAAATATCTTTTGGTAATATTATTCTGAGAAGGCTCAGGATTCCATGGCATGAGTCTTTCTATATTAGCATATGTTTCTATTAACAAATCAAAAACAACCGTGAATTCACAGGCTCTATGTAGGGTAAAAAAGGCTGGTATGAAAATGAGACTTTGTCTTTCCTAAAAACATTCTTGAACAAAATTAACTCTTGTCTCCTTAAAAAAGATAGACAACCGTCGATATCAAAGACTTTTCCACTTCAAGTTTTGTCCATGATTGTATTACAATCCCAGCCACCAAAAATGAACATCACTCCATAGGGATGATTTTCTATTATAACCAATATCTACCCACAAGGGTATTTATTATAATCTATAATCCAAATTGTGCCTTATCAATATCTATCCAATTATAAATTAACAGACAAAAATAATAATATTTATATAGAAAAGAACATAGCTGGATCTGTTAAAGAAAAAAATCTAGGTCAGATCCAGATATGCCCTTTTCTATATAAATATATGTGATATCTTGGGACCTCTGGGACCAGTGTTACCTGATGCTAGACGAACCTCGATGTCAACTCTACCGTGCAGTCGTGGTGGAAGGCGACACAGCTGGGCCAAAGGTGAAATAAACAAACAGAGATTCCACTAAGAAGCGTCTGACGTCAAGAAGGAATGGGATGAGGAGAGAGGGAGATCTTTAGAGCAAGTGTTACCTTGTTGAGAGCCAAGCGTATACTGACAATTCTTGCTTCTCGATTTAACACCAAGACCTTGCTTCTTTCTAATTGGCTGACCTATTTAGGTGATTCTTTCCTAATTGGTAGGAATATGTCACATGGCCGTTGGCTATTGGTTGACCTACTTAGGTATGGTCTTCTCTAATTGGCCTTGCGGCTTTCTTTGATGGAAGATACGTCCGGTCTTGTTCCGGAAATATTGGGCGTCTCTCTACTTTTATAACTTTTGCGGTCACCAGATACGTCCGGTCCTGTCAGGAAATATTGGCTTAAACTTAGCTCGCAGGGTTTCCGGGGTCAGAAGGTTAACTGTGACTTTATTAATAGTCGGGCTCTCTTCTAGGCCTACTTCTTAGGTTTGACTTCTACTCTCACCTAAGCCTGATTAGTTTTAACCTTAATTTTCTCCTGTTAGTCTCCATTCCTTCTATCTGTACAAGTGCTATACTTTATTAGATTCTTATGCGGTACAGATTGATGTTAGTTGAGGCTTTCTATTGGCAGTACATAAGAAGTTATATACAGTCATGGGGTGGAACATGTGGTAGTAGATATCTAGACTATTTACAACAATTCCATGGTCTTAAATCATCACATATATTCAATGGATCGCCTTTTGACTCAAAAATATTTCTGAAAAATGATAACGCACAATTTGGATTATAGATTTGAACTACAAGATACTAAGACCAAGTCCAAATAAATAGTGTGTGACGTTTTGGTGTAACCGCATTGTTACCAAACATCACACACTATTTATTTATTTGGATTTGGTCTTATTACCTTGTGTTTATAATCTATAATCCAAATTGTGCCTTATTGTAAGAGATTAGAAACTTCACCTACAATAATAGAAAAATTACCAGTATGTGCTAGAGAGCTCTCTGGGGTGTACTCATTCCAAACCTGAAAATAATAAAAAAAACCTTTTCAAAAGCTGATAGTTCAATTCAATAATAAGGCACAATTTGGATAATAGAGTATAAACACAAGGTGATAAGACCTAATCCAAATAAATAAATAGTGTGTGATGTTTTGGTAACAGCGCTGTTACCATCAGATAAAAGTATTGATTCAGTTCTATGTCATACATTATTTATTTATTTGGATTTGGTCTTATTACCTTGAGTGCAGCTCAATGTTGCCTGCCTGCACCATCTTTTAAACCATATACCAACTATGATTAGGCACAATTTGGATTATAGATTATAAACACAAGGTAATAACACCAAATCCAAATAAATAAATAGTGTGTGAAGTTTCAGTAACAGTGTTGTTACCATCTTCAGACAAAAAGTACTGAATGAGAAATTTTACCACAGCATTGATAACAGTAACTATTTAAAAGAATGCTGTGGTAAAATTTCACATTCAGTACACTTTTGTCTGAAGATGGTAACAACGCTGAAACTCACACACTATTTATTTATTTGGATTTGGTCTTATTACCTTGTATTTATATATCAACTAATCATTGGTTTATTTTTTATTTCAGAATAACACTCAGTTGATACATTGACACCATCAGCAACATGCAGTTTCACACTCAAACAATAAACACAAGGTAATAAGACCAAATAAATAGACTAACATTTATTTGGATTTGGTCTTATTCCCTTGTGTTTATATATCAACTAATCATTGGTTTATTTTTTATTTCAGAATAACACTCAGTTGATACATTGACACCATCAGCAACATGCAGTTTCACACTCAAACAATAAACACAAGGTAATAAGACCAAATAAATAGAGGAACATTTAATTGGATTTGGTCTTATTACCTTGTGTTTATAATTTATGATACAAATTATTCCTTATTACAATCAATTAATGTTTTTTTTTATTTAAATATTCCACCTGACCTACCTCTGATC
>CP092874.1:64612886-64690255 GCA_030710605.1 Cordylochernes scorpioides | reverse complement strand
TGAGACAAACCCACCTTGGAGGCCAGGAGGGTTAGCAACTTGGTCTCAAAGATGAAGCCCAGGGGGATCCAGGAGAGAAGGTGCAGGAGAGTATTGAGGGCCTCAGCCAGGAGAGGGAGAGGGCTGTTCTGTTCCTACAGGAGACCAAGTACGTGGAGACCAATCTGTGGAATGTAGGGATCCACTCACCAGAATGAACATGAAGAGTCGAAACACCTGAGGGAAATGGTCACAGATGGTGCGCCTCAGTTGATGAGACTGGGCCTTGGTCAGATTCCCATGGGATGAAGGGCAGTCAAATATCTCCTCACTGCTCCAAGACCCAGGTTTAACAAGGGACATACATGGGGCAGAGTTACTTGCCTGAGCAGGCGCAAGATGGCCATGTTGTTCTGGCAGAGAGCTTCATTCTCCTCACAGACCACCACCAGATCCTGGATGAAGTTGGTCCACCGTTGAGGCCATTCTTTCTTCACTATCTGTGCAGAGGGAGGTCAACATTAGAGCTGCCATTGCCCACACAGGAATTCTCTCTGCTGAAAACTATTTGCTATATACATGTTTATGTACATCTATTAAAAGTATGCTCTTTGAACAGAATTCAAAACCAGGGCAGAGAGGCTCTTAATGGCCTTGTACAAACCTAAAAGGGGCATTGAAAGTATGATAATCATCATCCTGAGACATAGTTTTCATAGGAGATCAATAAACAATCTCACTATTGCTCTAGGGGGTCGGTGGAAGGATGGTCTAAACCGTTGGTTTTCGACCGCTACGACCCGGGTTTGATTCCCGCATTGGGCACTTTTTTATGTTAAAAAAAAAAAATGCTCAATGGCCCCCGATTCTTGCAAAAGTCCAACCCCACCAGCAAGTGCAAGTAACCAAAAGGGCTCTGGCACATTTGTAAGTGTAAAGTCGAACTGCTTTTCACATGTGTAGACATGTGGTGCACTTACAGTGAAAACAGTCGCCTACTTCTACCCACCATGATTATCATGGCCTGTACCACGTGTACTAGGGATAAGCAAAAAAAAAACTATTGCTCTTTGGTAAAGAGTTTCTTTTAAAGAATTTATTGATCTTTATAAAAGAGGAACATTTTTAGTCTACAACACCTGTATTTGATTTTAGGGAGCGTGTCTGTCCCCAAGTCATAGCATGGAAAATTGAGAGTGAACTGGTGTTCTATGATGGCGGTTGGCCTCTGTGTGGTTACACTCCATGTTAATTATTTCTAAAATCTTGTCTTACTGCCAAATCAACAAGAGGACTTACCTGAACCAGGATGATGTTGAGCTTGGAGAGGAAAGCCTTGTCGTTGTTGGAGAGGTTAGGTTCAGAGGCAGTCTGGATGATAAGCTCCACCACATATTTCTTGATCCCTGCAGCAGTAGGTGAGGATGGATATATGGAAGCAAGGTTGCAGTGGGCCACCTACCCTCACACTGAGAGCGGGGCAGGATCTTCCAGCGAGTGCACACCAGGGTCTCCAGGATCTGGAGGGCTAGGCACTGGCTGAGCCTGCTGGAGGACTGTTGCAGGATGGGCCGCCAGGCCTCACCTCCTTCCTTCAGCTGGAGTACCACACCGTGGGACAGCTCATGCTGATACACACCACCACTTTGGAAACCTCATACCTAGTAAAGGCAAGAATGGATATAAAAGGATATTTCAAGTCTGTAAACCTTTTCCTACATCAACTTTAGGGATCTCAGAAAGTCCATCCAGGGACCACAATTTCTACTGTATGATATCTTAATTTGAAATCTCAGAAGTTGGATGTTAACCACTTTATTATTACAATAAATAAACCCTGAATACAAAACTAAAGTAATGCATCTGTATGATAAAGCACAATTTGGATTATAGATTATGAATACAAGTAAATAAGACCTAATCCAAATAATTTAATAGTGTGTGACATTTCGGTAACAACGCTGTTACTGAAACGTCACACACTATTAAATTATTTGGATTAGGTCTTATTTACTTGTATTTATAATGCATCTATATAAGGGGGTCGGTGGAAGGATGGTCTAAACCGTTGGTTTTCGACCGCTACTACCTGGGTTCGATTTACGCATTGGACACTTTTTCTGATTTAAAAAAAAAATGCTCCAATGGCCCCAGATTCTTGCAAAAGTTCAACCCCACCAGCGAGTGCAAGTAACCAAACGGGGCTATGGCACATTTTTAAGTGCTTTTCACATGTGTAGACATGTGGTGCACTTACAGTAGAAGTAGTCTCCAACTTCTACCCACCATGATTATCATGGCTTGTACCACGTGTACTAGGGATAAGCAAAAAGCATCTATATTAATCTCCTGGGGATATGAAAATGTCTGGTCCACAAGATCTTCCCTGATTTTACTCCTATGGATCTTTTTTTTCCTTTAGTGTTTCATGAATGGTAAAACTGGTAACACTACTCACATAGAACCCTCCCTGTCTTCGACAACATCTAGTACCATGGGAGGTCCTACTTTCAAACCTCTAGTTCACATAGTAGAGCTTCATTTAATGAAATAAATACAGTAAAAACTCGGCATAGTGAGCCCCAATGGGACTGAATCTTCGGTTCACTGTATTTACTACGATTTATAATAAAAATGTTTTTTTTTTTTTTTGCTTATCCCTAGTACACATGGTACTAGGTACATGTTACACGCTCGAGGAGCATGAACTCATGGAATTCGTGTAATCTTTACACAAGGGGATAAGAAACAACAACAACAACAACAACACATGGTACAGGCCATGATAATCATGGTGGGTAGAAATAGGCGACTGCTTTTACTGTAATTGCACCATATGTCTACACATGTGAAAAGCAGTTCGACTTTGCACTTTCAAATGTACCAGAGCTCCATTTGGTTACTTGCACTCGCTGGTGGGGTTGGACTTTTGCAAGAATCGGGAGCCATTGGAGCATTTATTTTTGATCAGAAAAAAATTGCCCAAAATCGAACTTAGGTTGTTGCGGTTGAAAACCAACAGTTTAGACCATCCTTCCACAAACCCCCTGGTGATCAATATAGGTTTGTTATACGGGAAGATTGATTATATCTCTGGGTTTTACAGTAATTTTCCTGTGGTAAGATGCAACTGCACACACATAGACAGAATACAGTCCTATATGGTACCTTGGTCCCTCCTCCACTCTCCCGGTAGAAGGTCTCCACCACCTCATCCAGCAGTGGAATGTTGGGCTTGTCCCCTGACTCCAGGAGCTTTAAGGCCTGCTTGCCAAACTGCTTCTCCTCTGAGACACACACTTTTTATTGCACCATTGTTGTTGTTGTTGCTTATTCCTCAAGTTGTTTAAACGATCTCCATTAGGTTCTATTGTCTCAGCTTTTCTATTATAGTCCTGGGAATGCCCTATTGTAAGGAGGGTGACCAGGAAATGAGACATTAATCAATAGCAAAGAAGGAGATTGTGCTGGCTGGCATTCAAATTTAGTGAAAGGACACCAACAATGTGTCAGGGAATTTCTTTCCTTGTCAGGATTGTAGATACATTAAAATTACAGTGTAGGCATAAGAAATTCTGAAGCTCACATGAATATATAGACAGCTTTACTTCTAACTAACTATTCTAAATGTCTGCTTTACTTTTAATTTATTGTCAATTCTGACAAGGGGTAATGCTATCCACTGAAACGTTATGAAAAATAGATATTTTCATCTGGCTACCGAGATATCCTTTCAATATTAAACATTATTTTTAGTCGAGCATAATTTATTTGGTAGTTTGTCTTTTGAATATATTGGGCGGTTACACAAGGTAACAAGCCAAATCCAAATTAATAAATTGTATGTGATATTTCGGTAATAATGCATTAGTAAGCATGTGTTTCTAATCCATAATCCAAATTGTACCCAATCATGGAGGGTTCCAGCTTGAGAAGAAGGAGTGTTCAATACTCTCAAGGAATGGTTGAGTTTTGAGAGATGTTGAGAAATGAAATAAATCCATAATGGCTGACCTTAATATCGGAGATATAGCACTCCATGATAATCATGTTGTGAGTAATAACAAATCCTTTATGTTTAGTTCAACTAACATTGGGTACACATAGAGGTTATTAACAATGTGAAAACTGCTTTAGGTGAAGATGCTTTGTTTCAATTTATTTACATTGAGAATAACATCCTCAAATCATCAAATCAAAGGTTTGACTCCACAGTAGAATCTTTCTCTAAAGGACAACACTTAGTTGCAGGGCTAAAGTGTCCTTTAGAGAGAAATGTCCTCATACTGGAGAGCAGCTAATTGGTAAATATGATCATTTTGACTATGAAAACTGTCCTTTGTAAAGAGGTATCTGCTAGTGTGAGTGTCCTCTCATGGAGGTTATACATACTGATTATGGAAATAGACACAAACTTGATCTAGAATATGAAAGGGTACAATTTGGATTGAAGATTAGAACTACAAGGTAATAAGACAAGTAGTTTTGATCTAGAATATAAGAGAGGAGAAAAATTTACCTGTTGTTTGCTTCATCTCACCAGAATGATCTGTACAAACATTTGCCATTTAACCACAACATGCTTTATAATCGTAAAGATAGAATTGTCTGGCCGGCATTTATAATTCTTGAAAATAAAGATACTTCGGCCAGTAAATCTTTTTTATTGTCTCAATGTTTTGACACAAATATTTTGTCCTCGTCAGGAGCAAACAAAAATTAAAACATTTGGCAAAGTGTTAAAAAAATTTCTAAGGCTGCAAGGGCGTTCTCACGCAGTATAAACCATGCTTTTTAATGATTAGTAAATGTTTTGATGTCATAAAGTTAACACTTAGCCAATACTTTGAAAAAATAAGAACACAAAGGTAAGAATAGACCAGATCAGAGGTAGGTCAGGTAGAAAAATTAAATTAAAAAAAACATTAAGTGATTGTAATAAGGAATAATTTGTATCATAAATTATAAACACAAGGTAATAAGACCAAATCCAAATAAATGCTAGTATATTTATTTGGTCTTATTACCTTGTGTTTATTGTTTGAGTGTGAAACTGCATGTTGCTGATGGTGTCAATGTATCAACTGAGTGTTATTCTGAAACAAATAATAAACCAATGATTAGTTGATATAAAAACACAAGGGAATAAGACCAAATCCAAATAAATAAATAGTGTGTGAGTTTCAGCGTTGTTACCATCTTCAGACAAAAGTACTGAATGTGAAATTTTACCACAGCATTCTTTTAAATAGTTACTGTTATCAATGCTGTGGTAAAATTTCTCATTCAGTACTTTTTGTCTGAAGATGTTAACAACGCTGTTACTGAAACTTCACACACTATTTATTTATTTGGATTTGGTCTTATTACCTTGTGTTTATAATCTATAATCCAAATTGTGCCTGATCATAGTTGATATAAGGTTTAAAAGATGGTGCAGGCAGGCAACATTGAGCTGCACTCAAGGTAATAAGACCAAATCCAAATAAATAAATAATGTATGACATAGAACTGAATCAATACTTTTATCTGATGGTAACAGCGCTGTTACCAAAACATCACACACTATTTATTTATTTGGATTAGGTCTTATCACCTTGTGTTTATACTCTATTATCCAAATTGTGCCTTATTATTGAATTGAACTATCAGCTTTTGAAAAGGTTTTTTTTATTATTTTCAGGTTTGGAATGAGTACACCCCAGAGAGCTCTCTAGCACATACTGGTAATTTTTCTATTATTGTAGGTGAAGTTTCTAATCTCTTACAATAAGGCACAATTTGGATTATAGATTATAAACACAAGGTAATAAGACCAAATCC
The DNA here is from genome assembly GCA_030710605.1 of Cordylochernes scorpioides. Lineage (NCBI taxonomy): Eukaryota > Metazoa > Arthropoda > Arachnida > Pseudoscorpiones > Chernetidae > Cordylochernes > Cordylochernes scorpioides. The sequence continues at coordinate 64,684,453 of CP092874.1, read as the reverse complement.
AAATAAATAAATAGTGTGTGATGTTTGGTAACAATGCGGTTACACCAAAACGTCACACACTATTTATTTGGACTTGGTCTTAGTATCTTGTAGTTCAAATCTATAATCCAAATTGTGCGTTATCATTTTTCAGAAATATTTTTGAGTCAAAAGGCGATCCATTGAATATATGTGATGATTTAAGACCATGGAATTGTTGTAAATAGTCTAGATATCTACTACCACATGTTCCACCCCATGACTGTATATAACTTCTTATGTACTGCCAATAGAAAGCCTCAACTAACATCAATCTGTACCGCATAAGAATCTAATAAAGTATAGCACTTGTACAGATAGAAGGAATGGAGACTAACAGGAGAAAATTAAGGTTAAAACTAATCAGGCTTAGGTGAGAGTAGAAGTCAAACCTAAGAAGTAGGCCTAGAAGAGAGCCCGACTATTAATAAAGTCACAGTTAACCTTCTGACCCCGGAAACCCTGCGAGCTAAGTTTAAGCCAATATTTCCTGACAGGACCGGACGTATCTGGTGACCGCAAAAGTTATAAAAGTAGAGAGACGCCCAATATTTCCGGAACAAGACCGGACGTATCTTCCATCAAAGAAAGCCGCAAGGCCAATTAGAGAAGACCATACCTAAGTAGGTCAACCAATAGCCAACGGCCATGTGACATATTCCTACCAATTAGGAAAGAATCACCTAAATAGGTCAGCCAATTAGAAAGAAGCAAGGTCTTGGTGTTAAATCGAGAAGCAAGAATTGTCAGTATACGCTTGGCTCTCAACAAGGTAACACTTGCTCTAAAGATCTCCCTCTCTCCTCATCCCATTCCTTCTTGACGTCAGACGCTTCTTAGTGGAATCTCTGTTTGTTTATTTCACCTTTGGCCCAGCTGTGTCGCCTTCCACCACGACTGCACGGTAGAGTTGACATCGAGGTTCGTCTAGCATCAGGTAACACTGGTCCCAGAGGTCCCAAGATATCACATATATTTATATAGAAAAGGGCATATCTGGATCTGACCTAGATTTTTTTCTTTAACAGATCCAGCTATGTTCTTTTCTATATAAATATTATTATTTTTGTCTGTTAATTTATAATTGGATAGATATTGATAAGGCACAATTTGGATTATAGATTATAATAAATACCCTTGTGGGTAGATATTGGTTATAATAGAAAATCATCCCTATGGAGTGATGTTCATTTTTGGTGGCTGGGATTGTAATACAATCATGGACAAAACTTGAAGTGGAAAAGTCTTTGATATCGACGGTTGTCTATCTTTTTTAAGGAGACAAGAGTTAATTTTGTTCAAGAATGTTTTTAGGAAAGACAAAGTCTCATTTTCATACCAGCCTTTTTTACCCTACATAGAGCCTGTGAATTCACGGTTGTTTTTGATTTGTTAATAGAAACATATGCTAATATAGAAAGACTCATGCCATGGAATCCTGAGCCTTCTCAGAATAATATTACCAAAAGATATTTTGATGATTGACAGGTCAGTAGAAGTGATGCTGAGTTATTGTATCTCTCTCTGATTGGCTGATGGATACATGGTAATCAGTTAGACTAATATTACTTCTGCATTCTAATATCACTTCAATATCACTAATATGACAGCACCTCTTCCAACCTACCAGAATGACTTTTCATTGCGATTTTTGATAAATATTTACGAAATAGATTTTTATATATACTAGACCCAACGCATGAATTAAAAAAACAGTATTGATACTTGAGGAATCAGGGGCAGATTATATGGAATAGCTTTAAATAATATATATATATTAAAATAATCTGAAATAATATTTGCCACACTTTTATAAATGTTTAGTGATATATTTTGTGTCATAATTTTTGACATGTGGTTGATAAATGCAAAACATTTTATAAAGAGACAATATAAGTAAACTTTAATAAAATTATTAAAACAATTAGTGTCAGCCAAAAAATGATTATTACTTACCATTAACATATTATTATTGTTTTGAGGATGCTTTAAAAAATATTATTGTAAGGTTACTTTGTTGTTCTAGAAAATGAGCAGACAAGGAGCTGTCAGTTTACACAGTGATGCTATTTTAAAAAGAAAACATTCTAATAGTGATATATTAATGTGCTAAAAATAACCTAAATAAATTGTCATAAACATTGCATTGATTTTATTATCACCAAATGCATAGAAAACGATTAAAAAATCAAAAACGATTTTTCATTATTTTGATGTTTACGAAAAAGCATTTTTATTGATGCTGAAAACAAATGGCGGGTCAGTGTTTAAAAAAAAAAAAAAAAAAACTATATTCATTTTAAAATATTTATTAATATGTTCGAAACTGCATATAAATTACCTCTGAAATGTTTAACAAATGAAAAAAATATATAATTAAATATATTAAGCATCACTTGTTTACAGTTTTAAAAATATATCGGCTTTGTTTTTCAAAGTCTTTAATTTGCGAAATGTATAGGCTTGTTTCATTTTTTTTTTAAACTTATTTTATGCATATAATAAAATGAAAATAAGCTTTTTACCGCTACAAGATTTTTACTGTAGACATTGCCTTCCTTTCACTCTTAGATCAGTTAATATACTGCTTCTGGAACAATTCTTATCGGCTTCCTTCTAAAGACTTATGGCAAATTTTGACTGATATATTGTTGCTCCATTCCTTCTACTGGATTTTTGAATGATTTTTAATATGCTTCGCTGTCATTTATATCTTCCTAGATACTTTTAATTGTATATTTTTGTCTAATACAGAAGTGTGATAGTTATGCTATTCTGGTATATGTATCTGGCATGCTTTTGAAATAACATTCTGATGATATATTTACAAATTAAAATCAAATTATCTTTAAGTAATCAAATAGAACAAAATTATATGGAAAGAACCTATTGGGAATAGAAGTAAACACAGACTAGTTTAAGAGACAAAGTAGATCAGACTAAGAAGGGGTGCACGAATCTCGTTAGTCACTGCGGCGACAACACCGCTACACGTGTGAATATATGTCAGGAAGAATTCTTTCAACTACAGAAAGTGGTATCTTGTGATCCACAGATTGATGTCACACAATAAGAGTTCTAGTGATCGCGACTGACACTGAGTGAGCTTCTTTCTAGGTCTGGCTCATAGAGAACAAGTGCAACGTTTACGAGTGGGAGGAGGGAAAGAAAACGCGAGCCCAGGACAGTCAGCGACTTGAACACCCAGACAAATATTTGTCCGTTGCTTCCAGGAACCGCACTTGAACCCGCAGATCTTGTTGAGGTTGACAGCTACCCAGAGGCCATGAGGACCTATTCGAAGATGAGGGCACGATCTCAAACTGACCGCTATCTCCAATGAAGAGTACGAGGTCATTCTCATAGGGGACCACGCTGCCGCGGTCCAAAATTCTCTCGAGGCGACATGTCAGAGGCCCAACTCCGATACTGAAGAAGGTGACGATGAGAGTAAGCTCTGCCTCACCTCGTTGAGAAGCGGAAAGGCCTTCGTCTGGGCATCTATACCCCATATGGCGGCCTCTGCTTCCCATAGAGGACAGAAACCCATCTGAGTTAGGCAGAGACGGCAAGTCCAGAATCTCCAACATGGCGTATAAGTAGTTCCTGTTCAGACTGTCAAACGCTGACTTCTGGTTCAGCGAGATAGCAGCCAGTGGCATTTCATGTCTCTCCACCCAGGAGTTCTTATCAGACAATGATCTTGCGCAATATTTCATGAGGATCATCGTCCCAAAACGGCGTAGGTCTGACATTCTGGTACGAGGTCTAACAGATGACGACGCAGAAGGCCATGAGCACGCAAATGAGGATCTTGTCGTTGGTCGTTGAAAGGCTGATTGGCTGGAGAGCCTATAGACCCGGTCCACCACGCGGTTTCGGCAGCTGGATGATTTTCCTGTGTCTCAAAGATGGGGGCAAGGCCCAGTGGAGCCAAAAAACCTCAAGGACTTGCCAAAGAACTTCGGCGAATAATGCTTCAAAGGCCTTGACAAAATCGCAGGATATTTCTCCATTCCCAGACACAGCCTTTTGTCAGGCGATAGATGGTTGTCGCAATCTGGTCCCAGGAGATGTCGGCGAGAAAAGCTAGTCCCATTCGTCGAATTCTAAGGGGTCATTTCAGTGAAGAAGTCGGCAATGACTTCAGCCGAGCTAAGAACTTATCCGTCAAAAAAAAAAAAAAAACGCCTCAGTTTGCTCTCTGGAGATAGCGTTACCGTCGTCGTCGGTGTAGGAGGGAAGAGAGCGACGTCTGGCTCGGAGGAAACGCCCGAGGTCCGACAAGGAAGAATAGTCGGAGCGAGTAGTATCTTCCTCAGGAAGTGGCTTGCCCTCTCATTGTATCTACTGCCGGACTCGGAGACGGTTCTCATGGCGATCCGAATAGGCATAGTCGTTGATTTTGTAATGGGTGACGCGGTCGCAGTTTCCTGATGGAAGTATGATTCTGTCCAGACGATGCGGCTTCCGATGTTAGTGACCCTTGAATGCTTCAGTGCAGTTTCAAAAAAGTGGCAGCATACGATTTAGTAGTAAAGGGATTCTACCGAACCCGATGCCAGGTCTTTAGGCGATTTCTCGATGTTCAGGTTACCGATGATCCACGCATCTTTTTCACACGCCATAGTGGAGATGGTCCGCAGCTAGCGCGGCCGCTCTTATTGCTCTGTATCCATGGGAAATTTTTCCTACGTCGTCGAAGGACATGATACCATTCCTTTGCAGGAAGCAGATTTAGACCTCATGTTTCCTTGAGAAAACAGTAGAGATGAATTCTCCTCTGAAGATCGGCGATGCCGCGCATGTTCATCTAGTGCTGTGGCACGTTCACGCAGAAGCTATCACGCACCAGAAACTCTGCTCAGCATCTAAAATGAACTTCCGGGTTGCGAACACGGAAGTTCATTTTAGATGCTGAGCAGAGTTTCTGGTGCGTGATAGCTTCTGCGTGAACGTACCACAGCACTAGATTTGGCAAATTTGATAGATAAGCTCACCATAGTTTCGGGCCGTGGCCCTCGTCAGTTCAGGGGTGTCTAAGATTTTTCAACATCCGACGAGAGGAGTTATGAAATAAGCCAAATTTTCTACAAAAGTGATGAGGTGAAGATGACACTATTGTCCTTGAATAGTTAATATCTATACATTTGCAAGCTCTACTGATGAGCCTAGCCATCTCAGTTTTCAGAGAGGTCATTTGTATGTTCTACTAAGTTATACTGATGGCCAGGGAATTTCAGTTTTCAGAGGGTTCATTAAAAGGTTTGCTAAGTAATACTGGTGAACCAGGCTATCTCGGTTTTCAGAGAGTTAATTTATAGGTTCTGCTAAGAAATACTGATGAGCGAGGCCATCTCAGTTTTCAGAGTGTTCACTTGCAGGCTTTTTTAAGTTCTACTAAAAATGAGCCAGGCTATCTCAGTTTTCAGAATTCATTTGTAGGTTCTTCTAAGTTCTGCTAATGAGCCGGGCTTTCTATTTTCAGAGAGATCATTTGTAGGTTCTTCTAAGTTCTACTAATGAGCCGGGCGATCTATTTTCAAAGAGTTCATTTGTAGGTTCTTCTAAGTTCTACTAATGAGCTGGGCGATCTATTTTCAGAGAGTTCATTTGTAGGTTCTTCTCTAAGTTCTACTAATGAGCCGGGCGATCGATTTTCAGAGAGATCATTTGTAGGTTCTTCTAAGTTCTACTAATGAGCCGGGCGATCTATTTTCAGAGAGTTCATTTGTAGGCTCTTCTAAGTACTACTAATGAGCCGAGCGATCTATTTTCAGAGAGTTCATTTGTAGGTTCTTCTAAGTTCTACTAATGAGCCGGGCGATCTATTTTCAGAGAGTTCATTTGTAGGTTCTTCTCTAAGTTCTACTAATGAGCCGGGCGATCTATTTTCAGAGAGTTCATTTGTAGGTTCTTCTCTAAGTTCTACTAATGAGCCGGGCGATCTGTTTTCAGAGAGTTCATTTGTAGGTTCTTCTTAGTTCTGCTAATGAGCCAGGCGATCTATTTTCAGAGAGTTAATTTGTAGGTTCTTCTCTAAGTTCTGCTAATGAGCCAGGCGATCTATTTTCAGATAGTTAATTTGTAGGTTCTTCTCTAAGTTCTACTAATGACAGTTGGCAGAGCTTCTCTAAAGCGAGTGTAGCTAGAGTTCCTCAGGTTTCTTCACAATCTTCCGTGGAACTTCCTTAACGCTAATTATTCTTAGAATATGGGAATTATGCGAAGAGCAACAAGAATATATACGAAATTGAATCCTTGGAGTGCTGTTTTCTTATGGTCAAATATAACAAGTTATTTTTGTGGTTTAGAACCTTTTCTATGACCATTCTCCAGAAAACAACCCTAACGCCGGATGAAGTGGGTCGTGGATAAAAAGATCATCATCACTACTAAATTGAATAAATTGTTCTATAAGTTATTCTGTAATTTTAGAAATATAGCGATACATCTCCTAATTTGTTTTGTTAAAATATTTTGTTTGGGGTCGATGAAAAAATTATTTCCTTTCAAAATATTTTAAATATCTTTTCACCCATTGTTGTTACAATTATCTTTTTAATAAATGACTTTCTTGATTCTCCCGTCAAAAGACTTTTCAAAATACAAATTTCGAAAAAAAGAGAAGAAAGTGGATGTCATGGAACTCCAAGTTCTAATGAATAGAATTAACATTTATCATAAAGTGAGCTGATGCCTCCATCACTGATGAATTCAAGTCTATCCTGATATTTTATTGAATCATCTATGCTTAAAGATGCCAAGTTAAGAAGTACGTGTGTTATTTAAGTTATATATTCAAGCTTCAAAATCTCTATTTGAACATTTTCATAAATTCTTGTCCTTTAACTACCTGAATGTGACGTTAGAAAAAGCAATCTTCTAAAGAACAAACAATATTTAAGATTTGTTTGGCCATTTTGTAGAGAAGGAGAGGTAGTTGCAACTTTCCCATCACAACAATAGATGCTGCTAAGAAAAAAGACATCTCCTGATCGCGCAACTAACTGTCGAACGATCACCAGATGTCATTTTTCTTAATTTATCCACAGTACAATTCCAATTTTGTATTATTTTCAACTAGTCACTGCTGTTAGAGAGCGGATAGCGTTCCTCACAAGCTGCATATTCACAAAAAAAAAAACCCATTGGCTATAGAAAGATTCAAGAAATATTTCTCTGTAAACCTGTTTTAACGCCCTGATGTTTATTTAGAAACACATTCTATCTTAAGTAATGCAGACAGTTTCTCTCGAATATATCCGATGGGTTAGTGTTTTAACTGAATCTTAGAGGGAAAACATGAAACAATTCTTAGAAAATGACGTAGAATTTGATTCCAAAGGAATTTGGTCTCTCACCATATTTAGATATGTTTAGTGTGAGAATTACATCGCCGCAATATGTAGAGTAAATTTCCACACATTGGGAAAGTTCAATTCTTTTCCAAATAACATAGCTCCAATAACACAGGCCTAAAATATACCTAGAAAATCGTTTTTCTATATTATATAAGAATTTACAACAACTCTTTCGATATTTCAAGAAAACTTTCAAACTATCAAGAAGAAAAAAAAGTAAAATCCATTTTTATAAATACATTAAAAACACCAAAGGTATTTATTTGATATTATGATCGTCGAATAAAACATAATACCTTATAAAATTGCAAAAATGAAGTTTATATTTGTGCCTTAAAGAAACCTTTATTTTTTCATAGATTAATATTGAAAAAGGCATTATTGTAATATGCATTGGATTGATGTATTGTTGTATCTATATATTAGGGAGAGATATCCATGTCTTCGTATTATTTATAGTGGCAAATATCTTGTCTGTTAATAAATTGTATGGCAGTTATATGACTCATGGCTTTATCCTGGTGCAGCCACATAGATCTTGAGTCACTTGGATACAAAAACGGGACATCATTGTCGAAATAATAAATAGGTCTAAGACAGGTTTTTGGTAGATTTGCGAATTTATCTTGACATTTGGGTCTACCTTCTTTATAGGAAGCTTCCCATTGTAGCAGAAACCTACAACGATCACGAAGCCCTTTGAGAAACTTTCCTTGCATTGCTTAATCCAGTTCTGAAAGGTGTTTATTTGAGATTTAGCGTAGTAAATGGCACAGGGTTGGTTGCTATCATTGAGGTAAACCCATGCCTCGTCCAGTGTAACAACATTCTTCCATTTTTCACCTACCAGGTACTTTTTATAAAGGGCCCTGCTGCAGGTCTTTCGTTCCTCAATATGGTACGGTTTGAGAACATGAACTTTCGCCTTTTTACGTATTTTAAGCCGATTTTTCCCTAATAATACGGTTAACGGTAGAAGGTGGTACGTTGGTTATTGTGGAAATGTTCCTTTGAGAAGGTGGATTCTCTCTGATAACCATTTCCTTCATTTTTCTTTCCGTTGGATTTGAAGGTTTCTTCAGGCACCTTTTTTCAGAAGAAAATTTCGCTTAATTTCATAGATATCAAAATTTTCTTTGTTTTGCTTTGTTATGTGACTGATTGTGAACTTAGTAATATCAATATTCTCTCATAATTTTAATAATTTGGGTAAACGAGTATTTCTCCTCGGAAAGTCTGAAAACGTAACCTTTTACAAAATCACTAATAATTTTAGGTATTTCAAATAATAAAAAAAGTTTTTTAATGAAATATAAATCAATGCTTGTCTTTCGAATAAATTTAACATCACGCGAATCGCGCGCTTCTTTCGTGAGCTACAGCGTTGCAAAATCGTTATTTTTAAAATGTACACCTTATGTATTATGATGCATCAGCGCGCCATCTGTTATGAATATTCGAAACTATTATAGACACGTATGATTCTTTTGGAAATTAAACAATTTATACTGCCCTTACTGCAATGGAAAAATTAAAGGGAGGGCCTGACTCATCAGTGGTGAACCTTGCCAGGGTGAACAGTGGAAGGGTTCACCACTGATGAGCCAGGCCCTCCCTTTAATTTTTTCATTGCAGTAAGGGCAGTATAAATTGTTTAATTTTCAAAAGAATCATACGCGTCTATAATAGTTTCGAATATTCACACCTTCTCCAATTGTAAATAGCTGTATGTATAGTTCCCCTCATATCTCTCTCTCTCTCTCTCTTAATTAATTATGTATTATTTTCTATTGACGGAAGTCAATAAAATTGTCTTAAAATCTACGATCAATTCTCTGTATACTTTGTAAGGCCCTAGAATGTAAGTACTCCAGTTAAATAAACATATTTCAATCTTAATTATGTCTGTGAAAAGGGGATTCAGCGCAGTGACAACTTAGAGGCAACTAGGCACGCCTGACTCTCCACAATCACAGATACAAATAGATTACAAAGGTTCTCTGATGTCAACCGGAGGGAGAAGGATTGACCACTGATGACCTAATCTAACTCACAATGTTCAATTTTCTGCTTAAGATATTTAAGAAATTTATTCCATTATCCACATACCGAGAACGTTAAGTATTTTTCATCTATGTTGTCTAAACAGGTTTATTTATTTGTTGTCTTGTTCTTTAAGCTGAAGAATGGTGCTTGAAGCATATACACACACACAAATATATTTTTAAAATAGGGCTTATTTTGAATTTTAATAAGATTTCTAATTAATTAAATATTTGGATGAACCAATCGTTCATCTTTTACCAAGATATATTTACGAAATTTATAAAATGACAGAAGTATCTTTCCATATTTTCGTTATAAAAACCATCACTAAGAATAAACATTCAAGTACAGACTATGTAATCAGAATAAACATACAATAGTTATATAAAGAGTTGGTGGATTATATTGACAGAATCGCAGAGGAAGATCCTCACTGATAAGCTAAGTTTCCCTAAATTTTCTCATCTTCAGTTTAATGATTGTAGAAGTGAGTCCTTTATAAAGTAATTTATAATGCAATATAATGCGGCTTATGATTGTAGAACGACATTTGAAAATATCCCGCATGTGTTTCTTTTGAACGAAAAATCGAAATTTATTTAAAGGAGAAATAACGATTATTTCTAACCTTAAAGATGAAGTATGAAAGGATGAATTGTGAAGAGTAATAATAAAGGGAAAAATAAAAGTGTCCAGGGATGGGAATCGAACCCACAGTGTTCCGCTTACTGGGCAGATGCCATGTCCATTAGGCTACCCTGGACATATTTTTCCGTTCGTAAATATTATATAAAGTAATATATAATGCAATACAATGCAGCTTATACAATACAATGAGTCCTATATATTGTCAAGGGGAGCCGAGTTCTCTTGTACTTCCTCTTATCTTAGACTGAACGGACCTGTCGGAGAAAACAGAGGCGCCACGTGGAAGGGAGAAACTCAGTATTTCCCCTCTCGCTGTAACTCATGAGTCGATTTGGTGTATGTATATTAACCTTTATTTTATATCTGATATCTTTACAATAACTAACTAATAAATATTTACAGACATTCGGGAGCCTATTCAATTACTTTTCATCATGACAATATTGTAGCGAATTATTACTATTAATGAACAGAATATAATTTTTGATATTTATATCCCTCTTGTGCTATTCTGTATACTTCTATTATTGCTTATCTTGTCTTGTATTATATACATTTTTGTTTATCTCAAATAAATTGCTGTGTCATCCTGAAGTTTTTCTTTCCTTATTTTCTAGGTTACAATATGATAAAAAGAAATAGCGTGAATAATTCCACCATCCATATACAGAGTGCGCTATGAGTTATTTATTAAAGAAATGTATTCTCTTCATAAAAGTGAATTTTGTATTGGAGATTTTGACAGTTTGGGTCTCAACCACAGCGTGGCTAACAAGCTACTTAAACGAGAGACGCCCACATCTCTCTGCCACGTCACCCAAGGCACAGAGCGTGGGAGATTTCCTGGGTCAACTCCCAGTGTAGCAGATCCGACCTCCAAACCTTTCATCAACACACTTCCAGAGTTAAATAGAACTTGGGTGAGACACACCTGACTCAGTGTAAAACCTTCAAGGAACCAACTTACGATCGGTAACCATATTTCCAAATTACTACCTGTTTTAAAACCAAAATGTCTTAGCTTATCCCAACCTTCAAGAGAGCAAGCAATATCCATTTTTAAAGAATATGTATTTTAAGGGAGGTTCTCTTCTGTGTCATATAGAATTATTCTTCTGATCTATAAAGAGAGAAATAAAATATAATAGAAATATATTAATAACAAATAAATCAGAAGCGTACCTTGAATACCGATCTGTTAAAATCCAATATATCGATAAGAGGCTAGTCTTCTTGGAATATTCTTGTACAAGAATAAATACCTATATATTTTAAAGCTTATATAAAACAATTTAAAACATTTTCTTATTATATTTAAATTACTTCTTTTATGATATCACACGCACAAAATCAATCAAACAATGATTCTGGCGGGGATATTTCTTAGATTTTTGAAAAATTCTTTAAAATATATTCCATTGGATTAAACATGAATAAATATGAAGGGAAAACGAACACAATATTTTATAGAAAAAAAGAAAAAATAGCTCTATCTCTCGCATAGATAAATTGAACAGACATTGAAGGCCTTTCAACCAGATATATAAGAAGATTTGCCCCACTCTCTGATTCTCCATGCTGACAATTGAGCATGAACCAACTCCAGCAAAAATTCTGAGCGTGCGTGGTGTTATGTATTGGTAAAGTTTATTGTTATAAATAGTGTTAATTCAATGAAAAATAATCCCATGTATCAATATTGAGTAAAAAATATCAGGCTACTAGGAAAACGTTTATTTTCAAAATCTTTATTGTCTTCCCGTAAACAAATCAATTCTCATTACAAATTCAACTGATCAATACTTGTATAAACTGAACAATCCATCGCCGGCCATCCTTCTGTGCTTTTTATACCGTGCTTCATCTCATTGGTTCTTTTCGGCACGCAACCAAGACTCCGAGAGCTCACAGAAGTCGCCAGCTGTTGGAAAAAGAAAAGAGAAGGGGAAAAGGTGAAAGGAAACCTAATTGCAGAGCCAAAGTGTCCTTTAGGGAGAGAGGGGTTCTCTTACCGGAGATTTGCTAAATTGTAAAAATGGTAATTTTCTAAATGAAAACTGTCCTTTGTAAAGAGGTGTCCGCTAAAGGGAGGTTCTTCTGTACAATATTTGTTGTGTTTTCTCCTGTAGAAGGGCGTTCGTGCCCGCGCATATAGCCTCTCAATATCAAAGATCCTAGATTGCTCTCTGCATAGGAATCACAACCTACTGGCTGTACGCAACCAAGACTCCGAGAGCTTACAGAAGTCGCCAGCTGTTGGAAAAAGAAAATAGAAGGGAAAAAAAGTGAATTCTATACCTAAATACTGTAATTACAGTAGCTATAGACTGGTGGTAATCTGGAGGAATCGAGAAACAAGAGCTGGTGAACTAACATATATGAATTTTCTATATTACAATATGAAATAATGTGTGTGTGTGTGATATAATAAACAAATATATTTTAAATCAGAGCAATTATTTTCAACTATCTAGCTGATTACTAACCTCTTCATCGTAGAGAAGATCCGCTTCTGTTTTCCTTCTGAGCTTGATTCCTTGTCTTTCTTGCTCAGTCACTCCAATCTAATTTATAAATTCCTTTTTGGAAGCTTTGAAGAAGTGGGATCAGTTTTATTTCCTTTGTCTTCTCGTAAACAAATCAATTCCCTTTACAAATTCAACTGATCAATCCTTATAAACTAAACAATCCGCCGCCAGCCATCCTTCTGTGTTTTTATACAGTGTTCAATGCTTCACCTCATTGGTTCTTTTCGGCACGTCATCAGTAAATGATAAAATATTCAAATGAGATAGTTTTAACGCCAGTTAGCATTCACACATGGGTTCCTTGATCCTAAGTAATATCAAACCCAGGCTGTCCTTATATAAGACCTCTTTGTTTTAGTTCTTAAAATTAAGAGATACTACGGTCAATTATTGTTTTTTTTATCTCTCTCAACATTTCGACAAAATCTTTTGTCCTCGTCAGAAAAAAATAAGAATCAAAACATTTTGGCAAGGCGTTATAAATGTAACTCTTTAAATAAAAAGGCATATATTGGATCAAAATATCCTTTATTTTAATAATATTTTAGTTGGCTCAACGCCAACCTTTTTCAAGCTATTATAAAATATTAATGCGTGTTTAATATTATAATACCTTGAAAAAGGTTAGCGTTCAGCCAACTGAAATATTGGTAAAATAAATGATATTTTGAACAAATATTTGCCTTTTTACTTAAAGATTCATTTATAGATTGCTCTATTTAAAAAGGAAAATGTAGCTCTATGTTTTAATTCCAGACTTAGATAGACGATTCTTAAATGAATGACTCTCTGTAATTTTCTCCATCGGAAAGCATAGAGTTGAAAAAAAACGAAGAAGTCCATGGGTTTGTTTTCACTTTTAGCCCAGGGGGCAAATAGTGTCCTAATTCAAGACCATCGCATTGTCTTCCTTGATGTAACTTAAAAAACAGACTTTTTATTGCGGTGGTATCTAGCTTTAACATTTGTTTTTAAGAGTTAAACATTTTTGAAATTAAAAAGCTTTATGTCCTAGATCAAGATCACCGCATACACGTAGTCTTCCTTGATGTTTAGTTACATGACTTGTTATTGTAGCAACAGACTTGTTATTATGGTGGATTCAGTTTTAACATTTGCTTTGAAGAATATGCATTTTTGAAATTAAAAGTTTTATGTCCTAGATCAAGATCACCGCATAGTCTCCCTTGATGTAACTAAAAACAGACTTGTCATTGTGGTGTGGTATCTAGCTTTAACATTTGTTTTTAAGAGTTAAAAATTTTTGAAATTCAAAAGGTTTTATTAGGAGTTGTTCGCGTATATACCTAACTTGAATCTTATAAGTTAAATTGTTAGGTCTGAGCTTGAGCTCTTCTTCTCCAGGAGTCGTCAATCTCTCATTTTCTTTATATATCAGGTTTCCAAGAGTGAACAAGTTTAGAAATTTTAGTTTAGTTTAGAAATTTTAATTTACTACAAACAAAAAAAAAGAATTTAAAAATTTTACATACACACCTCTGACACGATTTTAATTAATTATAATATATAGAAAAACCAGAAAAAAACAGTAATAAAAAACGAAGTCGGTGGACGAGTGGGTAACACCCTCGATTCCCGACACCGGGATTGAATCCCGCGTTAAAATTTTGTTTAATATGTGAATAACCTTCACATATTATTCATTGTTTCAATTATCATAAACTAGGTTGCTCTTGTTGAGCGGTACCTAATAAAGTGATTTTGGAACTGAATTTTGAAAACAGTAATAGTATCTTAATGTTAATATGATATTTATATACAGGAAAAATTATATATAAACAATCAAGCCAATAAATAGATTGGCTGGGTTAATTGAAGGAAAAGAAATTTATTATTTGAGTTGAACCACCTAGAGAGGATAAATTTAAAGAAAACGTATCAAAGAGACGTAGAAAGTGAAAAAGGCAAAAAGAAAACAAAAAAAGAAGGTAATAAGCAATATCTATTTCAGAGCTAAAAATTGTTATTAAAATATAATCACAACGGTTAAATTTTATAAAATAAGGAGAATGGGATCCTCAAAATAGCTTTTTGAAATATATTTCAAAATCCAAATAATACTTCTTAAAATATACCTTTGGATTCATACCTGAGCACTTTCTGAGACAAGCTATCCATATTTTTCATAAAATAATAAAATGTAACAAAGAAATGAATAAAATTACTTCTAAATCCGTCATCCTTACAAATTAGAAATAAGTTAAAAATCAAGGGCAAAATTACTGCCTACTTCTGAATATGATACGTAATCAACAGACAAAGTATGTACGCCCCGTTTCAGTCAATGTTAAAAGATTAAACCGTAAACTTCAAAGCTATATTATCAGTCCAAAGACACATGGTCAAAAGATACAAGACAAATATCGAAAAACAATCATATAAATAATTTATCAAAAGATTAAATCCAAAAATAAAGCCAAATGAAAACTTCATGA
Organism: Cordylochernes scorpioides; assembly: GCA_030710605.1. NCBI lineage: Eukaryota > Metazoa > Arthropoda > Arachnida > Pseudoscorpiones > Chernetidae > Cordylochernes > Cordylochernes scorpioides. The sequence continues at coordinate 64,669,393 of CP092874.1, read as the reverse complement.
GAATTTCCTAACTAGTGACAAATGTACATTTTTATACAATATATGCGACTCGGATATATTTTAGAAACCGTAAAAATACATGTTTATTTTACCGGTAAATGATAGTTAATATATCTAAGAAATTAGTTCAATGAGACACTTGAAAGTTTTTTAAATAGATTTAATTCTTCAATGAAATATAAAAATATTATATACCAAGGTGCGGCCTTACAGAGCACTCAAATCTATAAATAAAAAGTTGCTAATAGAACCAAATTTTGTGAAGTAAGAGAGCCTAAAATATATGTTACAAAAATATTATATTTTATATTGGAATATAAGTTAAATATATAGAGCGATCTGTCACCTTAGTAAAAATAATTTTAAAAACATCACAAGTTTCAGTTGTTGTTGTTGTCGTATCCAATAAAGAGCTTCAGATGTCTCCATGCATCTCTATCACAGCAGTCACAATGTCCACTATCTTGGGTGTGTAAAGCTGCTATTCTGGGTCCATGTCAATTTTCTGTTGTTGTGGTCGTGTCCAATGAAGAACCTCAGATGTCTCCATGAATCTCTATCACAGCAGTCGCAATGTCCTCTATCTTGGATAAGTTTCAGTAAACAACCTAATATATAATTGTTCATTATATTTAAACTCACATATTCGATAAAATAATACCTTGAATCAATCTTAAAATACAAATATTAGGTCTTCAGGGAAAATGTTCTTTTTTACAAATCATTTATTTATAAATATATCCAGCTTTCGGGCGAGAAATCCCTTCTACAGGAGAAAATATTTACATTGAAAATAGAATAAGAAATAAAATCTTATAATTTTGAAATATCAATTTATATTCTATTAACGGTTCAATGTAAAATATTTTCTCCTCTAGAAGGGATTTCTCACCCGAGAAAGCTAGAGATATTTATAAATAAAAGATTTGTAAAATAAACTTTTCCCTGGAGGCCTAAATTTTGTATTTTAATTTTAAAACTTACATATTGTTGCACCATATTGCGGGTTGGCAGGTTGGGTGGCTTTAATTTACTTCTAGCACATGACCTGCATCTTTCCAGAGCGTGATTCACCCATAACAAAACTGAATAAGGGAATGAAAAAGCAATTTCTGTTAATGGTGGATCTCAATAATTACTTTTCATCTAAAATATAAATCTTCTTTTTCGAAGCTACAAAAATAAGAAACATAAATTACTAAATATATCTAAGTAAACATTACTAATAAAATAACATCTCTCTTTAACCACTTATCTCTATTATTATTTATTTAGGTAACCCGGATTCCTGGAGCATACTAACTTATCTCTATTATATTTTTTATTTCATCTCAATTTGCAGGTGTTACATTCGAGCACAGCTCGCGAGTCACCTTGTCCAGATTATTTACACATTGCGAGTTGTAATGCTGGAGTGGCCCCCGGAACCTTACAGGAGGGCAGTTGTTGGGTGTTTGGCTGTCAGCTAGCCATTGGGTCCAGGTCGTCGGATTCGGTGGCTGAGGTCACCTTGATTTTGAACAATTTCTTGTATAGTTGGATTTGTTGATTTTTGAAATTGAGAGAATAGTCTTGTTGCAGAGTCTTGATAAATCTCTTCTAGATCAGGCTGGTTGAGATCTTCTTTGAGAATTTTGTTTGAAAGATTGAATGGGGCTCCTATAGTGGTTCGTAAGCAAATCCTCATGAAGGCATCTATTCTTTTTTTATCCGTAGGTGTGATATATTTGCCCCAGACTGGTAGTGCGTACGTGATGATGGGTAGAATACAGGTTTTGTACAACGTGAATTTATGCTTTGTTGTTAAATTACTTTTAAAATTGAGCAGGCTTGATAGAGATATTTTGGCTATCTTTGCCTTTCTTATGGTGTTTTGGACATGTAGGTTAAATTTTAATTTCGAATCCAAAGTGACACCAAGATACTTGGCATGGTCGGCCCAACTAATAGTGCTTGAGTTTACTGTCAAGTTGGTTTGTGGCTTGAATTTTTTGTTATCTCTTGGGGGAAAAAGTATTGCTTGAGTCTTAGTTGGGTTAATGTCTAGTTTCCACTCATCGCACCATTTGATTATGTCATTTAGGTAATTCTGAAGCTGAGTAACCAATAGGTTGACTGATTTAGAGTTAAATAAAATTGCTGTGTCATCTGCGAAGAGCTTAAGTTTACATTTAGAGTGCAGTGGGATGTCATTAATGTAAATATTGAAAAGGTAGGGTCCGAGGATAGAGCCTTGAGGTACTCCAGTCTGGATTAGCTTTGGTTCAGTTATAAAATTTCCTTGCTTGACTGAAAATGTCCTGCCCTGTAGATAATTCTGCATAAAATTGATAATGTCACTTGGAAACTGGTGTTTTGTGAGTTTCTTTATAAGGCCATTATGCCAAACTTTATCAAATGCTTTCGCAAAATCTAGAAAGACAGCACCTACCACTTCCTTGTGGGATCTTCTTATCTGGATGTAGTCCAGAACTGCAATGAGTTGGTGAGTTGTTGAATGCCCCCTTCTAAATCCGAATTGCTGCGGGATGATGAAGTTAGAGTTGTCCAAGTACATCTGAAGTCTACGTAAAATAATTCTTTCGTAAATTTTGCCGATGGTGGGGAGGAGGCTGATAGGTCTTAGATCTTCAGGGGATTTAGCGGATTTTTTTGGAATTGGAATTATGATAGCATGCTTCCAGACTTTGGGGTAGTAACACAAGTGCAGTGCGGCGTTGAATACTCCAGCTAGAAATACAATCCATTTGATGGGAAGATTCTTGGCCATTTGCGGAGTGATATTGTCATGGCCAGGAGCTTTGTGGTTAGCTAAGTATTTAATCACTTCTTTGACTTCATTTGGTGTCGTCATTGTGAGCATTTTTTCTTGTTGGTGATTATAAGTTATATTTGGTTGGTCTTCTTTTTCCTTGGAGAACTGGTTGGAGAAGTGTTCTGCAAGTTCATTTCCGATTTCTTTGTCGGTCAATAAGGTTTTGCCGTTCGTTACTAAGCTTGAGATCCTTTCCGTTTTTTTCCTGATGGGTTTTGTTTTTCTCCAGAAGTCCTTTGGGCTTGATTCAATCTTGTGTATGAATTGATTCCAGTTCTCGGTGGAGTCGGATTTGAGGGCTTTGTTAACTTTTCCCTATAGGTTTAAATAAATGGCTCTATGGGCTGGATCCCAGGTTGCTTGCCATCTCTTACGAGCTTTATTCTTTTCTTTTATCAAGGCCTTGGTCGAGGGGTTCTGTTTTGATGAAGAGGATGATATAACTGTGTTTTTCGAGTAGCTGTTGTAGATTTTATCATTTAGTATGGTCACTGCTGAGTCAATATTGGCTTCCGTTTTCAAGGGTACTCTAGGAGGCGTACTGGAAATTAAGTCTTGTTGGAAGTGTACCCAGTTAGTGAGTCGGCAAGCCCTAGTCGTGAATTCATCCTTCGGGCAGGTCAGCTCTAGGATTACTGGGAGGTGATCTGAAGATAAGGCATCCAGGGTCTTAATCCTCGAAGTCCAGGGGATGTTTCTAAGAATTGCGATGTCTAGAAAGTCTGGATTACCCAAAGGACTGTAGTGCGTGGGTGAAGAAGGTGCGACAATGTCCAGGTTTTCTTTTTCGGAAAAATTATGAAGCACGGTTCCGCTATTATTGGAGGTTCTTGAGCCCCAAAGAGGGTGCTTGGAGTTCCAGTCTCCTGCAGCGATTACTGATTATTTATTCTCTAACAAGAGATTCAGATCTTCCTCCAGGAGTGGTAGATCGGGTTTCTTATAGATTGACGATATCTGCACTACTGCCCTTCCATCTGGTTTCATTAGAATTGTGGTGTTTTCCATGTTAGATGTTTGAATCAGCACTTTTTTATATTTAAGATAGTTTTTTAGAATTATTGCCGTTCCACCGCCCCTTCCAACGATTCTATCGTCTCTTATTGTCTGATAGTTTCTGAGTTTGAGGACGACAGATGGTTTTAAGTGTGTTTCACTGAGCAGTGCCATGTCTATTGAGTTTTCTTCTAAAAAATGTAGAAATTCTTCTTTTTTAAGTTTGATTCCGTTGCAATTCCAGAAAACGATTTTCAAAGGTAATTTGCCTTTCATTGTAAGTAAGTTTTGATAATTTCTAATAACTTTTCGCACAGTTCCCTGGTGTCAGAACGAGTAGTTTTCTTTTTTGCAGTTTCAGCGTAACTTGCCTTTTGTTTTTCAACAGTTGCTTCTTCTGTTTTAGTGGAGCTTGCTTGAGGTATGGTGTTAGGGGAGTTTTGTCTGGGAGGCTTTAGCTGCTGTTGTTGTGGCTTCGGAAAATTTTGGCATCCGCGGTAATTGGCTGTGTGCGCCTCTCCACAGTTAGCACACTTTGGTGGGAGCTGTTTCGACTTTCTTGAACAATCCTTCGAATGGTGTTCTTCAACACACTTGACGCATTTGGGCTTCAAAAAACAGTTTAGCTGGCCATGCCCAAAGCCCTGGCAGTTAAAGCATTGGGTCACTCGTTTTGTAGTCCTGAATGATTCCACGACTATTTTTTGGTAAAGTATTTCGGTTATTCCATAGATTCGTTTATTTTGTTCATTTTTCGGTAGCTCTACTAGGACTATATTCATCGGTATTTTGGTCGATTGTCTATGGAGTCTTTTGACAATGACCTCAGTGAAGCCCATTGAGACCAGTTCAGTTACGACGTCTTCTTCTTTGAAGGCTGTTGTTACCCCCTTCAATACCACTTTCAGTGGTTTTTCCTCCTGTAGTCTGTAGGAATATCCTCCATTATTTTTTTGTACATACTCCCTGATTTTTTTGAAGTCGCCTATGTTTTTCGATTTAATTATGTGCTTTTTGCCAGAAATCGTGACTTGGAATGGTTCCGTGCACAAGCCTTTTAGTTCTTGGCAAAGAAGCTTCCAATCTGCTACATTTTCTGCAATAACAGGAGGAATTCTCGGTTTTTTCACGTTAGTGACTGTGGTCCATGGGCCATCGTTGTCGTTATTTTCTTCATCGTCTTGAGGTGGGTGAGCTGTGTTCATTTGTTGAGAAATTCCAGTGGCGGGACTTTGTTCATCGATGTCCATTCTAGGCGTCTTCAGATTACGCTCGCTCCTAGTTGGCGATCTTGAGTCATCCGATTGGGAGCCGCGAGTTCTCTTCTTTGATTGAACCGTTTCCTCAAGCTTATACTCGATTCCACATTTGTCTAGGATCTTCGTTATTAAGGAGGCTTCGATTATGCATAGTTTCTCGCCGGTTGGTCCGATCGTCGATTTAATTACAATCGGTGGCATATTATTTACTTGCTTCTTATATCTTTTCGGAACAGGGTTAAAATAGATGCAAAATATATCTCTATTAACTCTCACCTATATATATATACATTCCTGACACCACAGATTTAAGCCACAGATTATTACAACCATAGAATAAAAATAATATTTGACAATAACATCCAACAATTCTTCCTAATATATTCAATGGTTATATTTCTCACTCTCCACTATCCAATAATCAAGATGCAAACAAAAACAATAGTATAAAATAAAAGGAGAATGATACTATAGTACATTTCCTGTTATAATATTGATTTGAAATAAATTTAAATATCAGAGATTATTCTGAATATATATATATATATATATAAATAAAAGGGTGCATCAAACACACATGATTCAACAAATAAAATTATTTGAAGTAAAAGAAAAAATTGCGCTACAAATTTCAAAATAAAAATACAACCTTTCGCAATAAGTTTCTTAAAAGAAACTTATTGCGAAAGGTTGTATTTTTATTTTGAAAATATAAATTATTTATAAAGGATATATAGGATATATAGAGGATTATGCTTCTCTCAATACAACATAGTATTCAGAGCAGTTAGACGACTGAAATCTAAAAATAAAGAGATGGCTTATAAATATATAGAATTTTTCTCATGGAACCACACTAACATAAATATATATATGTGATATCTTGGGACCTCTGGGACCAGTGTTACCTGATGCTAGACGAACCTCGATGTCAACTCTACCGTGCAGTCGTGGTGGAAGGCGACACAGCTGGGCCAAAGGTGAAATAAACAAACAGAGATTCCACTAAGAAGCGTCTGACGTCAAGAAGGAATGGGATGAGGAGAATTCTGACAGGAAAGGATTTACCTCTATCGGAGCGTCCGGTGCACTGGGACTGGAACGACGACTAACTAAGGACTGACTATCTGAGGATCGGGACCTCCTTTTATAGCTGAGCGGGTCCGAACAGGTCGCTGCCCTTTTCTGACGTAAACAGGGGGGGAAAGTTTTATTATCCAGGAGGGCCACGACCTCGTAAAAGTTGGACTGGGTTTTGCTAGGCCTTCTTCTATTCTCACCTAAGCCTGATTAGTTTTAACCTTAATTTACTCCTGTTAGTCTCCATTCCTTCTATCTGTACAGTTGCTATACTTTATTAGATTCTTAGGCGGTACAGATTGATGTTAGTTGAGGCTTTCTAATTGCAGTAAATAAGAAGTTATATACAGTCACGTGGTGGAACATGTGGTAGTAGATATCTGGACTATTTACAACAATTCCATGGTCTTAAATCATCACATATATATATATATTAATAACTTAATGGTTTTTGTTTGACTCTATGTTAAATACTTTATAACTCACATTATAAATATTGATATATATGTATATAAATGCGTATAAAATATGTATATAATACAATAGATGTATAATTGAACTAATTTTCAAAAGCTTCTATTTATAATTTTCTATCATGTCTGTCCTTCCCCACAAATTGTGCAATCAATTTTTAATATACTTCCAGACCACACAGAAGCATAAAATTTTGAACACTCGCTTAATCCTGATGACAATGCAAGTTTGCAAGCCATCTCATCGACTTCTTCTTCTATCTTATCTCCACACAATCATATCAAGGCATCAAGTTGTGACCTTTGATCGTGTCTGTTTGACAACCATTATAAATGGGTGAAATAGAATGCGTCTGCCTTTGTCATTAAGACTGGGTGCACTACTCAGTGGCTCCTTAGCTCCAAAATAAATGGCCGCCTCTGACATGAGGAACAGGCGCCATGTGCAGCCGCTCCTAACATGGAGTACAAACGCTGCTCATCCTGTATCCCTGGATTAGGAGCCCTTACAGGGTACTATCAGCCGGGCCAGCTGAGCCCAGGTTTTTAGTGAGCTTGTTACTGCTTCCCCTTCTCCTTTTTCATTCGGGCTTGGGACCGGCAAAGGCAGAGTTATCTCATCGACTATCTCATTGAATTATTATATATGTGAAAATAACACTTTCATGCGAGAACAAACCTAAACTAATATTTATTGATGCCTACAGGAGCAGCCATGTTATCAAGGTGTCTTTTATGTAGTTTCGAAAAATTCTACATTTCACCGGCTATGCTAGACTATAGGACAATACCAGGATATATGTTCTACAGAGGTCATGAATAGTAAACTCAAAACATTCAAAATTAAATTTATAAATTAAAATAAATGTAATTGCTCTTAGAAATGACAAGAGCAATGGTAAAAGTTTGAAGAGTTATTATGTGTTGCCAGCTTGTGGATTGAACAATGAGTCGGACAGTATTCAAATGAGGAACCCTCTTCTTATGCAGGTGCCGAAGAAAATCAGTTTCCTATAATTCCATATTTGAACCATTAAAGTATAAACCATTTGGAAATATGGAGAATGAAGTTTAGTAGATCTATTTTAAAAAGAGAGAAGAAGAGAAGAGGTTATAAATAAAAGACTATTCGCCGGTGGAAGAGTTTCTTTAGAGAGAGGAGCTCTTCTCTCAGCATATTATCTTTTATTTATAATTTACCGAAGGGATTATATTATTAGCAAGAGAAGAGGTAAACGGATTTAATATCTTCATTAGTGAAATATCGATTAAGAGATTTCTGTTATCACAAGCAGATAGCATCAATCTTCAGATGCTACCATCCCATGGCTTAACATTCAATCTACATATTCTAAAGACACAGCAACGCCTATGACTATTGCTGATTTTAACTTTCAGAGAGAGAAAGTCGAATATAAATAGATTACTTTCCTGTTCCATTCCATCTGGCTCTTCCTAATAGCAAAGTTCCGAGTAGGGTGGGAGTGAAGACAATGGTCTATGACTTCCGACCTAGCCTGGATGGACATTTCCTGCAAAGACGACCAAGAGGTCAATATAGTTAGCCTAAATTGCTCTTTTTGTGCGGCTTTCCTTCGAAGAATGCCATTACTATACTAGGTGACGAACCATCATCCTGCCTTGACTGTTTGTAGAAGGATATTTGAAAACCTTGACTATATATAAATATAATGGTAAAATATTATGGAATTAGTTATTCCGTGTATTAAGGTGAAAATATCAGGCTTCCGGGGATAATTTTCTTTATAAAACATTTTTAGATCGGACAGATCTCCCCGACTATTGCCTCCATGTCGAGGAATAGCTTCAGACCTCTGCTCAGATGACAGGTACTCGAGGACGTCCCCCTGTTAGAAGGGGAGACCATCTCCTCCCTATAAATTTTTTTATAAAGAGGTTCTATAGAGAGAGAGAGAGAGTGGATTATAATTATTTTCTTCTAACCTCTTCAGCGTAATCGACCAGTGAAAATGTATAAATATATCATTCATTATCGACAATAAAACTTTAGAAAGTCCTGCGATCACTTAAAAGAAGTTTTCAAATATATAAGCCAGGCCATTTTAATATTTTCAACATCCGTTTAGTGGTCGCAAAAATTGTCGAGCGGGTTGTTGGAGGGATGACCCATCTAGTTAACCTATATTATTTATATGATACATTTTGTATGATAGAATAACTTTGTAATATTGTTGCGCTGGTGACCTGAAGTACTGGGAAGAAACATTCAAGCAGTCTTTCTAACGTTTATTCACAAACCAAAAGTTTGAAGGCAAAACACTTACTAACTAAAGATTATTGTCTTAAATAATCTAAAACAAAAGTATGCAAATTTGACGATACAAAAGTATGTAAAATAATTATAGAAAACAAAATTATGTAAAAATAATTATACATGAAAGTTATTAAAAATATATAAGATGTTAAAAGTTAAAATTGGATCCATAAGAAATGATGTAGACTAAACAAGTAAATTAAAATGTGACATGTAAATTAAAGGCTCCAACAGCGCGCCAACAATATATAATTTTGTAGTATTAAAATAACTCATATCATAGAATGCAAATATTTAGGTGAAGAAAGAGAAAAAACCCTTAAAAACACCTTCTGGAGATTTAGCAACCCACTGAAGACGCTGAGAACTATTTCAGAAAAGAAGAATAGAGCAATAGAACTCCATATTTTCTACAGATCAATTGTAAATAGATTCATACACAAAAGAGGTAGTGAGGAAAGTTTTAGAACAGATGTGTAAATAAATCCCTTTTCAAACAAAGGCTCACATGCACATGGGGAAAGGGAGAAAAAAATTACTGTATTATTTTGTTGTTGTATGGCGAATCCATACAGGGCAATGGGCTCTAATAAAATCATTTTTGTTGTTGTATTAAAATAACTTTATTTTTTATTAATTTTCTTGTGTCGATCCTAAATGTAAAATGTTTCTCTTTAAAATTGTGAAAATATTCTCTTAAATATAATGTGTTAATCATATAGTATGTATCTTTTATATTTATTCTGGGCCGCTCTGGAAAGTTCTAGACTCAGCCGGTAATGGTGTAATGAGTGTTGCGCAATGCGGGAAAGAATCTTCTAGCGTGGGTCTGGAATGTTGCATGACTCAATATAAGCTTTGTTTTTCTAACAGATTGTATCATTATTAGATCATTCCTAATTTTGTATATCGAGAATTTCTAAACTTTTTTTTTAAATAAAATAGATATTTAATGAAGTTTAAACGGCCAAAACGATTGCTTATTTGTTGTTTTACACGCATATATTGTGGAATACATCACACACATTGTGACATGATATTTGAAGACCTTTTCTCTTCAGCTATTTTGTTTGAGTGACAGCTTAAGACAAAAATTATCATATTTATTGTAATGCAACAACAACAACAAAACCTTTATTAAGACACTATTGTCTTACAAGGGGGGGTTATATATGTATATGAGTGAGGAGGAAAAGCAATTTAGGGGAGCAATCAGCCGTTGTCTGTGGAGTTGAACACTTCTTCCCTCATTTTATCAATCGCCTTGAAAAATTTAAAATATTTATAAACAAATGTTTTATCCAGCAGGAGAGTAGTAAAAATTTTATATACATGTTGTTCATTATAGTGAGTTAGCCCCGAAATTTCGCGAATTTCCAGTCTCTTTCCCTGTAGGAATGGGCAATGGAATCCCAGCATTGCAGAAGTAGCAATTTAAAGGGTCGCTGTTCCAAAATTCCGTGATATCCTCGCGGAAAAATAGCCATAGGATTTATTGTAATGCTTGCGTTGAAATAAAATTTGGATTTATTTCTTACTAAATTAATTTCAAACTTGGATCGCACGGGTTTTCCCTGAATAAATGGATTCGGGGTCCAAGTGGGGTTCTCCTTAGGATGGTGCCTGGAGACTGAGACTTCATCTTCATTCCATCCTGGTCCATAGCCTTGTGGGAGTCCGGGATCCTCGGTCCAGGGGTGTATGCAGGAGAGAAGCAGGGTCGGTATTATATTAATATTGCCACGTGGAAAATTAGGGAAAAGACAAACTTCAGGATGAGACAGCAATTTATTTAAGGCAAGAACAAACTATGAATGATAAACAAAAGATAAGCAACGAGGGAAGTTTACAGAGTAACAAAATATAAACATAAAAAATGATACTCTCTCTCTCTCTCTCTCTCTGTTAATAAAATAATAAATATACTTTGCTTTAATATTATCAACAACAATGGCCGGATGACAATGGTTCAGTAAAAATCCAATTGTCACCAGCTATCCAAGCGTGCGAAGTTTTAAGCGTCTTCTTATATTCCATGCAGAAGATCAACATACAACACTGCTATTTACACCAAACTGTCTCTTATGTAAATTTATATCAGGATCATATTGTCCGTTATCTTTTTCTCTATACATATTGTCAAGTAGCTCTACAACTCCGGTCACAGGAAGCTCCATGGGACACCTGTCAATCATCCCTGGACTCCGGGGGACAGGTGTGAGGGGCTCTCGGAATCTTATCGGCAAATAAGGAAAACGGGACGCCTCGGTGGCTGACGACGCTCATTATGATTATCTTTACCTTGGGATAAGTTGTATTATTATCTGACTCTCTCTCCCTATAAATACCTCTTGTATATAATTTTATTGGAGAACTTAAAAGTAAATACTCTTTATAATAAATTAATTATTCCCAAATTTGCCCTTGCTTTGTTTATATCCGCGACAATATCGTCGAACTACTAGGTCGCAAAACCCTCGCCTCCTTTCAGATTGGTGGCCAAAAAACCGCGACCATTTTAGGTATGGTTAGCTTAGTATAGTTAGAGTTACGTGAGGTTATATCGCGACCGCCAATCAAAAAGGAAGTGAGCGACTTGTCGAATTCCTGTCGGATATTTGAAAGAGAAAATATTAATTAGCTTATCAAATTTTGAATGTGATTGAAACATTTTATTCAAATTTTCTTTTCTTCAGAGTGTAATTATAATCTTTAAATCAGTATATAGATACTCCGCCTTTGCCGGTTCCAAGCCCGGATGAAAAAGGTGGAAGGGGAGCAGTAACAAGCTCACTAAAAAAACCTGGGCTCAGCTGGCCCGGCTGATAGTACCCTGAAAGGGCTCCTGATTCAGGGATACAGGATGAGCAGCACTTGTACTCCATGTTAGGAGCAGCTGCTGATGGCGTCTGTTCCTCATGTCAGAGGCGGCCATTTATTTTGGAGCTAAGTCGGCCTGCCATTGAGTAGTGCTCCCAGTCTTAATGACAAAAGCATATGCATTCTACTTAACCCAGTCATGATGGTTGTCAAACTAACATGATCAAGGTCATAACTCGATATCCTAATATGATTGGGTGGAGATACAAAAGAAGAGAAGAAGAAGAGATACGCGCGACCAATAATTACCCAGTAGTTCTTAAAATAAGAACAGATGGTTGTTGAGTAAAGCGTTTCTTTCTATTTATTATTTGAAGTGTGTAAGATGCAATTTGTTTAGAGCAAATTTTCTCTTCTTAAATAGTTTCATTTTTTGTTATCCTATTTGTTATTTGATCGTAGAAGAGTAAATTTTCTCGAGAAAGCTTGCGACAATTTAAATGAAAAAAAAAAGATCTATCCAACAACTATCTGTTTGTTAAGTCTCTCTATATATATTATCTCTATAAAATTTCAAAGTTAAATTTTAAAATTACTTGGAAGAATAGTTTGAAAAAAATAATCATTGGTTTCCCCTAGTTACAACAATCGGTCAATTGTTCTAGGGCCTTGGCTGGACTAGGATCTACGGCCATATTGGGATGGGCGGACCCCTGATGGACTAGAAAAGATGAGTGGAATAGAACTCCTAGGGAAAAAGATCAAACAAAAAGTAACGTGCCGAGGTACATCCCGGTGGTGTAAAACTGTTGGATCAAATATCATACACACAAGAAAATGAATAGATACACAAGAATAAACCTAAATAATTTCTTTAAAAAAAAAGACACTTCGACCAGTTAAAGTTTTATATTCCAAACGTTTCAACGATATCCCTTACAATTAAAGATACCTCGGCCAGTATAAATAATTTTATTATCTCGACGTTTTGACAAAAATCTTTTTGTCTTCTTCAAGAGAAATAAAAATAAAGCATTTGGCAAGGCGTTAAAAATTGTTCTAAATGTTTTATTTTTTATTTCTCCTGACGAAGACAAAATAATTTTGTTGCAACGTTCAGAAAATAAAATTTTAACTAGCCGAAGTGTGTATATTTTTAAAAGAAATTTGAATGCCGGCCACAGGCAGCCTCTATCTTCAAGAAAACCTAAATAAAACAAAAAATGAATAAATGGGGTAAAATAGATCTATTACTATGTTATTATTTATATAGATATGTTATGTTAATGCTAAGGCGAACAACTCGGGTCAAGTGTAGAAAGACGCAGTATTTTAGAAACAGAGATTGTTGTAACTACCACAGCGGTATCCATCAAAATTTATATTGAAATATTGATTGATATTTCTTAAATATCAACCCATGTAATATACTCGGTACACACATCTAAAAGTATGAGATTTATTAGAAATTTATAATACAATATATTATTTAAGAACGGAAAAATATGTCCAGGGTAGCCTAGTGGACATGGCATCTGCCTGGTAAGCGGAACACTGTGGGTTCGATTCCCATCCCTGGGCACTTTTATTTTTCCGTTTATCATTACTCTTCACAATTCATCTTTTAATACTTCATCCCTAAGGTTAAGAAATAATCGTTATTTCTCCTTACAAATAAATTTCGAATTTTCGTTTAAAAGAAACACATGCGGGATAATTTTCAAATGTCGTTTATTAGCAATAATCATTAAAAAAATCAACATATTTACTAAGCATTATAAGGCGATAAAGTGTCATCAATATATGAGAAATGGAAGCATTGAAGAACGGATTGTCTTTTCTATATATATAAAAATGAATGTATGTGTGTGTGTCTGTCCTTTATGCCTGACCAAACCACTCATTGGATCGCCATGAAACTTCGGGAAGTTATTTAGTATAGTACTGGGAAGGTTTCTAGCAAATAAAATTTTTGAAATAACTTTTCGCCTAAAAATAATCAAAATAAATATTCTAATTTATCTGTTATAATTCAACAATCTGCTCTAAATATTATCATGATGATACGATGATTTTGTAATGTAGAAAATTAGGAAAGACAAAATTCAGGATGACACGGCAATTTATTTGAGACAAGAATAATGATACAATTCCAAGGCAATATACTATTCCTTTAACTTCCAATTACCGAGGGAACCTATTAATATTGATTTTATTCAACTTATCGAGTATTTTTAAAGGGACCGGGAAAAAATGTTCACTTTATCGAGAGATTCGTTAGACAAACCTTTACTCGGGTAAAACCCGGGCGAAGCCGGGTATGTCCGCTAGTTAAATATAAAACAAACTTCTACTGTCTTCACTGCAATGAAAAAATAGATGAGCCAACTGATGAACCAAGCCTTCCCAATATTTTCCATCCGGGTAAATATAGTCCAGAGAGAGCTAAGAGCTCTTGAGAATGGACGAATGTAGATTGATTATGTTTTGATAATTTTCACCTTTTATAACAAGAGATAAAAAATATATATACTAGATTATCGATAATCTCATTCAATACTTTTGTCTGAAAATGGTAACAACGCTGTTACCGAAACGTCACACACTATTTATTTATTTGGATTTGGTCTTATTACCTTGTGTTTATAGTAGATCATCAAAATTCGAAACAATTATAAGATCCTAGCCCAGCCAAGTCCCTAGAACCATTGTTGTAACTAGGGGAAACCAATGATTCTTTTTCAAACTATAATTCCAAGTAATTTTAAAATTTCACTTTGAAAATATTTAGAGATAATATATATAGAAACTTTAAAAAACAAATAGTTGTTAGGTAGATCTTTTCTTTTTATTTAAAATGTTGCAAGCTTTCAAGCAAATTGCTCTTCAACGGGCAAATAACCATTATTATTGCTAGTTTATATGAAAAATTATACTTTAAGAGACAATTTAAGGAAACCTTTTTATTCAAAAGAAATGTGCTACAATTAGAAGAATAGAAGAAAGAGGAAATATTAATGATATTTAAACGAATAATATTTCAGAGGGTTTTTATATAGAAAAATATTTTCTTCTTATCTGCTATCTTTTTTACATACTTGATAATAGTAACTATTTAAACACATGCCGTGATATTTTCTCATTCAGTTATTTTGTCTGATGATCTTAACGCTGTTACAGAAACGTCACATACTATTTATTTGGATTTGGTCTTTTTACCTTGTGTTTCTATAACTAGATAAACCCTTTTTCTGTAAAATAATAGACACTTCGGGCAGTTAAAGTTTTATTTTCTGAACGTTTCAACAAAATTCTTTTGTCTTCGTCAGTAGAAATAAATAAAAATAATGGGGAACTAAAGATCTCAATATCATTCGCCCGAGCCTGAATGTAAAAGCAATGGTTAAAACTTCATATGGAAGACAGAACCAAATCCTTTATTTTTATTTATTTATTTATTTCTCCTGACAAAGACAAAAGAATTTTGTTGAAACGTTAAGAAAATAAAACTTTAACTGTCCGAAGTGTCCATTTTTTACAGAAATATGAATGCTCTATCTCTATCTTCTATCTATCTATCTTCTATCTATCTTCTATCTTCTATCTCTATCTCTATCTCTATCCTCTATCTTCAAGATAGATAAACCCTGCCATAAATAGCTTCCATGTAAGTGGAGAGATCAAATATGGGAAATTTACTCTGAGAGAAAACTGACAAAAACTATAACAAGACTTAGAACAAAACACTATAAAGGAATGGCAATACATCCAGATGGCACAAGAACCTATAGGACATGCAACAACTGTCCTGGTATGGAACTAACACCTACCTACATATTCTTATGCCCAGCAATGGCCGCAGCCTTGCAGAAAATTGACTTAGACCCAGAGCAGCAGCTTCACACATCCAAGATAGTGGACATTGCTGATAGAGATGTATGAAGACATCTGAGGCTCTTCATTGGACACGACAACAACAACAACGTATAAGTGGATACCTTTGCTCTTCAGCTATTTTGTTTTAATAGCCTGAGTGGCAGCTCTTTAGACAGAAATTATCATATTTATTATAATGCTTACGTTGAACAAAATTAGGATTTTATTTATTAATAAACTAATTGAAAACTTGGATTGCACGAATATTACCTGAATGAATGGATTCCCAACACAAATTTTGTCAAAATATATAGTTATTTCTGTTATTGTTATTGATAAGACACAATTTGGATTATAGATGATAAGCACAAGGTAATTAGATCAAATCCAAATATATAAATGGATATAAATACAAGGTTATCCCAAAAGTTCGTAAACACTTGCAAAAAATTGAAATTGAATATTTATATTATATGAATTATATATTTGTGGAATTTGTTGCAGGTGATTACGAACTTTTGGGACAACCTTATATGAATATAATTATAGATACAAATATAGATTTTATAGATATTATAATATAGATATTATATATAATAGATATTATAAATATAGATTATAAATATAGATATATAGATATAAATATAGATTTTAATTAAAAAAGGGCTTATTTTGGATTTTAATAAGGTTTTTAATAATCCAATATTTCGATGGACCAATCGTCCATCTTTTACGAGATTTTTTTGTTATGATGCACACAGCAGGTCGCGTGCTTCAGGTGAGCCACGGACGTCTTACAAGCTTGTTGGGCGATAAACCATCTATGATATACATTTTAAACAAAATTGAATATAATCAAAAGAAAAACAGTGTAATATATATAAATAAATATCGATAATTAAGAGAGTACGAATTAATTAAAGAAATAAATAACAAACAAATAAAAAGACCATAAAAAATTGAAATAACTGTGTGAAATAAAAATATAAATAATAATAATAAATATATGATTTAAAATGAAATAAAATAAAATAAACATATAAATAACATAATAATCTAAGAGGTTCTAAACTGAGTATATACAACTGGTATATATATAAATAGATTATTTGAATTTGGTCTTATTACCTTGTGTTTATTATTGTTAATAATAAAATCAATATTGAGAAAAAAATTAATCATTCCTTCAGGGAAAAAATAAATAAAATAAAATTTTCCCTGAAGAATGATTACTTTTACTCAATATTGATGCGAGGGATTGTTTTATAGAATAAAACCAATATGCTGTGCTGTGTGACAATTAAAGATGGTTTATTGACATCTAGTCAATGGTCAAGAGAGAGTTTACATAGTTTAAAATAGTAGAGAAAAATATATACACCAGAGGAGGCCTTCTCCGAAGGTACGTCTGGATCCTATCAGGAGTTTAGAATCGTCTTGAGTTCAGACTTGCGAGTTATGGAATCCGTGTCCCCAGCGATGACTGTGTTGAGGAACTTGACAAGAATAATCTTGTATTTAGGTAGGGTGTCCGCGAGGAAACTCTCCCTAAGATGGGGGTACAGGACCGCATACGCGACATCATTAATGGTTGTCCCTAATTGTCATCATCATTGTGATAATCATTTTCTGACCCCGAATATGCGAATTAATCTATTATTTGAGGAATCGAAGCTAATCATTCCATCCAGATCTAGCTTCTATATACGGATAGGAGAGATATAGTTGGAAAAGTAAAAGATGCAGATAATCCTAAACATTAAAAAACTTGAATAGCGATGAAACGGCTAGCATGAAGCAACGGGTGGATGTGCTGGACAATACGCTATCACGAAGGCTGCCACCACAATGGGAAGCAGCGTAGAGAAAGTAACACAATAGGAGAAAGTCAATTAGGGACGGATGGAATGGGAGGAGGAGCAACGGTCTTTAACATTCCGACGCCTGCGTCAGATATTTGGGCCAGCAGCAGAGGACAGCCCAGCAGATGGAGTATAAAAGCTGAGAGCTAAGCCGGTACCTCACTCACTCTCTCACCAACACCACTACAATGCAGGTAAGTTCACCCATTGGATCGTACTCTTTCACTCAGCGCCTATAGTTCACTTCAATACCTTTCTCAACTTAAATTTATTCAACCCTATCTAAGTATTTTTCTGGAATATTTACAGTTTTTATAGATAATTTTTGGTTCGGCTATAAACCAGTACCTCACTCGCTTACTCACAACACCACTACAATGCAGTTAAGTTCACCCATCGAATCGTACTCTTTCACTCAACGCCTATAGTTGACTTCAATACCTTTCTTAACTTAAATTGATTCAACCCTATCTAAGGATTTTTATGGTAGATTGACAGATTTTATAGATTTTTTGGTTCGACTATAATAAATTTAACCATTCTATTTACTGGATAAAGTCAATTTGATAATCATCAATGATATTTATAGAGAAATTGATAAATGTATTCAGTTTTTCACCTCTACACTAAAGCCTAATTCAGAAGTCTCAGCATCTCTATAGATCTTAGCCAGAGTTTTCTCTAGCTTCTTCCTGCCCATCTGTAGATAACTCAGCACCTATAAATTTAACCTAATGATTGTAAACGCGAGAATAATTATCTTAAATCTCACGGTTATATCTAGAGCAAGATCATCAATGACCTCTTCGCTCAAATGATGCTAGGTTGGGAGGGATGGGTTTAGGAAAATATTAATGAACTCAAAGAAAAAATGTTTCTTTTACTTTTTATTTTGTGAAAAGATATACATAAGACAACAAATCAGCTATCATGAAAATCTATGATGGATTGTTGACTAGTAAATCTGTTTGCTATAAGAACATTTTTAGTAAACTTGACGAAAACACGCTCAAACAAAAATACTCACCATCTCAAGTTCGTAATATTATTTCTTTAGCCATTTACCTATATTAAGACATTGTATCTTGTATTCTGAAATATAAACGCAACTCTTTTATTTGATGTTTATATAAATATATATATATTTGAAGAACCTATTCTAAAATATTATAATTTTATGAAATATTCATACTTTAAATATAATTATTTAAGATTTTTGTATATACATATTTACATATGTTAGATTATTCAAATTATTGGATCTCTTCCCTTTTAATCATTCCACATATTCATATTCAAAAGTATCCATGCATTCTAAGATGTCTAATGTAAACCTATCAAGCTTACTAAGGGGAAAAAAGCTTGGTTAGAAGAAGTTTATTTGTATATATTTTATATACACCATATTTCGTCATTTTAAATCAATAACTAGGCTTCCTTTCCCACAAATAATACAAACAGACGATTCAATTATCAATCAAAATGATATTTTCAAATGTAAAATAAGCTTCTATAAGATATTTGGTCTGATAGTCTTGATACGAAATATATTATGATGCATTAGCGTGCCATCTGTTATGAAAATTCGAAAATATTATAGACACGTAAGATTCTTTTTGAAATTAAACAATTTCTACTGCCCTTAGATACGAAATATATAATATATTTAGAAAATAATCCCTGATATATATCCTCATATATCATATATTCCTCGTATTGAGCAAAGATATCAGGCCTCTTGTAGAAGAGCGTTCATGCCCGAACGCTAGAGATTAAAAAAGGTTTTTGAAAAGATAATATTTTTCTTGGAGGCTTGATATTTTTACTTGAATATATAATATAATTTTTCGAATGCCTTTTTCCAATACATTTTATTTTATTATTACAGAAGCACGAAGTCTATCAGACTATTGTGCTATATTAGAATTATTTACATATATATCTTTAATTATTTACACAATGTATTAGTAGTGATTTATAAATCTGTGTACAAATTGCTTTAAACTTACCAAACTTTCCAATAATGCTCTTATGAATAATTGACAAATTAGAAAGAATAATTGTTGAAATATTTTTAAAGCTTTATCTATTTTAAATTCTGCTATTACATCAATGAAGTTATTCTTATGAATTATTCTAGTTAAAATTATTTGGAGGAAAATTTATTCTATAAATTATAGGCCATGTGTGAGAAGAGTTCGAATATAAATATTTTAAATAAATAGTTAATGAACTTTTGGAGCTAGATTTCCGTATTTTTTCAATTTAAAGAAAGTGGTTATCTCTAATTATTTTTTACCTGCTTCCGGGTAGTTGGCGTTCGGCTCTCTAGGAACCTGAAGATTGGTCTATTCTCTCCTTTTTTACGTGCTCAGGTTCATAAGTTCATAGAAATAAGTGATTTCTTTCATACTTAGGTCTCCAATTGTATGTAAAAACAGTCACATAAGATGACGTTTCATACCAAACCTTTTAACACCATGTATTTAAAGCTGAATGTAATATAATTGCAATGGAATCTTTCTATAAGGAATATTTTATAACAAAAACCCCATGACTGAAATATTTATAAAAAATATTCCATATAGCAGAATACTTTCTTAGTTTCTTCAATGACAACTGCAAACAAACTCTTTTTAAAACGAAAATTCTTATTATCGAAAACTTTCTGGATTCTTTTAATGAAAACCTTTTTAAATGAAGCTCTTATGGCTAAAATCTAATTTGTGGCAAATTTTCTCAGTTCCTTCAATGCAAACCATTTAATATGATACTTTTTAAATGTAAGACTCCATTGGAAAAAACATTCTTGGTTCCTTCAATGCAAACTATTTAAAATTAAATTTTGAAATGTAAAATTCCTTTGGGAAAACTTTCTGCGTTCCTTTAATGTTAACTATTTAAAATGAAACTCGATGAAATGTAAAACTCTATTGGTAAAAACTTCTCGGTTTCTTCAATGAAACTTATATAACGGACAACGTTCTCAATTCTTTGAATTAAATTCCTTATATATAACGAAAACCTTTATTATACGAAAAACTTTCACAGTTCCTTCAACAAAGATCTTCAACATTAAACATTATTGTGGAAAAAATTTCTAGCGGTTGCTTTTTAGTGACTATTATTTAAAATGAAATTATTAAACGAAAACTTATATATTGTCGAACACTTTCTCATTTATGTGAAAACTATTACGAATAAAATACTTTCTAAAAAGAGGCAAAACTTTATATAATGGAAAAATCCTCCGAGATTTTAATAAAAACTCTATAATCGATATTTTTTGATAATATTTAGATATTTTTACAATCACAGGATGGCCAATTTTCTAGATTTCCGTATATTTCTACCCCAAATATTTTCATAATATCTTAGATCTCGTAAACCACAAACACAAAATTACGATTTATAAAATTAATAATATACCTACAAATTATATTTTACAGATTAAGTATACGACTATTTAATTTTTACTCTTTTTAGAAACTCATTTAACTCGAATTATCCCGTTCATAGTCTTCTTTTATCGAATCCATCACTTAACCTTTCAATAAATAGTCTAAAAACTCTTCCAATTGATTTACCTTTAGTGAAAATTGTACTCTAGTTGATTGCGTTTTTTTTTTTCAAATATGTTCTGCTGCTTTCACAGCAATCTCCTTCTCAAACCGTGTTTAATAAATTCGTGAACCTATGCTAATATTATATATTTTTACATTGTATGCATTTAAAAATAGGTGATACATACCTATGCCTAAATAAGGGTTTGCAACTATGTATCATATAAATATATTTAAAGGTCATTTATAGAGAAAAATAATGTATATTTTTATATAGAGAGTCTGTCGTGGGAGAGAATTCCTTGCTGATGGATGTCAGAGTTTCCTCACATAGCGTGAGCAGGTTCATAAGATGGCCGACGGTGCCTATACTGAGGAAGAGATGATAGTCACCTATATCTCAGATATATCTTCTATTGCCTCGTTCTGAAAGTCAACGTAGAAAGGTTAGGCTGGCAGATATAGAATGTCTAGCAGAAGGCAAGACATTTTCGAATGGTTCTTAAATTCCATTATATGCGCTTCAGCGGATTTTGGTTCAGTAATTCATTCATGGACTCCCAGATGTCTAATCTCGACACGGAAGATTTAGTTTAGAAGATATAGGAATATATAGCAGAATCTAAATCATTTCGGTAGCAAAAGCAGGATGGTTCAGAAATTCCATTTTTATGCGCTTCAGCGGATTTTAGATAGTGATTCATTGGACTTACAGCTGTCTAATCTCGGGAGATATAGTCTCGCAGATATAAGGATATCTAGCAGAAGCCAAGGCATTTCCATAGCAAAAACAAAATGGTTTCTAAAATCCATTATATGCACTTAAGCGGATTTGACTCAATGATTCATCGCTGGATTCACAGCTGTCTCATCTTGAGGTAAGGTAGTCAGGATGAGAAAGGCAATGATAAGTCAACAAGAACATGCAGCAAGAAATATGATCTTTGAAATATCTCCGATAAGCGCCTAAAATGTAAGCAGAAACAAAGATAAAGATGAAAGCAATCAATTCAAAGATTATATACCGCTTAATGATTGCCATCTGGACCCTGTGGATATGGAGTTTTAATATATAGCAGTCTGTTTATCTGAGGTTTTAACATATAACAGTCTGTTTATATGAAGTTTTAATATATAGCAGTCTGTTTATATGAAGTCTACTATATTTCCATATTTTCAATACTTGTGTGTTTCAGGCTCTGGTCGCTCTCCTAGCCCTCGCCGGCCTCCCCACCTTGCTGCTGGCCGCTCCCCAGGCCCCGCACTACCACATGGCCCCTCAGGAGGTGGGACACAACTGGAGCCATCAATATCAGCAGTTGCTATTGCCATAGAATGAATGACTGGTTCTATTAAAATATAAAGCGATATGTTTTTTTTATTTGACAAACTGGGATAGCTTTGAAGAGTTCTCTAAGCATATCTTCACGTACGATAAAACAACTCCCAAAACTCGATAGCTAGCCCGATTTTTATCAAACTAGGAAACGCCACTATTTATGGTTCAAGATATTATAATTTGGAATTGTATTATTACTATATCCCATTCTTCTATATCTCATTCCTCTATATACCATTTCTCTATAGAACATTCTTCTATATACCATTCCTCTATATCCCATTCTTCTATATCCCATTCCCCTATATCTCATTCCTCTATATCCCATTCCTTTATATCCCATTCCTCTCTAGACTATTCCCCAATATCTCATTCTTCTATATCCCATTCCTCTATATCCCATTCCTCTCTAAACCATTCCCCGATATCTCATTCCTCTATATCCCATTCCTCTATATCGCATTCCCCTATATCTCATTCCTCTATATCCCATTCCTCTATATCGCATTCCCCTATATCTCATTCCTCTATATCCCATTCCTCTATATACCATTCCTCTCTAGACCATTCCTCTATATCCCATTCCCCTATATCTCATTCCTTTATATCCCATTCCTCTATATATCATTCCTCTCTAGACCATTACTTTATATCCCCTTAATCTATATACCATTCCTCTATATCTTTGCGCAGAGGCGATATCGTAGCCAGTGAGGAACTTCCGAGGCGCGATTATTGCTAGTTGAAAACTTTACCCATTCCTCTATATCCCATTCCTCAATATCCCATTCCCCTATATCCCATTCCTCATTATCCCATTCCCCTATACCCCATTCCTCAATATCCCATTCCTTTATATCCCATTCCGCCATATCCCATTCATCAATATCCCATTCCTCTATATCCCATTCCTCTATATCCCATTCCTCAATATTCCATTCCTTATATACCAACCATCATGTTCTGGTGTGCGCAGTACGGACCACCAAAACCATACGCCTTCAACTACATGGCCGATCTACTGGGCGGAAGGACTTCCCGTCAAGAGTCCGCCGATGGATCAGGCCGTGTAGTGGGCTCCTACACCCTGCACGACGATGACGGCCGTCAGCGTACCGTGGAGTACGTCGCTGATGAGTCTGGCTTCCGTGCCAGCGTCCACACCAACGAGCCGGGCACCAAGTCCGAGAACCCCGCTGATGTGGTATTCGACTCCACGGCCCCTGAGCCCGTGCTGCCGCTGATGGGGGCAGGCGGACACCGTCACCATGCCGACCACTACGCCGCGGCCAGTCGCCCTGTACCAGCCAAGATGTACCATCACAATCATTACTGAACCACCGCCAACATGTATACACCACCCTCTAGCCTCCTTCTCTCCTTATATAAATATATTACCTTGTAATTATGTACAATCTCTCAATAAAGCTTACAATTCATCATACTAGATAATACTGGTTGACTCTTCAGCGTGTGATTTTACCCATTATTTTCATTCTTACTTTTTATATAGTGACAATCAAGAAAGTATGTTAGATGAGATATAGCCACGTTTGAAGTGTAAAAAGGAAGATCAAGAGGATCGTGGTGAGTTTCTTTATTAAGAGGTACACAAGCTTTCGGACGTCACCCGTCCTTCATCAGGTGTTGACATGAATAATAAGGAGATGCTATATTTATAAGCGACAGTTTAAAAGTATTAAAAATATTAAAAACAATCTGATGCACGCCCGCGAGAGCACATGCCAATAACAAAATATATTTTCAATTTTACTTTGAGTTTGTATAAAGAGATATATATATAATATCGCCGAGTCCGGACATTCCTTCAATCTCAACAATACAATCCCCGTTTATAGTGATATAGCAAACAAATACCAACGCTTAGTTCTTGAGGCCCTTGTTTCTAATACTACCCCCAGCCTCAACAGAAAGATTGACCTCCCGCCCCAATATTCTGTTTTTTATTCTACCTCAGATACACCTTCTTCGTAACTTTTAACTTTATCTTTATTCCGCTGATTTTCTATTTTTATTTTTGTTTTTTCTTGTTTTTGTCTTCACCTCTCTTTATACAAACTCAAAGTAAAATTGAAAATATATTTTGTTATTGGCATGTGCTCTCGCGGGCGTGCATCAGATTGTTTTTAATATTTTTAATACTTTTAAACTGTCGCTTATAAATATAGCATCTCCTTATTATTCATGTCAACACCTGATGAAGGACGGGTGACGTCCGAAAGCTTGTGTACCTCTTAATAAAGAAACTCACCACGATCCTCTTGATCTCCCTTTTACAAGAAAGTATGTATCAAAAATATAGTTTCTAGGAGAAAGACATCACCTGAATGTTCAATTATAATTCGCTTATGGATTGTGACATTAGTCGGAATAAATTTCATTTATAATCCCTGATTTAATTATTTCAAAAATGATTATGTACGCTTCCTTGATAAAAATCAATAAGAGCTAATCGCGAGTACGCGCTTTAGACTGTTGGCCCTCATCAACGTGGTTCCACTTTTTTAAAATATAGATTCTAGTTATTTTACTCTATCAAAATAACTTGAAAATCAGAAATTTCCCTACATACATTCAGTATCATCTGAATCCTGTGAAGATACAGTTATATAGAGAATGGAACTCCAACATTACCCCTCACTATCCATATGAAACTTCAGGCGAATTTATGAAATCCCATTTCCATACCTTTATATTGATATCCTGATTGCTCTTAGGAGACATCTGGAAAAAAAAACGAAATTCGTTCATAGAGAATGTAGTAAGACATCTGTGAGCTCTCAACATAGTTTTACATACATTGGCAAATACTAGATGAAATATAGAATACACCTAAATAGTGGAGATGGCAGTGGCAGCCTAGTGGACATGGCATCTGCCCGGTAAGCGGAACACTGTGGGTTCGTTTTCCATCCCTGGATACTTTTATTTTTTCGTTTATCATTACTCTTCACAATTCATCCTTTCATACTTCATCTCTAAGGATAGAAATAGTCGTTATTTCTCCTTAAAATAAATTACAATTTTTCGTTCAAAAGAAATATTTGCGGTAAAACTTGTCTAACGTCGTTTTACACCTAAATGAGTAACAAATTTACTGGAAATGTGTTTCTTTTTAAAATAGCATCAAAAACCATCTCTACAGACCTTTCTAAGGTTTTTAAAAAAAAAACACATTTCCAGTATTTTTTGTTACAAATTTTATCGATATATGGAAATTGAATTTATAAACATCTAAATGAATCCTTACTATTTTGACAGAAAGTACTCATTAGATGAAATTGCCTTAAAAATAAATGACATTATTGAATAATTTGCTAGACGTCTCTTATTGAATTAAAAACCAATAGATATTTTTTTCATCCATAATATCTAATAGATATTTAATTTTTAAATAGCTGAAATCTTGTTGTTGTCCTGTCCAATGAAGAGCCTCAGATATATCCATGCATCTCTATCAGAGTAGTTTGGAAAAAGGGTGCCGTTGTTACGTTAGTCATCTTGGAACAGAATTAGGTCGAATATTCCAAGGGTCCAGGGGGGACTGGTGTGGTTGGATTTCAACCCCCCAATAGCTCAATATATGTGATGGCCAAATACACTAATCTAAATTGAAGTGGTTGTCAGTCACTTCGGAGAGAGAGATTGAGATTGAAACTTCTTTATTGAATCGTTTATATAAGTTTATATGAATTAAATAAAATATAAATAAGTAATATTAAACAAGGAAACATATATATATAAATAAATTAAGAAAAAGGCATCTACTTATCGTGCAACTGAAAGTTGCTGATGGCTTGCGCCATCTATCGGAATAAATATCAACTATTCTCGTTGATTTTTAATTATTCCAGAATTGGCCAAATACCCATTCTTGATTAATCAAGAAAAGCTAACCACGGACGCGTTTCGGGCTGTTGGCCCTCATCAGCGTGGTGCAAGCTGTACCTCAACGACCAAAAAATTGGTCATTAAGGCATCCTGAAAAATCATGAAACGGGTAGTTAAGGCCAGAATTGCGTGAGGACGCTACACAATGTGAAAAAATAGTACAAATGTAACATTGTACTGGGATAAGGTGCATAAATTAAGAAAAAGGCATCTCCTTATCGTGCAACTGAAAGTTGCTGATGGCTGGCGCCATCTATCGGAATAAATATAAACTATTCTCGTTGATTTTTAATTATTCCAGAATTGGCCAAATACCTTGATGACCATATTCTTGATTAATCAAGAATGGGTATTTGGTCATTTCTGGAATAATTAAAAATCAACGAGAATAGTTGATATTTATTCCGATAGATGGCGCAAGCCATCAGCAACTGTCAGCTGCACGATAAGGAGATGCCTTTTTCTTAATTTATGCACCAGTACAATATCACATTTGTACTATTTTTTCACATAGATATTTATGTTGAGAATTGAGCAGTCCACATTTTGTGAATATTATAAGAAAAGACACACATCTTATGATCGTGCAACTAGAAGTCGCTGATGGCATGCGCCATCTGTCAGAAAAAATATCAACCAATAGTTGATTTTTGAATTATTCTGTAATCAATTCTTGATTAATCGGAAATGGGGGTATTTGTCCAATTCTGTAATGATTGAGAATCAACGATTAGTTGACATTTATTCCGACAGATGGCGCTTTTAGTTGCACGATCAGAATATGTTTTTTTTCTTAATTTATCATTCTGATCTCAGTACATTTTCGCGCTATTGTACTATTTTTCATATATTGTAACAAAGTATTTATTATTGTATTATCAGAGTAGTATTTTATGTTTATATTTTGCTCATCTGTACACTTACCTCTTTTGCTTATCTTTTGTTTATCACTCATAGTTTGCTCTTGCCGGAGATAAATTGTTGTCTCATCCCGAAGTTGGTCTTCCCTAATTTTCCACGTGGCAATATATATATACACGTATATATACTGACTATGAGTTTATACATTTTTCCGTTAACGAATTAAGGTATTTAAAGTAGAATATGGTTTTAAACTTTGTACTGATTCAGACACAGGGGGTTTAATCCATTTTAGATACAAAAACGGGATTACATGGCCAAAAAAAGGGTCTAAAAAAGAATCAAGTAAAGTGGGTCTACATTCTCTGCCCCTTGTAGTACAATCCTGCAACAAATTCAAACCTTCATAGTTTGACCCAGTTCTGAGTGAAGATTCCCGAAGACCAGTTTATACCTTTTGTTGTCAACGAATTAAGTGTTCACAGTAAAATATGGTTCAAGGTTTTGTCCTAATGCACTCACCCGTGTCTTTTCATTTAGATACAAAATAGGATTAAATCGCCAAATAATGAGTCCAAGACATGTATCTAGTAGACGTGGGGATATTTATTAAAATTGAAGATACTTTGGCCAGTATACATATTTTTATTATTTCGACGTTTTGACAAAATTCTTTTGTTCTCTTCAGGACCAATGAAAATTTCAAAAGTTTCTTCAGTGTGGCCCAAAAATTTCTAACTATATCAAACCTAACTTCTATAATGTGTAATTCTCTTCACTGGACATGGCGACTTCAACTCATACCTGTTTAAAATTGGCAAAGCTGAATCACCTGGATGCTCGTGTGGAGGCGAAGAATAGAACCCCAGACACTTATTAACTGACTGCCCGCTGACCTTAGGGAACTAAATCAACTTCCCATAACAAATATGCAACATCTGGTCTACACTAAGGACATACACCAAAGATTCAACAAATTCTGCAGAATGTACTTAACTAAATAAGTGACTACTAATGTAATCAATTTGCATACTGATATGTAAATATGTATATATCCCTTTAAACTATTTGTTTTTTATTCAAATGTATATATTTCACACGCAAATATCCGATTTGTGGATGTGGTGTTTTGCATAACAATAGTTATGTTTAGATAAATTGTCGAGATATGCAAATAAGGTTTTGCATAGTGTTTGTTTGTTTGTATGTTAATTATTTTTATGTATATATATGTATCATTAAATTGTAAATATTCAGTCATATTAGTGTTATGAAGCAATAAAGGTTTTATCTCTAACTTAGTGGATCTCGGTGACCTGGAGTAGTTGTAGAGACACAACATTGGCGACGAAGGAAAAGTGAGTGAACAATGATGAACATTGAACAGTTCAACCCAAACAATGGAAATGAAATCTCAAGTTATTTAGAGCGCTTTGAATCCTATTGCATAGCGAATGATATAGTAAAGGTTGTTAAAAAGAAGGCAACATTTTTCTCGCTATATGGAAGAGAAACGTATAATATAATACGGACGTTGACCTCTCCCAAGAATCCATTGGAAACAGAATGGGAGGAGGTGGTAACAGGGATTAAAAAATATTTTGATCCAACGCCAAATATAATAGTGCAGCGTTTTAAATTTACGAAAAGGCTTCAAATGCCAAATGAAACAATATCTGAATTTATAACAGCTCTAAAGAAAATTGCCGAGAAGTGTGAATTCCCTGATTTGGAGGATAGGTTGCGTGATGCCCTAGTATGCGGTATTCTAAACGGGGAGATACAATCAATGCTGTTAATGAACAGTATGCTAACATTTAAAGTGGCTCAAGAAATGGCATTGTGACATGAGGCTGCGGTAAAGAACGTTGCAGAAATTAAAGATGGAAAACCTCAGGAAGAAATGAATGTAATGGGAAGAGCTGTTAAGGTGAGACGGAGGAATGAGAAGATTTTTAAATGTTTCCGCTGTGGATACACAAATCACAGAGAAGAGCAATGTTTCTTTAAAGATAAAAGATGTTTTAAATGCCAGAAGTTAGGGCATATTTCTAGGGTCTGTAAGAACGGGAACTGGAGGAGCGATCGTAATAATTGCTCGATAGATGAGGAGGCAGAGGCAACTAATGGCCTTTTTAATATAAATCAAGTGAAGGACACAAGTAACATGCGGAATTATATGGTAAAGGTACGGACTAGCGGTCGAGATATTAATATGCTCATTGACTCAGGAACAGGGAAAAATATTATTTCTGAGAAGACGTATATAGAAACTTGGGTGAAGTCAGAAAGGCCTAGAATAGAGAAGGATTCTACCAAGTTGGTGCAATGGAACAGACAGAGGTTATCGATTCTGGGTAAAATAAAAGCCGACGTAAAAGTGAACAAAAGAAGTATCACAATGGAATTGCTTGTGATCGAAGGTCCGGGCCCAAATCTGATTGGAAGGGAGGCGTTTGACCAGATTGGAATTGGTCTTGAATGGATAAATTATGGCGACAGTGTATGTCAAATCAATGAGGTAATTATGGAAAACGGAGTGACAGCAAAAAGACACCAGGACCAATTGATGAGAAGAGTCAAGGAAGAAGTATCGGAGGATGTGGAGAAGAAGGAGGAGTGTAACACCGAAAGAAGGGGGGAACAAATGAATGACCCAAACGAATCACCGGAAAGGCTGGAGGAAACACCTGGGCCAAGTAGACCAATATGAAACCGGAGACTCCCCGAATACTTAAAAGATTGTGTAACAAATTGGGGGTGAGAAGATGTGGTGTTTTGCATAACAATAGTTATGTTTAGATAAATTGTCGAGATATGCAAATAAGGTTTTGCATAGTGTTTGTTTGTTTGTATGTTAATTATTTTTATGTATATATATGTATCATTAAATTGTAAATATTCAGTCATATTAGTGTTATGAAGCAATAAAGGTTTTATCTCTAACTTAGTGGATCTCGGTGACCTGGAGTAGTTGTAGAGACACAACAGTGGATATAGCGTGTATTCTGCAATTGTTGAAGAAGAAGGAGGAATTAAAAATTAAAGCATTTGGCAAGGCGTTAAAAATTATTCTTTAAAAAAAATTCTAACGCCTTGTAAAATGCTTTAACTTTTATATACTCCTGACGAGGACAAAATAATTTTGTCAAAACGTCGAGATGATGAAGATATTTATACTGGCCGAAGTATCTTTGATTATAATAACTACACAGGTCTGAACAATTTTTTTTTGCCGGAGTAAACCTTATGTTGATTATAATGTAACTTTTCATGCTGAATCAAAAAATGAAATCAGAAGTTTTCCATCACCCATAGTTCTTGCAAGATAACCATTTTTCTATAAATTGGTATATAGAGTATTAATGCAGAAAATGTTTCGTAAGCATTTTTTAAGTAAATATCGTTACATTAGCTAGCGCTTTATTTTTGACAAGAAGAGTTGATATGTGGAGCCAAACGCTTTATTTTATTTGTTATTAATCAAATTTTGCTCTTTAAGAATCATAAATATTGATTTAAATAACAAATTATTGAATTTTTAATTGAATATGTTATTTTATAATGCATTCTGTTTTGCTTTCAACTCATAAATAATGACAAGCTCTGGAATGCTATTTGCTGAATAACAGTTTTAATATATATATTTAAATTCAACCTAATGATTTGTTTAATAGATTTTAATCAAAAGTGACAGGTAAATTTGGAGTGATCAGTTTATTCTTTTCTATCGATTTGCTTTTATAAATCATGTGCACTAGACTGTGTCAAAATGCCGAGGCATTGCATTAATATTCCTGATATTTTCTGTTACATTTGTGGGGAATTAACTTTCAAAGTTCAAAGGCGAAACTTTACACCGCTCATCAAAAAGTGCTATTAACTTTATTTTGGCTGTAAAGTCGGTGACCAAGATAAGACTTGGGCTCCTTATCATTGTTGTGAAATTTGTGCTCGACGTCTTACAGGGTGGATTAAAGGTGAACGTCATATGCCTTTTGCGGTTCCAATGATATGGAGGGAACCTAAAGACCATTCTTAGACTGTTAATTTTGTTTGACAAAAACTACAGGTATTACATCCAAATCAAGACATACAGTTGAATATCCAGATTTGCTTTCTGCAATGAGACCAGTTCCTCATAGTGATATTTTACCTGTGCCACAGCCTCCTGAAAATGTAATATTTAGTAACGATGATTCAGATAGAAGAGATCAACAGTCGATGACACAAAATTTGAAGCAGGTGCTTCATCTGAACCTCATTTGTTAACCCAAGGAGATTTGAACGACCTCGTACGTGATTTAGATTTATCCAAAAAACAGAGTAAACCTTTAGGCTCTAGGTTAAAAGGCTGGAATCTGCTGCATAAAGGCACAAAAGTATGCTTTTTTCGCAAGCGTCAAGATGAATTTCAAGACTTCTTTTCACAAGAAAATGATTTAGTATATTGCAATGATGTTGTTAGTCTAATGAAAGCGCTTGGTCATGACCATGATACAGAAGAGTGGCGTTTATTCGTTTATTCTTCAAAAATTAGTTTGAAAGCTGTTCTCCTTCACAACGGAAATAGGTTTCCATCAGTGCCAATAGCACATGCATCCCACATGAAAGAGACTTACGAAAACATGGAACTGCTTTTGAAAAAGATAGAATATGAAATATACGGTTGAAAAATATGCATCGATTTGAAAGTCATTGCTCTCTTGCGTGGATTACAGCTTGGATATACAAAATTTTGTTGTTTTTTGTGTGAGTGGGATAGCAGAGATAGGGAAAGGCATTAAATTAAAAAAAATCTGGCCAAACCATGAAATCTTTACTCCAGGACATAAAAATATTGTAAATCTTTCCCTGATCGTTTCAGAAAATATTTACTTACCACCATTACATATTAAACTGGGATTAATGAAGAACTTTGTCAAAGCAATGGATCGAAATGCCCGTGGATTTGCCTACCTAAAACAAAAATGTTCTAGCATAAGTGATGCGAAAATAAAGAAAGCATTTTCGTTGGACCTCAGATTCGAGAATTGCTGCAGGATGGAAATTTTCAAAATATTTTGAATGAAGTTGAAGCAGCAGCATGGAATTCCTTTAGAAACGTTTGTAAAAACTTCTAAGGAAGTGTCAAGGTTGAAAATTACCGAGACATAGTTAATGATCTGTTGCTTTCCTACAAGGCACTGGGATGTAACATGTCTCTCAAGATCCATTTCCTGCATTCACATCTGGATTTCTTTCCAAACAATCTTGGTGCAGTTAGCGATGAGCATGGTGAGAGGTTTCATCAAGATATATCAAGCATGGAGAAGTGGTACCAAGGTAAATGGGGTCCCGGCATGCTTGCTGACTACTGCTGGACACTCAAGAGGGATGTACCACAATCAAAGTATAGAAGAATATCCACTATCACTACTTTTCAATAAAATGAATATATTTCGTTCATATAGGCCTATATTTTAAAAACATTTACAAATTTCAAGTAGGTGTATCTCAAAATCTTGCGTGATAGAAAAAAAAACTAATGGTATATTTGCAATCAGCACAAAGAGTTAAATTTAGAAAATATGCTGTTTCTTTTGGGACAAAAAAAAATACTTTTTGATAAACCAGTGTAAGGTAATAAGGTTTATGCAAAAATGCTTAAGTAATATTTTTAGTATTTTTTTGCTGTATTTATTCCAATACAAAAAAAAAAAGGCTGTCACGCAAAAACCATGGGTGATGGAAAATTTCTGAATATATTTTTGAGTTCAGCATGAAAAGTTACACTAGAAACAACATCAGGTTCTCTTGGGCAAAAATGTTGTTGACCAGTGCTATGAATGCAGGCCAGGCAGCCTCTATCTTTACAATTGAAGATAGTTGCCTTTATAAAGACTTTATAATTGTGGGGGCCGAATTTTCAAAATAACGCGATTTGTTGTAGAAAGCGATGGGATGGTTCTTACTGAAATATTCTTTTAGGAAATTAGATTTTTCGCAATTTTATTTTATAAAATTTCTTCCTTCGCAATCGGAAATAAATTGTCTGTTCGGTACGATATTTTACACTTATTTTTCAGATATTAAAACATTCCATTATTCACTTTTTTTGATTGATCAGGTGCATACTTTTATTAAAATAATATTTTCCCTTTCATTATTCATACAATTTGTCAGAGAAAGGTATACTCTGTATGTATGAAATCATAATTTTTATATCTTGCAGAGGTATTTAACCTTTTAAGAACTATATTATTTGTCAATAAATATATTTATGAGAATTTTATTTTATGTAAACACAAAGTCAATAAGAATTTCATATTCGGTTCATAAGCGCCATCTTACGGTCCTAACATGCCGGCGTCAGATATTTGGGCCAACAGTGGGGGGCGGCTCAGTAGCTGGAGTATATAAGCTGAGAGCTAAGCCAGTACCTCACTCGCTCACTCACAACACCACTACAATGCAGGTAAGTTCAGATATTGGATCGTACTCTTTTACTCAGCGCCTACTTCTCTTCAATACCTTTCTTAACTTGAATTTATTCAACCCTAAATTTATAGATTTTATAGATGATTTTTGGTTCGGTCATAATTAGTTTAACCATTCTCTTTACTGGACAAGGTCGATTTGATAATTATCAATGCTATTTAGAGAGAAATTAAGAAATGTCTTCAGTTTTTCTCATCTCCACCAAAGCCTGTAATTCACAATTCTTAGCATCACTACAGATCTCGGCCAGAGTTTCCTAAAAAATAATATAATTTTATGATATATCTTTACTTTTTGAATACAATTCTAGAATACTTTCTTAGTTCCTTCAATGAAAACTTCAAACAAACTCTTTATAGAACGAAACATTCATAATAACGAAAACTTTCTGAATTCCTTTAATTAAAGCCCTTTTTGAATGTAGCTCTTATAACAAAAAACGAACTAAAGACATTATTAGTTACTTCAATGTAAACCATTTAAAATGAAATTATCTCTCGAACGTAAAACTCTATTGCGAAAACTTTCTCGATTCTTTGAATTCAAATTATTGAAATGAAACTAGGAAATGCAAAACTCCACTGGGGAAAACTTTCTACGTTCCTTCAATGCAATCTATTTAAAATGAAACTCTCTCAAATGTAAAACTCCCTTGCGAAAAAATTTCTTGATTCCTTCAATATAAACTATTCAAATGGAACTATGAAATGTGAAACTCCATTGGGAAAAACTTTCTGCGTTCCTTTAATGTGAACTATTTAAAATAAAACATAAGATGAAATGTAAAACCCCATTGCGAAAAACTTCTCGGTTTCTTGAATAAAGCGTATATAACCGAAAACCTTTTTTAATCAATTCTTTAAAAAACATATTTATATTAAATATTCCTTGTGTATAACAAAAATCAATATTTTTTCGGAAACCTTTCTCAGTTCCTTCAACAAAAATCTTCAACATTGAACTCTATTATGGAAAGATTTCTCGCGGTTGCTTTTTAGTGACAATTCTTGAAAAGAAATTACACAGGTCTACAAAAAAAAAACCTTTTTTTTTGCACAAGAGAACCTGATGGTGTTTCTAGTGTAACTTTTCATGCTGAACTCAAAAATCTAATCAGAAATTTCCCATCACCCATGGTTTTTGCCTGACGATCTTTTTTAGTATTGGGATAAGTACATGCATCCAACATGAAAGAGACTTACGAAAACATGAAACTGCTTTTGAAAAAGATAGAATATGAAAGATACGGTTGGAAAATATGCAGCGATTTGAAAGTCGTTGCTCTCTTGCGTAGATTACAGCTTGGATATACAAAATTTTGTTGTTTTCTGTGTGAGTGGGATAGCAGAGATAGGGAAAGGCATTACATTAAAAAAATCTGGCCAAACCGTAAAATCTTTACTCCAGGATATAAAAATATTGCAAATCTACCCCTGATCGATTCAGAAAATATTTACTTACCACCATTACATATTAAACTGGAATTAATGAAGAACTTTGTCAAGACAATGGATCGAAATGCCAGTGGATTTGCCTACCTAAAACAAAAATTTTCTAGTATAAGTGAAGCGAAGATTAAAGAAGGCATTTTCGTTGGACCTCAGATTCGAGAATTGCAGCAGGATGGAAATTTTCAAAATAGTTTGAATGAAGTTGAAGCAGCAGCATGGAATTCCTTTAGAAACGTTTGCAAAAACTTCTTAGGAAGTGTCAACGTAGAAAATTACCGAGACATAGTTAATGATCTGTTGCTTTCCTACAAGGCACTGGGATGTAACATGTCCCTCAAGATCCATTTCCTGCATTCACATCTAGATTTCTTTCCAGACAATCTTGGCGCAGTTAGCGATGAGCATGGTGAGAGGTTTCATCAAGCTATATCAAGCATGGAGAAGCGGTACCAAGGTAAATGGAGTCCCGCTATGCTTGCCGACGACTCCTGGGCACTCAAGAGGAATCTACCACAAGCAAAGTATAGAAGAAAATCCACTGTCACTGCTTTTCAATAATAAATATGTTTCGTTCATATATGCCTATATATTAACAATATTTCTAAATTCAAGTAGGTGTATCTCAGAAATATTGTGTAATAGAAAAAAACTTATGGTATATTTGGATTCAGGACATGTAGATAAGATGCTATTTCTTTGTGGACAAAGAAAAATATTTTTTGATAAACCAGTTAAGTGACATTGTTTGTAATTTTTTGTGTATTTATCCCAATACTAAAAAAAGACCGTCACGCAAAAACCATACGTGATGGGAAATTTCTGATTAGATTTTTGAGTTCAGCATGAAAAGTTACACTAGAAAAATAATCAGGTTCTCTTGTGCAAAAATCTTGTTGACCAGTGTTATTAAAGGAAAACCTATATATTGCTGAACACTTTATCATTTATGTGAAAACTATTTAGAATAAAATCTTTTCTAAAGAGATGCAATGGATATAATGGATAATAATGGATATAAAAAAGTAATAATCAATCGAGATTTCAATGGAAACTCTATGAACAGAATCTTTTGACAATATTTAGAAATTTTTACAATCACAGGATAGCCAATTTTAAATATCTTTACTTTAGGTTCCCGTGTGTGCTTTTTAAACGATAGCAAAAATAAACTCTATATTTCTACCCCAAAGGTTTTCATATATCTTTGATATCTCGTAAAACACACACACACACAAAAAAAAACGACGATTCTTCAAATTGATAATATATTCCAACAAAAATATTTTCTATATGAAGTATAATGATTAGAAAATAAATAAAGCTTCCAGGGTTAAGTTTCTTGAGCAAACTTTTCATTTTAAAGTTTTATTGGACTTGTTAGTCCTTCAACAGGATTGAACGCTTGAAAATAAAAGTTGTACAAGAAACTTAGCCCTTGAAGCTTTATTTGTTTTATAATATCATAAATTAGGGAAGAACGTTTATTTTTAAATAAAAATATTAATTGTATTTAACTTTCTAAAAACTCATTCAACTCGAATCATAAAATACTTTTATCCATTCCATATCACTCTATCTACCACTAGATACACATAACATCTTCCAATTGATTTACCTTTAGTGAAAATTATATCATAGTTGATGGTATTAGTTTCAAATATGTTCAACTGCTTTCACACTAACATCTCCAATCCCCTTCTCAAATCGCTTTTAAAATTCTTTAACCTAAGTTAATGTATATTTATTTACATTGCACGCGTTTAAGAATAGATAATACATACATATGCATAAATAAGACTTTTGGCAATACTATGTATCAGAAAAATATATTTAAAGGTTTCATATAGAGAAAACTAATGAATATATTTTTTAATAGATAGTCTGTTGTGGGAGATAATTCGTTGCTGATGGATGTCAGAGTTTTCTCACATAGTGTGAGCAGGCTCATAAGATGGCCGAGGGTACCTATACTGAGAAAGAGATGATGGTCACCTATGTCTAATATGATGCTTCCATTGCCTCGTCCTTAAAGTTGACGCGGAAAATTTAGGCTGGCATATATAGGGATATCTAGCAGAAGCCAAAACATTTCCGAACGGTTCAGAAATTCCATTATATGCGCTTCAGTGATTTATTCCTGTAATCACAGCTGTCTAACCTCGACGCGGAAGATTTAGGCAGGCGGATATAGGGATATCAGTCTGTTTATATGAAGTTTTAATATATATAGCAGTCTGTTTATATGAAGTTTTAATATATAGCAGTCGGTTTATATGAAGCCTACTATATTTCCATATTTTCAATACTTGTGTGTTCCAGGCTCTGGTCGCTCTCCTAGCCCTCGCCGGCCTCCCCTCCCTGCTGCTGGCCGCTCCCCAGGCCCCGCACTATCACATGGCCCCTCAGGAGGTGGGGCACAACTGGAACCTTCAATATCAGCAGTTGCTATTTCCCCAGAATGAATCACTGGTTCTATTAAAATCTACAGCGATATGTTCCTCTATTCAACAAACTGGAATAGCTTCCAAGCTCTCTCCAAACATTTGCGATAAAACAACTCCTAGGACTTGAAAGCTAGCTCGATTTTTATCGAACAAGGAAACGCCACTATATCTGTTTCCATATCTGGTCATTTGGAATTATATTATTATGTTTTAATGAGAAAGATTTCAAATGACTCAAAGATTCTCAAATTCCTTCGTGAAAAATTTTCCATCACAGAGAATATATAGATACCGACATATATTCATGACTTAATTTTTAAAATTTGAATATGTTATTCTATGTGTTCAAAATTAATGACACATTAGCATATTTATATATGTTAATAAACCGAGGAGAATTTTAAAAAGGTTTTGAGGGTGATGATGCGCTGTTATAGTACAGTACAAACTTGAAAAGTTTCGTAATTTGTTCATCGAAATATTGATGTTAAGAGAAATACTTCAAAAAAATTCAAAATTTACCTCAGGTATATGACCTATTCACATTGTGTCGCAATAGGTAAACTATTTTCATATTTTGAAACTCATTTTTACAACCACAAAAACATATTTGAAATAGTTTATCTAAAATCCTTTTTTTTTTTTTAATTTGGGAGGGTTCACCACTGTCGAGCCAAGTCCTTCAGA
The DNA here is from genome assembly GCA_030710605.1 of Cordylochernes scorpioides. NCBI lineage: Eukaryota > Metazoa > Arthropoda > Arachnida > Pseudoscorpiones > Chernetidae > Cordylochernes > Cordylochernes scorpioides. The sequence goes on along the minus strand of CP092874.1, from coordinate 64,631,179 downwards.
TGAAGAATGAGCAGTTTCCATTCCTCTACAGACCATTCCTCAATATCCCATTCCTCTATATCCGATTCCTCTATATCCCATTCATCAATATCCCATTCCTCTATATCCCATTCCTCTATATTCCATTCATCAATATCCCATTCCTCTATATCCCATTCCTCTATATTCCATTCCTCTATATCCCATTCCTCTATATTCCATTCCTCTATAACCCATTCTTCTATATCCCATTCCTCTATATACCAACCATCATGTTCTGGTGTGCGCAGTACGGACCACCAAAGCCATACGCCTTCAACTACATGGCCGATCTACTAGGCGGAAGGACTTCCCGTCAGGAGTCCGCCGATGGATCAGGCCGTGTAGTTGGCTCCTACACCCTGCACGACGATGACGGCCGTCAGCGTACCGTGGAGTACGTCGCTGATGAGTCTGGCTTCCGTGCCAGCGTTCACACCAACGAGCCGGGCACCAAGTCCGAGAACCCCGCTGATGTGGTGTTCGACTCCACGGCCCCTGAGCCCGTGCTGCCGCTGATGGGAGCAGGCGGACACCGTCACCATGCCGACCACTACGCTGCGGCCAGTCGCCCTGTACCAGCCAATATGTACCCTCACAATCATTACTGAACATGTTTACACCACCCTCTAGCCTCCTTCTCTCCTTATATAAATATATTGCCTTGTAATTATGTACAATCTCTCAATAAAGCTTACAATTCATCATACTAGATATCACTGGCTGTCTTTTCAGCGTGTTCTTTTACCCATTATTTTCATTCTTACTCTTTATATAGTGACAATCAAGAAAGTATCAACATATAGTTTCTAGGAGAAAGACACCTCCTGATTGTGCAATTATAATTCGCTTATGGATTGTGACATCAGCCAGAATAAATATCATATAATCGTTGATATAATTATTCCAGAATTGGTTAAGTACCCTTTCTTGATAAACCAAGAAACGATAATCACGTACGCGTTTTAAGCTGTTGGTCCTCATCAACGTGGTGCATTTTTGAAAATATAGATTCTAGTTATTTTCTCTATAAAAATAACCTGATAATAAGAAATATTCCCACATACACTCAGTATTATTCGGAACCAGTGAAGATACAGTTCGATAGAGAATGGAACTCCAACATTACCCCTCTTCACTATCCATATGCAACATCAGGGAATTTGATAATATCCTATTTCCATACCTCTATATCGATGTTCTGATTGCTCTTTCATTGGAAAATGGGCGCCGTTGCCACGTTAGTCACCTTGGATCAGAATTTGGTCGAATATTCTAAGGGTCCAGGGGGGATCGGAGGGAGGTGTGGTCAGACTTCTCCACCCCCCCCATATAATACATACAAATGGCACAAGAACCTATAGGACATGCAACAACAGTCCTGGTGTGGAACTAACACCTACCCACATATTCTCGTGCCCAGAAATGGCCCCAACCTTGTAGAAAATTGACATGGACCCAGAGCAGCATCTTTACACACCCAGGATAGTGGACATTGCGACTGCTGTGATGGAGGTGCATGGGGAAATCTGGGGCTCTTCATTGGACACGACAATAACAACCACATTGCTTTCTCAGGAGGCATCTGAAGAAGCTAATGATTTAACAGATCAAAGAGCTTTTTTTCAGAGCAAGCCAAAACATAATAAGTCATAGAGGCCAAGTTTATGTATATTTTGTAGGAATATATGTTTAAATATACATATATATACAATAGATGTGAATATACTGTATACGAATTAAATAAGGCAACATGTTTCTAGAGAAACTTTTCCTTTCATTTTATTGCAATCTCAAATTTTCGGGCATCATCGCCCTTCTACAAGAGTACAAGGAGACCGATAATGCCCGAAAGATTGATATTGCAATAAGAATGAAAGGAAACTTATCTTCAGAAACCTGTTGCCTTATTTAATTAATATATATGTATTGAAATATTGGCATTTTAAATTAAATAAAATGTTTTGTTTTATTTTTGATTTAAAATATGTCATTTAATTAATATATATATATATTATAAATATAAAAGAATAGAGATTTTCTGCTTGAATTTAGATCATGTTGAGGATTATGGTAATGCAGTCGTGATTAAAATCTTGAAAGTATAATAACAAAAATAGTTTTGATCAGAGATTGTTTTAATTGAGCTAAAGTATATAAAAGAACATAATTTGATTAAAGTACTGCCTGGCTTAAGGCGAGTAGAACAAGGAAAAACAAAATATTATTTACATAATGTACAAAAGTTTTGAGCCGGCCATCGGGGAACAACAATGAGTTTTTATAGGGTAAGCGTGACCTCTGGCGGTCGATTTAACAGAGTATTTGAATCTATGAAATTATAATTTAAAATAAAATAATATTTTTATATAACATTTCAAATAAAATATTTTAATATAACATATACATATGTCATAATATATGCTCTTCCAGGATTAATAAAACAAACCAACAGCCAACGAGAGAGAGATGGGCAGCTAAAGCGAGACACTTTAGACAACTAACTTACGACCATTTTTGGCCACATTCCTGAGGGGGGGGGGGGGGGGGGGCATCTCCACCTGGCGACTATCCTGGTTAGCCCCCCGGTTGTGTACACAGGGAAAACAGTCGTTCAGCGGACAGCCCGCTCGCTACCTCCCTCTCTCTCGGATGGCTTCCAGGTTCCATCTTCCAAACTTGTTGTTTCCCTATTTCTCACTCACCACATTATTATCACTATAGTGCCACATTGAAAGTCGACAGGATCATATCACAGAAGAGTCGACAGGATCATATTACAGAAGAGTCGACAGGATAAGACCTGGCCGGGAAGCAAATCCCTCATATACCGGAGTATGAAGAAACAAGAAGCCAAGCCACGATGATCGGCCAAACCCAACTCAACTGTAACCACTCCTCTTCGAGCCCTCAACCCCTTCTTCGCCAACCTTTGAACCGTGATCCCGAAGAAGTATTCACCTACGACGGAGATGGAACTGCCACACACTTCTTCCAGCACTAGATCTACCCAAGAACGACCACCGTGCCAGGGCAGGACAACTTCCACCATCATGGACAAGACTCCGCCATATCCCTACCGCTACTGTGATGTACAACACTGGTACGCACAGTGTCACAGACAGAACTCTCCCGAAGCTCAATGAACTTACCTGCGCCCTAAACCAACATAACTCGTGAGTGTAATTGTTTTAACTCCTACCATTCATTCTTTAAATAAGTCATTCCTTGTAAATTGTCCCAATATTTCCATAATTAGCTCAATATGTGTGAATATGTAAAAATATTTAATATTTCCATTTATCTTCTCCACGCCTATTAACAATGGTTTTATTCTCCATACCATTTAGCTAGATATTTGTAACTCATTTAATTAGTTACCTTACCAGTAGAATTTAACAATCGTCATTTTAATTAAATAATTTCCATTTTAACGTAACTTAAAAAAAAAAAAGGAATTCAAGCTATTAATGCTTTACGATTTTTACTATTAACAATAGATTTTTCATAATCAATTTATTTATAAAAATATGCCTCCAGCACCTAAACTTTTGTATGTCTATTTGTATAGACCTCTCCTACTTGTAAGCACGGCTCACGAAAAATAATTTCTTTCCCTAATCGATTCAAAATTCACCCTGTAAGACAGGCGTCGAAGAATTTCAACCATCACGTGAGCCTTGCTTACAACCAACCCTTGGTGACTCTTATCTATATTCCCCTGAATACCTCTCTCATTCTTACAACTTTGTTAACCTTATACCATCTCAGGACCTTTTATAGAATTATTGATTAATCAATTATCGAACTTCTATATTGTCATTTCAAAATACTAACCTTCGCCCTTCATTTATGATAATATATTTCGTAGTTCATCTCTAGCATATCCACCGACCCACACCATCTAGCCAATGGTGTGTTCGTCACAGGATGCAGATTGACTAACTGTTAGATATTTATCAACTTCTTTTTGTTCGCACTTGAACAATCTGCATCGAGCGACACAGTTCGCCTCTTCTTCTCGCGCCACAAGTTCGCCACACGGACCCTGTCTTCAAATCTATGTTTGTCCATTGTCCAAACCAGCACGATATAGCCTACCTCCGATATTTCCCACGGAGGTACGTTAAACATCGTCGCTGATTCTGTCCGGTCCGTCATCATTTCGCGCAGACATGGGTCTTACTTTCAACCCACCGCGAAATCATCGCCTTGCACAAGCTCCCACGACGGTTCAAACACCTCGTGTCCGAGCAGCTTGTCACTTGTAGCGGACAACGCAGTCCTCGTCCCAATTTTTGGCACTGTGCGCGCACACTTTCCGCAAATTAAATATAAGTCCGTTCGACTTCCTCACCTACACACGGGACTTTTCCCCTCGGACTCGCTACACAAGTAACTGCATAGATAAGTTAGATTGGCCCAGGGCAAGTCTCCCCTCGCTCTGTTCGCCGAGGTTCTAACTATGTATGTAGTTTTATATTTACCTCAGTCCTGAGCTCACACAATTGTCAACCTCAATCTCATTTCTCGTACTCTACACTTATAGCATAGAAAGCCCATGACAAGTTTCCCCTTGCCATGTCCGCCTGAAAAATATCTTAAAGTGTAGAGTTCCCCAGTCTTAATTATCTTCAGAATTTCACCTATGTATGTGACTCTTCTTCTCGTTGTTCACACTCCTCCATATCACTTCCCTTATAGTACATTAGATTTTGTTGTATATAGCCTTTTATAACCTTGATATTTTCAAAGATTTCCTTAAATGTCAAACTCCCCGGTGTTGTAAAACTGCTTGTAAATAATATTTACTTGTGTACTATACAATATTTTATTTACATAAAACTATGTCACCATTACCTTAACTAATTTTAACTGTAAAATTATTTTCTCTATTCCTGGCTTCTCCAGCTTTAAATATACTTAAACCATGTTCAGCCTTCTTCAACGGGGGCCATATGTCATAATATATGCTCTTCCAGGATTAATAAAACAAACCAACAGCCAACGAGAGAGAGATGGGCAGCTAAAGCGAGACACTTTAGACAACTAACTTACGACCATTTTTGGCCACATTCCTGAGGGGGGGGGGGGGGGGCATCTCCACCTGGCGACTATCCTGGTTAGCCCCCCGGTTGTGTACACAGGGAAAACAGTCGTTCAGCGGACAGCCCGCTCGCTACCTCCCTCTCTCTCGGATGGCTTCCAGGTTCCATCTTCCAAACTTGTTGTTTCCTTATTTCTCACTCACCACATTATTATCACTATAGTGCCACATTGAAAGTAGACAGGATCATATCACAGAAGAGTCGACAGGATCATATTACATATATATATATATATTTATGAAAAAAGCATCTCCTTATCGTAAAACTGAAGGTTGCTGGTGGCTTGCGCCATCTATCGGAATAAATATCAACTATTCTCGTTGATTTATAATTATTCCAGAATTGGCCAAATACCCATTCTTGATTAATCAAGAAAAGCTAACCACGAATTTTTATACATATATATTTTCAAAATTAAGCAATTCACATTTTGTGAATATATATATGTAATAATTTGAGAGATCCTGTCGACTCATGTAATGAGATGTGAGAATTCCAGTAGCTTTTGTAGAGATCTGTCGACTAGAAATGTGATGTGGTGAGGTTGATGTCGACTACTGAAATAAGTTGAAGTTCTGGTAAGCCTTGTGTAGAGTTTTCCAGTACCTCTCTGCACCTTGGAAGACCTTTAAAAGTTCTCACAAAATACAGGCAGTCGTGGTCGAGGCAGAGTGGAAAGCTGGGGATATCCATACACAAAAAACGAAGACACAGTTGCACTAAGAAAGTTCCGTTAACAGATAAAAGCTGAGCTAGAAGCGCAAGATGGAGATAGACGAATTATTCCTAACTACATGTTGGATGAGATCGACATAACATACGACCGACGCGGCTTGCACTAAGGGTGAACTAAACTAAACTGTACTGAACTGTACTGAACTGTCAAGCCACTGTCAGGTGATGTATTTATAGGTTAAAGACGGGGGGGGGACCTTATGTGACAGGGGCGTTTGAGAAAGGGCGCCTTTACCTGTCCAGGTGTGAGAGGGGTCTCTGCATTCCACCACATGTGACAGTGTGGGTGGCCTGTCGTGGGAATTGTGAATCTACCTGATTTATGACTTCCATATTTAGACTCTGTTGTTTTGGCAATACTATGCTCGATCTCTGCTTTAGCTCAACTTTTAAATCTATTACAGATTTTATTTATTTATCCACTTTGTACAAATAACGTTACATAGGTGATGCAATGACACAGATTAATCATGCGCATAATTATTTATAGATGTGTTTCTATATACAACATGGCAATCTTATTACAAGTTATATAGACAGTATGGGGTTGTTGGTTTAAATTACCATAGATGGGCCCCGGGAGTGAAAGGGTTTATCCGGGTTTAGGCGGGTAAAGCCTCTCTAACACAGGTAAGTAATTAAAATTTCTTTCAATTAATTTAAACTGTGAGGGTTAAAAAGGCTATAACAAGATGATATTTGTTGGATATATAAAAGTGAAATAAAAATGACATTTTGTTTGATTAACAAAAAAGATGATTAAAATAAAATGATGACATAAAAATTCACATTCTAAGAGAATATTGGTGGGCGTTGGACAGGGTTAGTAGTTAAAGAATAAGCAATTGTGAGATTTACACATGCAATCAAATACTTAGGTCCAGGTGCAAAGCGAGGATATGGACTTGAGCGTCTTCCTAGGCAATGTTTCACCTGTGATCCTGTATAGGGTAACAGTGCTTTGTCACAATTGTAGTGTTATTGGGTTGAAAAGTTGTTGAAGAATATGTAATTGTTAGAAGTGCCCATGTAAACCAAATACTCAGATCCAGGTGCAAAGCGAGGATATAGACTTGAGCTGTCTTCCTTGGCAATGTTTCACTTGCGATCCTATATAAGGGTTACAGTGTTTTGTCACAATTTTAGGATTATTGGGTTAAAAGTTGTTGAAGAAAAGTTGCTTATTAATATGATTGAGAAAGGAGTGAAATAGAGCCATGCGATAAGTAGAATTGTAGCGACAGTAGGTGATCTGACTTGACTCGAAATCAAAGGTTGAATGTGGTCCGCTAGAGCTGAAAAAAAAGTTGAAAGTTGAAAAAAGTGAACGCTTTGTGTATGCGTTGGTGATTTGCTCTGCGGATGAAATGAAATAAACTCTTGAAGCTTGTTCAGACCAGAAGTTTGGATTTGTAAGTCTGGGGAACTGTGTTCAAGGCGTTTGTTGAATTACGAAATCAAAAAATAAATTGTCAAGCAGTGCTGTCGTTTTTCTACATTGATGTGACGCAATGACTGAAAAGATAGTGATGAAAAATATAGGGAATTGGTTAAATAATATGATTGTTGAAAACGATTGTTGTAGATGCCCGATAGTGGATGATAAACATTGTCAGATAATAAAGGTATTTAAACAAATAAAATATAGTGAATAGAAATATAGAAATATGATTGCGGGTACAAAAAGTGTAAGTGGACAAAATTAAACCTGTAATATATAAAATATATAATAAATAATAAAATAAAAATAATTTTTGAAACAATTAGATGTTTTACAATACTAAAATAATATCATGAAAAATAAAAGTAAATTTGATTAAAGGTTTTTTTTTTTTTTTTTTTAAATGTTGGATTAAAAAATTTGTTTAAATAATTGAAAGGTAAGAATTAGAATAATTATTCAAGATTTTATACAAAATTTATAATATATTTGAAGGTTATTAATGATTGGATAAATTTTAAGTAGTGTAAAATTGAACAAAAATTGTCTCTTTTGACGAAAAGTTACAGTTGTGGTGTGTGACTAGATTTTATCCCTTTGGTAATATCGGTGTTTCTATGACTCTGAAACTGGGAATATGTGAAATGATCTTTTCGTTTGTCCTCAATGCTGGTATGTAGAGAATGATTTCTCTTTCGCGTTAAAAAGTCTATATAAGACTTAACCAAATTGCTTTAATTGGTGTTATCAATTAACATGTAAAATGTTTAAAGTATGTTGTGTTGTGATATCTCGTTGGTGAGATTTGTGAGATTCTCGAGGAAATCTAAATGAGTAGTGTGAAATATTTGTTTAAAATGGCGATCATGAAGCTAGCGGTCAAGATGACTGCTTGAGGGGGGAGAGAAGATATTCTCCTTTTGTTGAGTTGGCAATTTTCTGCTATAATTGAAAGATATGATTTTCTCGGTGTTTGTAATTGTTGTGTTTCGCATTTTGTTTAGACTTAGAAAAAATGTTATTAGGTGATGTCAGGTTTAGATGTGTGGTGAAAGTTCGACTTTCAACGTGGACACGCTTTGAGTTGAGATGTGGTGTCACAGGCGTGAAGGCGTCTTTGGCCTGAAAAGTGAAAAAGTTTTGTGGTGTGGCACTGTGACACGAAGTGAGAAATGTGAATGAAAAGGTGTCACGTGAAGTCTTAGTTTGGTACAAATCTAACCTGTTTCACCATGAATAACAAATTTAATAAAGTCATGGGTGGTTGTTGTATGAAACACATCGAGAGAATATTTGACTGTTAGTGGATGTGGCATGCTTAATGTGAAATTATTTTATTGTGGCGACGATATAGAGCTAAGTGGCGCTTGTGTGACTCGAAATTTGGATTTGTGTGTTAAGTCGCGCACTACAAATTGTTTCCAATTGGAGAAAGTGATGTGAAAGTGTTGTAACGTTTGTCGAGAGAGATGTATGATGATTGAATATGCATGTAAAAGGGAAAGACGAGGGAGTGTATTTATCCTCGAATATTAACGATTGTAATCGTTTTGGAAGGCTGTGACTTAAATTAGCTACTGGCGGTGAAGTGGAGTGAATCTTTATTCCTAACTTGTTTTGGGAAAGATAGTTGTTTTCTCTAGTGGCGTTTTTGAAGATATTGTATCTTCCGATTTTTGCAATTAAAAAAAAATGCGTTTCACCTATGCTAATTTACATTTAAAATTTGAATATATTTCCTAAATCGCTGACCATGGCAGTTAAAACGACTCTTGCAAAAGGGCAATGTCGTGAGAGTTACAAATAATTTGAATTGGGCGCTTACTTAAACTGGTGAACATTACCAAAATTTTAAGAATTGATAAAGATATTGGTCTTTTGGTATAAAGATAACTAATAAGTAAAACAAAAATAAGTTGAGAATTATGATGAATGAGATTTTTTAAAAAATAATAATGATGAATTTTTTTTTTTCAAGTTGTAGATTTGGATAGTACCATTTTAGATAAATTTTGGATAGACATGTAAAATTAGTAAATTGGTAAAAATGCGTGATGGGCGAAAATTTTTTTTTTTTATGAGTACAATTGAGAGTAATAACTTGGAATTTATAATTTGATTAAAAATTAAAGTAAATTTGATAAATGAGAGTGTGAAAGTTTTAAAAATTGAATAAAAAATGATATAAAAAAGGTAAAAATTGATTTTAAAATGCTTAAAGTGAAAATATAAATACAAAATTTATGGGGAATCAAGTTGTGAAGTTGAGGATAAGGTTAAGGTAGGTTTTTAAAAACTTACAATTTGGATGAAAGTTCAGTCAGGAGACTTTGTCTTTGGTGGTCGTCCTGCTGTCGGGGAAGTCGCTCCATGTAGATCTTGTAACTTCTGGAAAGTTGTTTGTCGCTTGTTGCCTTGAGCATTGTCTCGATGATGTCAAGTCGAAGGTGGAGAACTTCTCACAGGGTTTGGGTACATCGCTGCTTGGTTTCCATGACTTGCGGGAATTTCGGGGCTATCGTTGGCGCGGTCAGCTTGCTCCTGGCGTTGGCGATCGGTTAGCGGGTATGCGGAAGTCCGTTGGGGCGGCGTTTCTTCCGTAAATATCGTCTCTTGTTGGGGGGAGAGATTGCTTGGTTGGTTCGTTGGACTGGCGGGCTTGTTCCTCCATCTTTGCTCGTTCTCGCTTCTTATCTGAACAGTCTTCTTACCTTCTTCGTTGTGCCATTCTTCGTTTTGGTCATCCTGTCGGCTCATGTAATAATTTGAGAGATCCTGTCGACTCATGTAATGAGATGTGAGAATTCCAGTAGCCTTTGTAGAGATCTGTCGACTAGAAATGTGATGTGGTGAGGTTGATGTCGACTACTGAAATAAGTTGAAGTTCTGGTAAGCCTTGTGTAGAGTTTTCCAGTACCTCTCTGCACCTTGGAAGACCTTTAAAAGTTCTCACAAAATACAGGCAGTCGTGGTCGAGGCAGAGTGGAAAGCTGGGGATATCCATACACAAAAAACGAAGACACAGTTGCACTAAGAAAGTTCCGTTAACAGATAAAAGCTGAGCTAGAAGCGCAAGATGGAGATAGACGAATTATTCCTAACTACATGTTGGATGAGATCGACATAACATACGACCGACGCGGCTTGCACTAAGGGTGAACTAAACTAAACTGTACTGAACTGTACTGAACTGTCAAGCCACTGTCAGGTGATGTATTTATAGGTTAAAGACGGGGGGGGGGACCTTATGTGACAGGGGCGTTTGAGAAAGGGCGCCTTTACCTGTCCAGGTGTGAGAGGGGTCTCTGCATTCCACCACATGTGACAGTGTGGGTGGCCTGTCGTGGGAATTGTGAATCTACCTGATTTATGACTTCCATATTTAGACTCTGTTGTTTTGGCAATACTATGCTCGATCTCTGCTTTAGCTCAACTTTTAAATCTATTACAGATTTTATTTATTTATCCACTTTGTACAAATAACGTTACATAGGTGATGCAATGACACAGATTAATCATGCGCATAATTATTTATAGATGTGTTTCTATATACAACATGGCAATCTTATTACAAGTTATATAGACAGTATGGGGTTGTTGGTTTAAATTACCATAGATGTTTATTTTTTTCTAAAAAGATGCATATATTGAATTTATAATTATTTTATTGTTCCAATATTTCGAAGGACAACTCACCTCTCTTTATCGAGGATTTTTGTGTTTTTTTTACTAAAACATGCGCGCACGCGTACACCACTCTCGTTCTACAAGTCCTTATATATTAAGACATCTCCTGATCGTGGAATTAAAAGTTGCTGATGGTTTGCGCCATCTGTCGGAAAAAAATATCAACTAATCGTTGATTTTTAATTATTCTAGAATTAATTCTTGAATAATCAAGAATGGGTATTTGGCCAATTCTGGAATAATTAAAATCAACGATTAGTTGACATTTATTCCGATAGATGGCCCAAGCTATCAGACACTTTTAGTTGCACGATCAGAAAATGTTTAATTTATCAACCTGTTCTCAGTACAATTTCACTTTTGTACAATTTTAATAAATATACACGTATATAGATGGGAATTTTGCCGTGAGGATATTGATCTAAGGAGACAAAGGTGGTGTTGTTGGCTTTGTCATTGACCCGAGACCGCTAGTTTGCGGCGACGGTCAATAGATGGCGTCTAGTTTTGACGTCTATTTTGACGGGAGAGGCGACCTTTGTCTCTTTAGATACACGTATATGTACTGAATACCAGTTTATACCTTTTTGACGTCAACGAATAAAGGTGTTTACAGTAAAAATATGTCCCGAGGCTTTGTCCTAATGAAGTCACACGTGTCATTTCATTTAGATACAAAAATGGGATTACAATCCAAAAAATGGGTCTAAGACATGTATCTAGTAGACGTGGGTCTACATCATAAATTTCTTGTAGCACAATCCTGAAAAAAATCATAAACCTCATTGTTTGACCCAGTTCTGAGTGAAGATCCCCGAATACCAGTTTATACCTTTTGTCGTCAACAAATTAATGTGTCCAAAGTAGAATATGGCTCTAGATTTTGCACAAATGCAGTGACACGTGTTCCTTCATCAGATACAAAATTTATACCTTTTGTCGTCAACGAATTAAGTTGCTTACAGTAAAATAAATATTCTTCTCTGCTTTTACATTTTGATATAATCAATAATGAATCAGGGAATTTGGTTTCTTTTCTCATTTCTTCTATTTCTCGAGATTTCAGGTTAACATGCTCTTCAACACGGAGATCCAGAAGTACAACTTCTGTAAAATATGGCTTCAGGCTTTGCTATAATGTAGTCACATACGTTGATCCATTTAGATACAAAATGGGATTACATGTCCAAATAATGGATCTAAGACATGTATCTAGTATATTTGGTTCTACATTCTATGTCCCTTGTAGCACAATCCTGCAACAACCTTCAATGTTTGACCCAGTTCTGAGTGATGATTTACGAATACCAGTTTACACCTTTCGTAGCCTTTGTCCTGATGCGCCACACGTGCCATTTCATTTAGATACATATTAGGATTACATGTCCAAATAATGGGTCTAAGACTTGTATCTAGTAGATGTGGATCTACATTCTATGTTCCTTGTAGCACAATCCTGCAACAATCACAAACCTTCCATGAAAACCTTCCGAATACCAGTTTATAACTTTTGTCTTCAACAAATCAAGGTGTTCACAGTAAAATATGGCTCTAGGCTTTGTCATAATGTAGTCACACGTGTATTCACATTTATATACAAAATTAGGATTACATGTCCAAATAATGGGTCTAAGACATGTATCTAATAGATGTGAGTCTACATTCCATGTTCCTTGTAGCAAAATCCTGCAACAATCACAAACCTTTCACGAAAACCTTCCGAACACCTTCCCACAAACCTCCCGAATACCAGTTTATACCTTTCGTCTTCAACAAATTAAGGTGTTCACACTAAAATATGACTCTAGGCTTTGTCATAATGTAGTCACAGATGTCGTTTCATTTAGATACAAAATGGGATTACATGGACAAATAATGGATCTAAGACATGTATCTAGTAGACGTGGGTACATTCTATGTCCCTTGTAGCACAAACCTGCAGCAATCACAAACCTTCATTGTTTGACCCAGTTCTGCGTGAAGATTCCCAAATTAGCATGTTAAATGGAACGAGGTTGATTGCTATCATTCAGGAAGATCCACGTCTAGGCCAGTGTAACAACATTCTTTCATCTTTAATCTGCATATAGAGGGCTCTGCAGTATCCACTTGCAATCTTTGCTATGGTTCTCAGCTTGAAGATAGTTCTTACAATTAAAGATACTTCGGCAAGTATAAATATTTTCTATTATCTCGACGTTTTGACAAATATCTGCTGTCCTCGTCAGGAGCAAATAAAATTTGAAGCATTTGCTCCTGACGAGGACTAAATATTTTTGTCGAGATAATAAAAATATGTATGCTGGCCGAAGTATCTTTAATTCTAAGAGCTATTATGCCGGCCAGGCAGCCTCTATCTTTAAGATTGAAGATGTTTGCCTTTGTAAAGACCTATTTGTAAGTAGAATTTACAAAATAACGCGCTTTGTGATTGAAAGCGATACGTCGGTTCTTACTGAAATATTCTTTTAGGAAATTTTATATAGTCAAAATTTAATTTTCTGAAATATCTTCTTTCGCATTTCATCTTTCCTTCAACCGCAATCTTTAATCTTTCGACAGAAATCCCATTAAGATTTTTAATTACGCTAACGGAATTAAGTGTCATGTTTACTTATCAGAATAAAATTACAATATAGTTTTTGAAAATTTTAAATTTATATAGGTAACCTTCACCCTAAGTTACCAACTCCATCCTAACTAATAAGGAAAGAAAGAAAATATAAAAGAACTTACCTTGTCTCCACGCCGCGGGCAATCTGCAACAACCACAGTTAGAAGGGAGTGAAAACAAGACATTCTGGTACTTATTCAGATACGATTCCATTCATCTGGCTGTTGATGGAGCTAGCTTCATTGAGAAATATCAGAAATAGCAAAATTCACAGAGGAAAGCCCATATGGTAATAGCAAGTCGTAGCAGAGTTTGGGCTCAAAATATCTCCAGCAATGGACAAGGTCGGTTAGTAACAGTTTCTATTTATTGTAACTTTTCCCATTAATTTTATTAAAATAAATATCCTAATCTATCAAAATAATAATTTAAAAGTGCCAAAAGTTTGAATATCATGAAAATATTCAATTTCTTTCTTTTTGTGAATAGAAGTCTTTAATATTCATATGCATATTATATCAAGTTGCAATGCACTAGATCAAGATGTTTTGAACAATATCAATGCAAAAGAGACGAAATACTTATAGGCATGCAGAATTTCTCACAGACATTCGTCACATATTTACGGTTTAGATGTTTGGCATCCAAGGCTTCTAAAACTTTGGTATTTACCCAATATTCTTTCTAAGTTCACATGCATCAGCCTTTTATGCCAAAGGTCAAGCGAACGCCCGCAATCAGTTGTCAAACAAGTCTTCTCATCTTGTTCAGGTTGTGAAGAATTAGCTTTTGAGATTTATCATTATTATCCAGAATGTGCGATCCATCATAGTCAAAAACCATTATATCATATTCTCCGTAATTTGTGAAGAACAGATAACACGTTATGTTTCATTCCTGGTGTTCTTTAAAGAAGAATGTCAGCGATCGTAAGATTGGTAGAGGAAATTTCAGAAGATAACAGCAAGTCGTAGTAGAATTTGAGCACAAAGTAACTCTAACAATGGATTAAGCCTCTAGTTACAAGCGTTTAAAATATTCTTTTATCAATTTTCTTTTGGAAAATATTCTAATACCTTCAAAAAGATTTTAAAATATATAAAAATGGTATAGAGCTGTTAGGTTAGTGAATCTGATAAATCACTGATCGAACCTGAATCTGCTTGCTTGTAGAAACGGTTAATTGATGATAAATAGATTTTCGTCTATTTTGACGGAAGAGAAAGTCTTTCTTTTCATATATAAGTCATTAGATAATAAAAAGGCATATATTGGATTTAATAAAAGATTTATTTGCCAATATTTCGGTTGGCTGAAAGCCAAACCTTTATCAAGGCATTGTATAAACCTTTTTGTAATGCCTTGATAAAAGTTTGGCGTTCAACCAACCGAAATATTGGCAAATAAATCTTTTATTAAATCCAATATATGTCTTTTTATTATCTAATGATTTAAATATGGATTGCTCTATTTAATATATATATATATATATATATATATAGTAGCTGTCGTGGTCAAATGAAAGGCGCAACCAAGAACTAGCTCCAGCCAAGCGAACAGCGCACCCGCGATGTCTGCCACCTTTATTTTTTTGTACAGCTTTTATAGATGGATGAATTACAACAACAACAACAAAAGCCTTTATTTAGGGCATTCCGTCCCATACAGGATTCGCCGTATTTACACGTCAACAAGAGGAGAGGGAAGAGGAGACATTTACAACAAAATAAGGTTTGACTCACATTCAGTTACCTATTTACAGATAGTTCATCCTCCAGTATCCTTTGCCCTGCATTCCTTCTCATGCGCCCAGCTTCTGTGCAGAACTTAAAGTATCTAACAATCAGTAATTCATCATTCAGAGCTGAAGAGAGAAGTTGACATATTCGATGGTATCTAAATTGTAGATGGATGAATTTACATATTTACATTTTAACACAAGCGTAACATATTTACATACTTATTTTGACGAAAATAAATTATATCTCTTGGGCACTAATTATACAAATTATGTATAATACACATTATGTATAATACATTTTGTATTTATTTGTTATATTTTTGTTATATATTTGTATTTATTTTATTGTAATTATGTATAATACAACAAATTATTTAAAATTATGTATATATGATTTAATAAAAGATTTATTTGCCAATATTTCAGTTGGCTGAAAGCCAAACCTTTATCAAGGCATTACATATTTGTATAAACCTTTTTGTAATGCCTTGATAAACGTTTGGCGTTCAACCAACCGAAATATTGGCAAATAAATCTTTTATTAAATCCAATATATGTCTTTTTATTATCTAATGATTTAAATATGGATTGCTCTATTTAAAAAAATATATATGTTATATAAAGGTATTATTTAAAATGTTGTATTAAAATATTTTATTTAGAATTATGTTATATTAATGTATTGTTTTAATTATAAAAAAAATATATTTCACATAGATACAAATACTCTGTTTAAATCGACCGCCAGAGGTCACGCTTTCTCTATAAATACTCATTGTTGTTGTTCCCCGTTGGGGCCGACTAAAATCTTTGTACATTATGTAAATAATCTTTTGTTTTTCCTTGTTTTATTCGCCTTAAGTCAGGCAGCACTTTTATCAAATTATATAATCCTAAAGCTCAATTAAAGCAATCTCATATCAAAACTATTTTCATTATTTTACTTTTCAAGATTATAGCCACGACTGCATCACCAATACCATTTAGTCCTAAAAAGAACCAGCAAATAACTCCATGGCATCACCCTTGCATAATCATTAAGATGATCCAAAATTCAAGCAGAAAATCTCAATCATTTTTAAAATTAAATATAAAATATATATACAAGGGGGGATCAATAAATAAGGTGAATTATCTTATTTCTTAAAAATTAAAAAAGCAAAAATAATTTAAACCACAGAATATTAAAATATAACATCGAGAGACTATTTAAGGTGTTCTGTTCTTTTTTCCCACGCGCGGCGCGAGACTTATAAATAAACTAAAATGGAAGCTCCCTTGAAGGATTGCACCACGCTTGAACAACGTGCAGTTATTCGTTTCTTGAATGCAGAAGGTATTCAAACATCTCAAATATGCCAAAGAATGAAAAATATATATGGTGAGTCTTGTTTGTCTCAAAAAACATTTATAAATGGGTTAACGAGTTCAAAAATGGACGAAAAACGGAAAAAAATGGGAAGCTTAGTAAAGGTGTTCTCTTCCTTCATGATAATGCAAGGCCGCATACATCATGTAAAATTGTATCTACAATCATTAAATTAGGTTTTGAAGTTTTAGAACATCCTGCATATAGTCCAGACTAGCCCCCTTTGACTATTTCCTTTTTGGGCTACTAAAGAAGGAGTTAAAGGGAAAGCGATTTGACTCGGATGAAGATGTCCAGAAAGTGGAGCAAGATTTTTTTCACACACTTCCTAAGAGTGCCTATAAAGAGGGTATTTACAAGTTGCCAGAACGATGGAGACGATGTATAGAAAGCCAAGGTGATTATTTTGAATAAATCAAGTCCTAATTTTTAATAAATTATAATTCAGATTATTTATTGATCCCACCTTGTATATATGTCGTAGTCAAATAAAAGGGCGCAACCAAGAATTAGCTCCAGCCAAGCGAACAGCGCACCCGCGATGTCTGCCACCTTTATTTTTTTGTACAGCTTTTATAGATGGATGAATTTACATATTTACATTTTAACACAAGCGTAACATATTTACATACTTATTTTGACGAAAATAAATTATATCTCTTGGGCACTAATTATACAAATTATGACATAATATATAAAGGTCAATACCCTACATGCAAAATTTCCTTCTTATTTAGGTTTTGTTTGTATTCACTTTAAAAAGACCTATCCAATATTAATTTTAATGTGAATTCCAATGAAGTCTCTGATAGACAAATGCCACAAAAATAGAGATAATTTATATATTCTGACTCACTCTAATCTACACTGTATATAACAATATCCTTCATAACAGTTATACGATATAAAGAACTCATTACACGAGTTTTTATGAAAATTACGTTGTGAAGAGGTGCAGACTCAAATTAAGCAATGTACAGCGTCTAAATATCGTTATTAAAAAAAAAAAAGGTTTATATAATAATATTATAAATATTTTCAACTTTTATTTTCATTTTAAACAATAATTGTTTTATATTCACATAATATATTTCATTGTTAAATGAATAACTGAGTACACACACACACATAGAACTTATTAATAATTTTATTTCTCTTAAAATATTATATTTATACTTTTCAATTTAATTATTATTTATGTTTAATTAAAAATGTCCTCTGAAAATATATCAATCACTAAAAGATAATTCGATAAAATAATCCCTTGAATCAATATTAAAATAAGAACATTAAGCCTCCAGGGAAAGTTTCTTTTTAAAATATTTCTTTATATAAAAATCTCTCAAGCTTTCGTACGAGTAAGAGTATCAGAACATAAACGAAATATCGATAATCAAGACAGTAGATCTTTAGTATACCAACATATAAGAGAAACAGGCCAATACTTCTCCCTATCAGAACCAAAGACCCATTACTCCAACATCCCCAATAGACTACAGAGACTTATCATAGAATCCATCATATCCAGAAAGCACAATAGCATTAACAGAAGAATATACATTCCGGAAATTTATAACATT
>CP092874.1:64585485-64612786 GCA_030710605.1 Cordylochernes scorpioides | reverse complement strand
CAAACTTGAAAAGTTTCGTAATTTTGTTCATCGAAATATTGATGTAAGAGAAATACTTCAAAAAAATTCAAAATTTACCTCAGGTATATGACCTATTCACATTGTGTCGCAATAGGTAAACTATTTTCATATTTTGAAACTCATTTTTACAACCACAAAAACATATTTGAAATAGTTTATCTAAAATCCTTATTTTTTTTTTTAATTTGGGAGGGTTCACCACTGTCGAGCCAAGTCCTTCAGATGAAGAATGAGCAGTTTCCATTCCTCTACAGACCATTCCTCAATATCCCATTCCTCTATATCCGATTCCTTTATATCCCATTCATCAATATCCCATTCCTCTATATTCCATTCATCAATATCCATTCCTCTATATCCCATTCCTCTATATCCCATTCCTCTATATTCCATTCCTCTATATCCCATTCCTCTATATTCCATTCCTCTATAACCCATTCTTCTATATCCATTCCTCTATATACCAACCATCATGTTCTGGTGTGCGCAGTACGGACCACCAAAGCCATACGCCTTCAACTACATGGCCGATCTACTAGGCGGAAGGACTTCCCGTCAGGAGTCCGCCGATGGATCAGGCCGTGTAGTTGGCTCCTACACCCTGCACGACGATGACGGCCGTCAGCGTACCGTGGAGTACGTCGCTGATGAGTCTGGCTTCCGTGCCAGCGTTCACACCAACGAGCCGGGCACCAAGTCCGAGAACCCCGCTGATGTGGTGTTCGAGCTCCACGGCCCCTGAGCCCGTGCTGCCGCTGATGGTAGCAGGCGGACACCGTCACCATGCCGACCACTACGCTGCGGCCAGTCGCCCTGTACCAGCCAAGATGTACCATCACAATCATTACTGAACCACCGCCAATATGTATACACCACCCTCTAGCCTCCTTCTCTCCTTATATAAATATATTGCCTTGTAATTATGTACAATCTCTCAATAAAGCTTACAATTCATCATACTAGATATCACTGGTTGTCTTTTCAGCGTGTGCTTTTACCCATTAATTTCATTTTACTTTTTATATGGTGACAATCAAGAAAGTATCAACATATAGTTTCTAGGAGAAAGACACCTCCTGATTGTGCAATTATAATTTGCTTATGGATTGTGACATCAGCCAGAATAAATATCATATAATCGTTGATTTAATTATTCCAGAATTGGTTAAGTACCCTTTCTTGATAAATCAAGAAACGATAACCAAGTGCGCGTTTTAAGCTGTTGGTCCTCATCAACGTGGTGAATTAAAAAAATAGATTCTAGTTATTTTCTTTATAAAAATAACCTGGTAATAAGAACTTTCCCTACATACACTCAGTATCGTCCAGATCCAGTGAAGATTCAGTTCAATAGAGAATGGAACTCCAACATTGCCCCTCCTCACTATCCATATGCAACATAAGGGAAATTGATAATATCCTATTTCCATACCTCTATATTGATGTTCTGATTGCTCTTTCATTGGAAAATGAGTGCCGTTGCCACGTTAGTCACCTTGGACCAGAATTTGGTCGAATATTCTAAGGGTCCAGGGGGGATCGGAGGGAGGTGTGGTCAGACTTCTCCACCCCCCCCCATATAATACATACAGATGGCACAAGAACCTATAGGACATGCAACAACAGTCCTGGTGTGGAACTAACACCTACCCACATATTCTCGTGCCCAGAAATGGCCCCAGCCTTGTAGAAAATTGACATGGACCCAGAGCAGCATCTTTACACACCCAGGATAGTGGACATTGCGACTGCTGTGATGGAGGGGTGCATGGGGAAATCTGGGGCTCTTCATTGGACACGACAATAACAACCACATTGCTTTCTCAGGAGGCATCTGAAGAAGCTAATGATTAAACAGATCAAAGAGCTTTTTTTCAGAGCAAGCCAAAACATAATAAGTCATAGACGCCAAGTTTATGTATAATTTTGTAGGAATATATGTTTAAATATACATATATATAACAATAGATGTGAATATACTGTATACGAATTAAATAAGGCAACATGTTTCTAGAGAAACTTTTCCTTTCATTTTATTGCAATCTCAAATTTTCGGGCATCATCGCCCTTCTACAAGAGTACAAGGAGACCGATAATGCCCGAAAGATTGATATTGCAATAAGAATGAAAGGAAACTTATCTTCAGAAACCTGTTGCCTTATTTAATTAATATATATGTATTGAAATATTGGCATTTTAAATTAAATAAAATGTTTTGTTTTATTTTTGATTTAAAATATGTCATTTAATTAATATATATATATATTATAAATATAAAAGAATAGAGATTTTCTGCTTGAATTTAGATCATGTTGAGGATTATGGTAATGCAGTCGTGTTTAAAATCTTGAAAGTATAATAACAAAAATAGTTTGATCAGAGATTGTTTTAATTGAGCTAAAGTATATAAAAGAACATAATTTGATTAAAGTACTGCCTGGCTTAAGGCGAGTAGAACAAGGAAAAACAAAATATTATTTACATAATGTACAAAAGTTTTGAGCCGGCCATCGGGGGAACAACAATGAGTTTTTTATAGGGTAAGCGTGACCTCTGGCGGTCGATTTAACAGAGTATTTGAATCTATGAAATTATAATTTAAAATAAAATAATATTTTTATATAACATTTCAAATAAAATATTTTAATATAACATATACATATGTCATAATATATGCTCTTCCAGGATTAATAAAACAAACCAACAGCCAACGAGAGAGAGATGGGCAGCTAAAGCGAGACACTTTAGACAACTAACTTACGACCATTTTTGGCCACATTCCTGAGGGGGGGGGGGGCATCTCCACCTGGCGACTATCCTGGTTAGCCCCCCGGTTGTGTACACAGGGAAAACAGTCGTTCAGCGGACAGCCCGCTCGCTACCTACCTCTCTCTCGGATGGCTTCCAGGTTCCATCTTCCAAACTTGTTGTTTCCTTATTTCTCACTCACCACATTATTATCACTATAGTGCCACATTGAAAGTCGACAGGATCATATCACAGAAGAGTCGACAGGATCATATTACAGAAGAGTCGACAGGATAAGACCTGGCCGGGAAGCAAATCCCTCATATACCGGAGTATGAAGAAACAAGAAGCCAAGCCACGATGATCGGCCAAACCCAACTCAACTGTAACCACTCCTCTTCGAGCCCTCAACCCCTTCTTCGCCAACCTTTGAACCGTGATCCCGAAGAAGTATTCACCTACGACGGAGATGGAACTGCCACACACTTCTTCCAGCACTAGATCTACCCAAGAACGACCACCGTGCCAGGGCAGGACAACTTCCACCATCATGGACAAGACTCCGCCATATCCCTACCGCTACTGTGATGTACAACACTGGTACGCACAGTGTCACAGACAGAACTCCCCGAAGCTCAATGAACTTACCTGCGCCCTAACCAACATAACTCGTGAGTGTAATTGTTTTAACTCCTACCATTCATTCTTTAAATAAGTCATTCCTTGTAAATTGTCCCAATATTTCCATAATTAGCTCAATATGTGTGAATATGTAAAAATATTTAATATTTCCATTTATCTTCTCCACGCCTATTAACAATGGTTTTATTCTCCATACCATTTAGCTAGATATTTGTAACTCATTTAATTAGTTACCTTACCAGTAGAATTTAACAATCGTCATTTTAATTAAATAATTTCCATTTTAACGTAACTTAAAAAAAAAAGGAATTCAAGCTATTAATGCTTTACGATTTTTACTATTAACAATAGATTTTTCATAATCAATTTATTTATAAAAATATGCCTCCAGCACCTAAACTTTTGTATGTCTATTTGTATAGACCTCTCCTACTTGTAAGCACGGCTCACGAAAAATAATTTCTTTCCCTAATCGATTCAAAATTCACCCTGTAAGACAGGCGTCGAAGAATTTCAACCATCACGTGAGCCTTGCTTACAACCAACCCTTGGTGACTCTTATCTATATTCCCCTGAATACCTCTCTCATTCTTACAACTTTGTTAACCTTATACCATCTCAGGACCTTTTATAGAATTATTGATTAATCAATTATCGAACTTCTATATTGTCATTTCAAAATACTAACCTTCGCCCTTCATTTATGATAATATATTTCGTAGTTCATCTCTAGCATATCCACCGACCCACACCATCTAGCCAATGGTGTGTTCGTCACAGGATGCAGATTGACTAACTGTTAGATATTTATCAACTTCTTTTTGTTCGCACTTGAACAATCTGCATCGAGCGACACAGTTCGCCTCTTCTTCTCGCGCCACAAGTTCGCCACACGGACCCTGTCTTCAAATCTATGTTTGTCCATTGTCCAAACCAGCACGATATAGCCTACCTCCGATATTTCCCACGGAGGTACGTTAAACATCGTCGCTGATTCTGTCCGGTCCGTCATCATTTCGCGCAGACATGGGTCTTACTTTCAACCCACCGCGAAATCATCGCCTTGCAGTGTCCTCGTGTCCGAGCAGCTTGTCACTTGTAACGGACAACGCAGTCCTCGTCCCAATTTTTTGGCACTGTGCGCGCACACTTTCCGCAAATTAAATATAAGTCCGTTCGACTTCCTCACCTACACACGGGACTTTTCCCCTCGACTCGCTACACAAGTAACTGCATAGATAAGTTAGATTGCCCAGGGCAAGTCTCCCCTCGCTCTGTTCGCCGAGGTTCTAACTATGTATGTAGTTTTATATTTACCTCAGTCCTGAGCTCACACAATTGTCAACCTCAATCTCATTTCTCGTACTCTACACTTATAGCATAGAAAGCCCATGACAAGTTTCCCCTTGCCATGTCCGCCTGAAAAAATATCTTAAAGTGTAGAGTTCCCCAGTCTTAATTATCTTCAGAATTTCACCTATGTATGTGACTCTTCTTCTCGTTGTCACACTCCTCCATATCACTTCCCTTATAGTACATTAGATTTTGTTGTATATAGCCTTTTATAACCTTGATATTTTCAAAGATTTCCTTAAATGTCAAACTCCCCGGTGTTGTAAAACTGCTTGTAAATAATATTTACTTGTGTACTATACAATATTTTATTTACATAAAACTATGTCACCATTACCTTAACTAATTTTAACTGTAAAATTATTTTCTCTATTCCTGGCTTCTCCAGCTTTAAATATACTTAAACATGTTCAGCCTTCTTCAACGGGGGCCATATGTCATAATATATGCTCTTCCAGGATTAATAAAACAAACCAACAGCCAACGAGAGAGAGATGGGCAGCTAAAGCGAGACACTTTAGACAACTAACTTACGACCATTTTTGGCCACATTCCTGAGGGGGGGGGGGGGGGGGGGGGGGGGGGGGGGGGGGGGGGCGTCACCACCTGGCGACTATCCTGGTTAGCCCCCCGGTTGTGTACACAGGGAAAACAGTCGTTCAGCGGACAGCCCGCTCGCTACCTCCCTCTCTCTCGGATGGCTTCCAGGTTCCATCTTCCAAACTTGTTGTTTCCTTATTTCTCACTCACCACATTATTATCACTATAGTGCCACATTGAAAGTAGACAGGATCATATCACAGAAGAGTCGACAGGATCATATTACATATATATATATATATATTTAATGAAAAAGCATCTCCTTATCGTAAAACTGAAGGTTGCTGGTGGCTTTCGCCATCTATCGAATAAATATCAACTATTCTCGTTGATTTATAATTATTCCAGAATTGGCCAAATACCCATTCTTGATTAATCAAGAAAAGCTAACCACGAATTTTTATACATATATATTTCAAAATTAAGCAATTCACATTTTGTGAATATATATATGTAATAATTTGAGAGATCCTGTCGACTCATGTAATGAGATGTGAGAATTCCAGTAGCTTTTGTAGAGATCTGTCGACTAGAAATGTGATGTGGTGAGGTTGATGTCGACTACTGAAATAAGTTGAAGTTCTGGTAAGCCTTGTGTAGAGTTTTCCAGTACCTCTCTGCACCTTGGAAGACCTTTAAAAGTTCTCACAAAATACAGGCAGTCGTGGTCGAGGCAGAGTGGAAAGCTGGGGATATCCATACACAAAAACGAAGACACAGTTGCACTAAGAAAGTTCCGTTAACAGATAAAAGCTGAGCTAGAAGCGCAAGATGGAGATAGACGAATTATTCCTAACTACATGTTGGATGAGATCGACATAACATACGACCGACGCGGCTTGCACTAAGGGTGAACTAAACTAAACTGTACTGAACTGTACTGAACTGTCAAGCCACTGTCAGGTGATGTATTTATAGTTAAAGACGGGGGGGGGGGGGGGGGGACCCTTATGTGACAGGGGCGTTTGAGAAAGGGCGCCTTTACCTGTCCAGGTGTGAGAGGGGTCTCTGCATTCCACCACATGTGACAGTGTGGGTGGCCTGTCGTGGGAATTGTGAATCTACCTGATTTATGACTTCCATATTAGACTCTGTTGTTTTGGCAATACTATGCTCGATCTCTGCTTTAGCTCAACTTTTAAATCTATTACAGATTTTATTTATTTATCCACTTTGTACAAATAACGTTACATAGGTGATGCAATGACACAGATTAATCATGCGCATAATTATTTATAGATGTGTTTCTATATACAACATGGCAATCTTATTACAAGTTATATAGACAGTATGGGGTTGTTGGTTTAAATTACCATAGATGGGCCCCGGGAGTGAAAGGGTTTATCCGGGTTTAGGCGGGTAAAGCCTCTCTAACACAGGTAAGTAATTAAAATTTCTTTCAATTAATTTAAACTGTGAGGGTTAAAAAGGCTATAACAATATGATATTTGTTGGATATATAAAAGTGAAATAAAATGACATTTTGTTTGATTAACAAAAAAGATGATTAAAATAAAATGATGACATAAAAATTCACATTCTAAGAGAATATTGGTGGGCGTTGGACAGGGTTAGTAGTTAAAGAATAAGCAATTGTGAGATTTACACATGCAATCAAATACTTAGGTCCAGGTGCAAAGCGAGGATATGGACTTGAGCGTCTTCCTAGGCAATGTTTCACCTGTGATCCTGTATAGGGTAACAGTGCTTTGTCACAATTGTAGTGTTATTGGGTTGAAAAAGTTGTTGAAGAATATGTAATTGTTAGAAGTGCCCATGTAAACCAAATACTCAGATCCAGGTGCAAAGCGAGGATATAGACTTGAGCTGTCTTCCTTGGCAATGTTTCACTTGCGATCCTATATAAGGGTTACAGTGTTTTGTCACAATTTTAGGATTATTGGGTTAAAAGTTGTTGAAGAAAAGTTGCTTATTAATATGATTGAGAAAGGAGTGAAATAGAGCCATGCGATAAGTAGAATTGTAGCGACAGTAGGTGATCTGACTTGACTCGAAATCAAAGGTTGAATGTGGTCCGCTAGAGCTGAAAAAAAAGTTGAAAGTTGAAAAAAGTGAACGCTTTGTGTATGCGTTGGTGATTTGCTCTGCGGATGAAATGAAATAAACTCTTGAAGCTTGTTCAGACCAGAAGTTTGGATTTGTAAGTCTGGGGAACTGTGTTCAAGGCGTTTGTTGAATTACGAAATCAAAAAATAAATTGTCAAGCAGTGCTGTCGTTTTTCTACATTGATGTGACGCAATGACTGAAAAGATAGTGATGAAAAATATAGGGAATTGGTTAAATAATATGATTGTTGAAACGATTGTTGTAGATGCCCGATAGTGGATGATAAACATTGTCAGATAATAAAGGTATTTAAACAAATAAAATATAGTGAATAGAAATATAGAAATATGATTGCGGGTACAAAAAGTGTAAGTGGACAAAATTAAACCTGTAATATATAAAATATATAATAAATAATAAAATAAAAATAATTTTTGAAACAATTAGATGTTTTACAATACTAAAATAATATCATGAAAAATAAAAGTAAATTTGATTAAAGGTTTTTTTTTTTTTTTTTTTAATGTTGGATTAAAAAATTTGTTTAAATAATTGAAAGGTAAGAATAAGAATAATTATTCAAGATTTTATACAAAATTTATAATATAATTGAAGGTTATTAATGATTGGATAAATTTTAAGTAGTGTAAAATTGAACAAAAATTGTCTCTTTTGACGAAAAGTTACAGTTGTGGTGTGTGACTAGATTTTATCCCTTTGGTAATATCGGTGTTTCTATGACTCTGAAACTGGAATATGTGAAATGATCTTTTCGTTTGTCCTCAATGCTGGTATGTAGAGAATGATTTCTCTTTCGCGTTAAAAAGTCTATATAAGACTTAACCAAATTGCTTTAATTGGTGTTATCAATTAACATGTAAAATGTTTAAAGTATGTTGTGTTGTGATATCTCGTTGGTGAGATTTGTGAGATTCTCGAGGAAATCTAAATGAGTAGTGTGAAATATTTGTTTAAAATGGCGATCATGAAGCTAGCGGTCAAGATGACTGCTTGAGGGGGGAGAGAAGATATTCTCCTTTTGTTGAGTTGGCAATTTTCTGCTATAATTGAAAGATATGATTTTCTCGGTGTTTGTAGTTGTTGTGTTCGCATTTAGTTTAGACTTAGAAAAAAATGTTATTAGGTGATGTCAGGTTTAGATGTGTGGTGAAAGTTCGACTTTCAACGTGGACACGCTTTGAGTTGAGATGTGGTGTCACAGGCGTGAAGGCGTCTTTGGCCTGAAAAGTGAAAAAGTTTTGTGGTGTGGCACTGTGACACGAAGTGAGAAATGTGAATGAAAAGGTGTCACGTGAAGTCTTAGTTTGGTACAAATCTAACCTGTTTCACCATGAATAACAAATTTAATAAAGTCATGGGTGGTTGTTGTATGAAACACATCGAGAGAATATTTGACTGCTAGTGGATGTGGCATGCTTAATGTGAAATTATTTTATTGTGGCGACGATATAGAGCTAAGTGGCGCTTGTGTGACTCGAATTTGGATTTGTGTGTTAAGTCGCGCACTACAAATTGTTTCCAATTGGAGAAAGTGATGTGAAAGTGTTGTAACGTTTGTCGAGAGAGATGTATGATGATTGAATATGCATGTAAAAGGGAAAGACGAGGGAGTGTATTTATCCTCGAATATTAACGATTGTAATCGTTTTGGAAGGCTGTGACTTAAATTAGCTACTGGCGGTGAAGTGGAGTGAATCTTTATTCCTAACTTGTTTTGGGAAAGATAGTTGTTTTCTCTAGTGGCGTTTTTGAAGATATTGTATCTTCCGATTTTTGCAATTAAAAAAAAATGCGTTTCACCTATGCTAATTTACATTTAAAATTTGAATATATTTCCTAAATCGCTGACCATGGCAGTTAAAACGACTCTTGCAAAAGGGCAATGTCGTGAGAGTTACAAATAATTTGAATTGGGCGCTTACTTAAACTGGTGAACATTACCAAAATTTTAAGAATTGATAAAGATATTGGTCTTTTGGTATAAAGATAACTAATAAGTAAAACAAAAATAAGTTGAGAATTATGATGAATGAGATTTTTTAAAAAATAATAATGATGAATTTTTTTTTTTTTCAAGTTGTAGATTTGGATAGTACCATTTTAGATAAATTTTGGATAGACATGTAAAATTAGTAAATTGGTAAAAATGCGTGATGGGCGAAAAATTTTTTTTTTTTATGAGTACAATTGAGAGTAATAACTTGGAATTTATAATTTGATTAAAAATTAAAGTAAATTTGATAAATGAGAGTGTGAAAGTTTTAAAAATTGAATAAAAAATGATATAAAAAAGGTAAAAATTGATTTTAAAATGCTTAAAGTGAAAATATAAATACAAAATTTATGGGGAATCAAGTTGTGAAGTGAGGATAAGGTTAAGGTAGGTTTTTAAAAACTTACAATTTGGATGAAAGTTCAGTCAGGAGACTTTGTCTTTGGTGGTCGTCCTGCTGTCGGGGAAGTCGCTCCATGTAGATCTTGTAGAAGCTTGTAACTTCTGGAAAGTTGTTTGTCGCTTGTTGCCTTGAGCATTGTCTCGATGATGTCAAGTCGAAGGTGGAGAACTTCTCACAGGGTTTGGGTACATCGCTGCTTGGTTTCCATGACTTGCGGGAATTTCGGGGCTATCGTTGGCGCGGTCAGCTTGCTCCTGGCGTGGCGATCGGTTAGCGGGTATGCGGAAGTCCGTTGGGGCGGCGTTTCTTCCGTAAATATCGTCTCTTGTTGGGGGGAGAGATTGCTTGGTTGGTTCGTTGGACTGGCGGGCTTGTTCCTCCATCTTTGCTCGTTCTCGCTTCTTATCTGAACAGTCTTCTTACCTTCTTCGTTGTGCCATTCTTCGTTTTGGTCATCCTGTCGGCTCATGTAATAATTTGAGAGATCCTGTCGACTCATGTAATGAGATGTGAGAATTCCAGTAGCTTTTGTAGAGATCTGTCGACTAGAAATGTGATGTGGTGAGGTTGATGTCGACTACTGAAATAAGTTGAAGTTCTGGTAAGCCTTGTGTAGAGTTTTCCAGTACCTCTCTGCACCTTGGAAGACCTTTAAAAGTTCTCACAAAATACAGGCAGTCGTGGTCGAGGCAGAGTGGAAAGCTGGGGATATCCATACACAAAAAACGAAGACACAGTTGCACTAAGAAAGTTCCGTTAACAGATAAAAGCTGAGCTAGAAGCGCAAGATGGAGATAGACGAATTATTCCTAACTACATGTTGGATGAGATCGACATAACATACGACCGACGCGGCTTGCACTAAGGGTGAACTAAACTAAACTGTACTGAACTGTACTGAACTGTCAAGCCACTGTCAGGTGATGTATTTATAGGTTAAAGACGGGGGGGGGGGGGGGGGGGGACCTTATGTGACAGGGGCGTTTGAGAAAGGGCGCCTTTACCTGTCCAGGTGTGAGAGGGGTCTCTGCATTCCACCACATGTGACAGTGTGGGTGGCCTGTCGTGGGAATTGTGAATCTACCTGATTTATGACTTCCATATTTAGACTCTGTTGTTTTGGCAATACTATGCTCGATCTCTGCTTTAGCACAACTTTTAAATCTATTACAGATTTTATTTATTTATCCACTTTGTACAAATAACGTTACATAGGTGATGCAATGACACAGATTAATCATGCGCATAATTATTTATAGATGTGTTTCTATATACAACATGGCAATCTTATTACAAGTTATATAGACAGTATGGGGTTGTTGGTTTAAATTACCATAGATGTTTATTTTTTTCTAAAAAGATGCATATATTGAATTTATAATTATTTTATTGTTCCAATATTTCGAAGGACAACTCACCTCTCTTTATCGAGGATTTTTGTGTTTTTTTTACTAAAACATGCGCGCACGCGTACACCACTCTCGTTCTACAAGTCCTTTTATATATTAAGACATCTCCTGATCGTGGAACTAAAAGTTGCTGATGGTTTGCGCCATCTGTCGGAAAAAATATCAACTAATCGTTGATTTTTAATTATTCTAGAATTAATTCTTGATTAATCGAAAATGAGAGAGAGAGAGACAATTGGACAATTGAAACACTTTTATTGACGTCTAGTCATTTTTACAAAATGATTATGATAAAAGTAATGAATAAATAATGGGAATTTACAATGATTTTAGGAGCTGGGGAGGCTCCACCACCTTGACCAGGTTCTCCTCCAGACAAGGAGGGGGTCTTCTTGGACTCCCCGCATCTCCAGGCCCAGGAAGTGCTTGTAGATGCGGGTCTTGGCGGATGCCATGATGGCCAGGGCGTCGTCCTCCAGGTCATGTCCGAAGATCCAACTTTGCAGGTCAGGAGGCCGTTGGAGGATGGTGAAGGCCTCCAGGATGACAGGCCTGATCCGACTACAGGACCAGTAGCGGTGGGCCAGTGACAGGTCTCCGGACCCACAGGCGATGCAGGACTCCCGGGCTGAAGCCGGATGTGCTGGATGGGGAAGGGCGTGCAGGGCCAGCCGCACGGCAACGTCAGCATTGTGCCCCGAGAAGGCGCAACGCCGGAGGGAAGACCAGTTGATGGAGATGGGGATGCTGACGTGGGGGAACCACCGTCCGAACAGCTGGGTAATGGGCAGCGCAGCCAAGCGCGGACGCTCAAGCAAGCGGCGGGCTGTGCGGGTGGTTAGGCGCTGGAAGGCGGTGGTCGTCCCGCGCACCACGATTGCGTCCGCCAGGCTGTCGACGCGATAACGTCCCCGGGCATTCTGGGTTATCAGGCGTGTGCAGAAGCTCCCCAGAGCAGCGACGTCCGTGAGGGCGCCACGCGTAGCGATGGTGATGTTTGGAGTAGGCCCGGTCAGTTCTCCGATGCGCCAGCCCAGCCATCTTGTAGGAGCCAGGAGCTCAGGAGGCCGCAGGAAACGGCAGTCGCCCACGACCCGAAGAGCCCGGAGAAGTGCAGGTTGTAAGATCCGGTGGTTTAGATCTAGGATCTCCGCGGCAGGACTCGAAGAGGTGAAGACTCCGACGACGCCGCGGGGGAAGCCAGATGCCAGGAGTGGACGCAGGAGTCAGCCACATCCCGCTCTCAGCGAGCCAAGAGTGAGCGTTACGGCCTCCACGCAGTGCTGCCTGGACACCCTTAAGGCACGACAGCCGGAGCTGAGTGCCCACGTCGAGAAGTCCCATGCCTCCCACAGAGATCGGCCGCGCCAGGATGCTACTGGGAAGCCATGAGGTTCGATCGTGCCCCCACACGAATCGAGCCAATCTTGCCTGCAGTCTTCCGATGGTGGTCTCGCTGGGAAGGTAGGCCTGGAGATGATAGTAGATGGCCGAGAGCACCAGGCTATTGGCCGCTTTTGCTCGACCAGCAAGTGAGAGACCGCGGACAAAGGGGGACCACCCTAGCAATGGCTCGCTCCAGCAACTCTTGCAGGTGTTGATCTTGAGCCGAAGTTCCCATTCCAGGAGTCACTAAGGTCCTAGAATATTGATTTTCTCCCTGTTCCAGGAGATTGCCGACGGGGAGTCAGTGCGGTTCCTCCATCTCCCGCACCAGAGACCCTGGCTCTTACCGAAGTTGACTCTTATTCCTGACGCACGCCTGAAGTCCTCGAAGATCTTCCTGACGACCTCCAGCTGCCCATCCTCGCGGATAAGCAGGACGATGTCGTCGGCGTACGCCAGGACATTATTCCGGCCAAGTAGCTGTTCCAGGCGTAGCAGGAGGGGCCCGGTGGAGATGGTAAAGAACGCTGCGCTGGCAGCGCATCCCTGCCTCACTCCGTTGAGCATGTGGAACAGAGGAGTTCTCCCAATCCCCTCAATCCTCGCCGCAGCCTCGGCCCCAGCGTAGAGCAGAAGAACCCACCCCACGAAGACTGGCGGCAGACCGACGGAGAGAAGAGTGGACACCAGGAAGCCTCTGTCCAGCATGTCAAACGCTGACTCCAAGTCGATGGCGACGACTGCCAGTGGGGCTTCATCTCTGCAGGCAGTGGCAACTTCATCAGCTACGCGGGCTATGTTCCAGGCTGGTGTTCTACCTGGAACGGCGTATCTCTGACATTCAGGTACGATGTCTCGGAGATGGGGTCGCAGTCGCCAGTAGAGGACCCCGCTGAGGACTCTGTAGTCCGTCGTTGGCAAGGAGAGGGGTCGAAGTCCGGCTAGGCCCGGACCACCGTGCGGTTTTTCTATCAGGGACATTTCGCTGCGCCGCATGGAAGTGGGCAGAGCCCCGCAGAGCTGGGACGCCTCGAAGACCCGACGGAGTGCACTCGCGAAGTAATCATCAAAACCCCTGAAGAGCTCGCAGGGCAAGTCATCCCACCCGGCCGCTTACCCAGTTGGCAGACGACCGATGGCAGCAACGATCTCTTCCTCGCCCGATCCCATAGCGGTGGAGAGGATCGCTTTCCTCAATGGTGACCCTTAGAGTAAAACCCAGCAGGAAGCCATCGATGTCCTCCGGTGAGCACGAAGGATAGGAAAAGCGCTCTTTCAGGTTGACGAAAGCCAGTTCTCTCACCGCTGGTCCCGTAATCATTCGACCTGCGCTGTCGTAGAAAGTATTCGACGACGTTCCCCTGCGACGAAGACGAAGGCGCGCCCCGAGGTCCGGCAGGGAGGGATAGTCCCGAGTAGATGGAGACATCTTCGAGCTTGGCTTGAACATATTTTCTCGCCCTCGAGATGTAGTCGTCGTCGTTATTGCGCAGGTCGTGGAGTGACTTGATGGCGGAGGCCAGATGCGCCTTAATATGTCCCCACCTCCTCCAGATTTCCGCATTCCGCATGTCCTCGATGTTTCCCAAGGCCTCGTCAAGAAGCGTTTCTACTGTCCCAACGACTAGCCTCGATCGGAGCATGCTAGCAATGCACGGTGGTCGAGGTTCTGAGGCCTCGCCGGTTTGGAGGAGGACCGCACGGTGGTCGGAGTTCTTGTAGTATAGGCTCCAGTATCGGGTGGCGCGGTTGGAGAAGCTTGATGGTATAAGCACTCGATCCAATCTGCTCGCATCCACCCGGCTTCCGCAACTGGAGATCCTTGTTGGTAGGTGCGTGGCGTCGAAGATAGCTGCGGCGTCTACGAGGTTGGCCCGGTCCAGGAGCTCCCCAAGGGCTTCGACGGAACCGGACGCAATGTCGCTCGCAGACTCCTCGGAGATATTGAGGTCCCCAAGGACCCACGCGTCTTCATTGACAGCAGCAGCTGCGATGACCTGTAGCTGCTGTAGCCGCTCATCAGGAGCATGAGAGAGGTGGCAGTTGACAAATGTCGCCTTTGATCCCCGGATGGTAACGTCAAAGGCGGCGATCTTGCCAGGGGACAGGACCTGTTGTCCGATGACCTGGACGCCGGAAGAGAAGATGCAGGCGAGGCCGGATCCTCTGGCGCCAGAAGCTGGAACAACTGCTGCTCTGTATCCCAAGCAGAGGTCCTCAACGCTGTCCAGGGTGGTGACATTGGTTTCTTGAATGAAAGCGATGTCAACTGCGTGCTGTTTCAGGAAACAGCACAATTCAATGCTCCTGTGTCGAGCGGCAATGCCGCGCACATTAAGGCACGCAAGGCGGAAGCTCTTGCGCGCTTCTTGTCTTTGTTCTGATGTCAGATAGCCGCTTGTAAAGGGCTGACTTGGAGCTTCCAAGTCCCTTTATCAACTTTTCATTGAAGGTGTGCAGCCCCAGACTTTGTTCTACGCTGAGCTTTCCCAGGAGCAGCCTTAGATGAGGAAGGGAGACGATGGCCTGTTTCACTTCCTCTTCCTTCAAGCCTAAGAGTGTAACCTCTTCAAAGATGATCCTGGGAGGCGCTCGAGGAGGGTGTCAAGCTGTAGTTGAGTCGTAGACCCGGCCTTGGGAGACAAGGATCTAGATCTATCCTTGATCTTGTGATGGCTAGAGTCTCGACTCTGTTGATGTTGAGGTCTGTCTGGGTGGAGGTTTCCGGGGTCCTGGTGGTGGGCTCAGTCTCGAGAGCTATATCCTCTTGAGCAGGTGGCGCGGAGGATGTCTGTGCCGGGGCAGCCACTGGCGCAGGGTGGGAGAATGTTGCAGGTGGCGAAGCAGCTGCTGTGGTGTTAGGAGCAGGCGCCGTGGTTTTCACGCTGCTCGTCTGGCTCAAGGGTTGGGTGGTGCTTGTCTCCCGGATGATCCGGGGACAGTTCATTCTTTTGTGTCCCATTCTGTAGCACTTGGAGCAACGGAAGCCGTACTCCAAGTAGGCCAGTGCAGAGCCGCCCTTGGCAGTCACAATGATCTTTTTAGGAAGATCTGTGATTTTTTTTCCATTGTTCATGAGAATGAACGCAGTTTTTTTGAGGTCAAGCCAGGTGTAGCCGCCGGAAGAATTCACGGTAGGGGCGATGGAGACTACCTGACAGTAAGGCCTCAGAGTCCTGATGATATCGGCGTCCTCGATTACAAATGGGAGACCGCTGATGGTGATTTTTTCTGCCTTCTTTTGGTAGGGAAGGGCTTTAAGGAGGGCTCCCTTAATCATCAGACCATCCTCTATGATCGTCTCCGCCATATCAGGCCGCTCGAAGCCAACTAGGATCTGTCCGGAAGCTTTTCCTATCTGTACAACGCAGCCTTTCCCAGTTTATTTTCCAGAGCCTTGATGTAGTCTACTTGGGTGAACTCCGGGGAGAACTCCAGATAGGTCATCTGGTCATAGGTTCCGGCAGCTGCTTTGCTCCGACACTGAGCCAGCATTTGCCTCGAGACCTTTATTTGCTCGATGGTGTTCCTAGGGCACGATGGCTGGCGCGGCGTAGTGCTGTCCCGGGTGGTTTTCGTCTGTCGAGATGGACCAGGTAGAGACTGACTCGCACTTTCCGAAGGAAGCAGACGCTTTCTCTTTTTGGGTTGTTCAAAATTTTCATCGTTTTCGACGATGTCGGCCCAATTCCGGCTTGATTGAGGGAAATTTGCATTTCCGCCGCTTGTCACGGGCAGTTTTGCATAATTTTCTAATGTTTCAGAATTTGTAGAATTCTTCTTAGAAGTAATTTCCGCCAAAATCTCGGCATTCGCTGGAGATTTATCGCCGGAAACAACACCATCATGCTCCCCTTCGTACTGGCCATCCGCCAATACGGAAAACACATTACTTAACTCCATCTTCTCGCCCTCCATCGCCGAAGAACGCGGA
This sequence comes from Cordylochernes scorpioides, assembly GCA_030710605.1. Taxonomy (NCBI): domain Eukaryota; kingdom Metazoa; phylum Arthropoda; class Arachnida; order Pseudoscorpiones; family Chernetidae; genus Cordylochernes; species Cordylochernes scorpioides. Next base: position 64,596,208 of record CP092874.1, on the reverse strand, counting down.
GCTCGCGCACCGCGTGGCCGCACGGCCGAGAGAGAGAGAGAGAGAGAGAGAGAGAGAGACGGTTAAACATACTTTAATGTTCATATAAAATTATATATAGTGTAATGCAGAAAAAAAGAAGGCCTTTTCAGCCGGTGATGTCTTCCTCCATTGGGAGTTGTTTTTTCCTGGTCGATGAGCTTGGCCCAGTTGGTAGAAGGTTTGCCTGTTGGAGGCCAAGGTTGCTCTGTTTCCCCAACAAATGCCGCAGTGGCCTGAGGGGCGCTGATAACATCAGCAAGTCCAGATGGCAATTAGCTTTCAGCCAAGGCCATTGTAGAGTCGAGAGGTGGGGAATTCCATAAAAAATTCTAATATTAGCCAATTCTGGAATAATTAAAATCAACGATTAGTTGACATTTATTCCGACAGATGGCGCAAGCTATCAAACACTTTTAGTTGCACACGATCAGAAAATGTTTAATTTATCAACCTGTTCTCAGTACAATTTCACTTTTGTACAATTTTAATAAATATACACGTATATAGATGGGAATTTTGCCGGGAGAATATTGATCTACGGAGACAAAGGTGGTGTTGTTGGCTTTGTCATTGACCCGAGGCCGCTAGTTTGCGGCGACGGTCAATAGATGGCGTCTAGTTTTGACGTCTATTTTGACGGGAGAGGCGACCTTTGTCTCTTTAGATACACGTATATGTACTGAATACCAGTTTATACCTTTTGACGTCAACGAATAAAGGTGTTTACAGTAAAAATATGTATCGAGGCTTTGTCCAAATGCAGTCACACGTGTCATTTCATTTAGATACAAAAATGAGATTACAATCCAAAAAATGGGTCTAAGGCATGTATCTAGTAGACGTGGGTTTGCATTATAAATTTCTTGTAGCACAATCCTGCAACAACCTTCCTTGTTTGACCCAGTTTTGAGTGGAGATTCCCGCATACCAGGTTATACCTTTCGTAGGCTTTGTCTCAATGTAGTCACATATGTCTTTTATTTTAGATACCAAAATGAGATTAAATGGCCAAATAATGGATATAAGACATGTATCTAGTTGACCAGGGTCTACAATCTATGTCAAATAAAAGATCTAAGACAAGTATGTAGTAGACGTGGGTACATTCTATGTCCCCTGTAGCACAAACCTGCAGCAATTACAAACCTACATTGTTTGACCCAGTTCTGAGTGAAGATTCCCAAATTAGCATGTTAAATGGAACGAGGTTGATTGCTATCATTCAGGAAGATCCACGTCTAGGCCAGTGTAACAACATTCTTTCATTTTTAATCTGCATATAGAGGGCTCCGCAGTATCCACTTGCAATCTTTGCTCTGGTTCTCAGCTTGAAGATAGTTCTTACAATTGAAGATACTTCGGCAAGTATGAATATTTTCTATTATCTCGACGTTTTGACAAATATCTTCTGTCCTCGTAAGGGCAAAATAAAAATTAAAGCATTTGGCAAGGCGTTAAAAATGATTCTATAAAAATAATTTCTAACGCCTTGCCAAATGCTTTAATTTTTATTTGTTCCTTACGAGAACAAGAGATTTCTGTCAAAACTTCGAGATGACAAAAATATTTACTGGCCGAATTGTGTTTAATTGTAAGAACTTTGATGCCGACCAGGCAGCCTCTATCTTTACGATTGAAGATATTTGTCTTTGTGAAGACCTATTTGTAATCAGAATTTATAAAATAACGCACTTTGTGGTAGAAAGCGATATGACGGTTCTTGCTGAAATATTCTTTCAGGAAATTAATTTGTCACAATTTTATTTTCTAAAATTTCTTCTTTCGCATTTCATCTTTCCTTCAACCGCAATCTTTCGACAGAATTCCCATTAAGATTTTTAATTACTTTAACGAATTAAGTGTCATGTTTACTTATCAGAATATAAAATACAATATAGATTTTTAAATTATAAATTTATAGAGTTAACCTTCACCCTAAGTTACCAACTCCATTTTAGTTACTAAGGAAAGAAAGAAAATATAAAAGAACTTACCTTGTCTCACGCCGCGGGCAATCTGCAACAACCACAGTTAGAAGGGAGTGAAAGCAAGACATTCTGGTACTTATTCAGATACGATTCCATTCATCTGGCTGTTGATGGAGCTAGCTTCATAGAGTAATATCAGAAATAGCAAAATTCATAGAGAAAAGCCCATATGGTAATAGCAAGTCGTAGCAGAGTTTGGGCTCAAAGTATCTCCAGAAATAGATAAGTTCGGTTAGTAACAGTTTCTCTTTATTGTAACTTTTCTCATTAATTTTATTAAAAGAAGCATCTTAATCTATCAAAATAATAATTCAAAAGTGTAAAATAATGTATATTGAAGAAAATATCCAAGTTTTTTTTTTTGATGAAAAGAAGTCTTTAATATTCAATTAATAATTGTTTTTTCATTTTCATATAAATATTATATAAATTTCAATGCACTAGATCAAGAGGTTTACATTTGCGTTTTAAACAATATCAATACAAAGAGACGAAATACTTATAGGCATGCAGAATTTCTCGCAGACATTCTTCACATATTTACGGTTTAGATGTTTGGCATCCAAGTCTTCTAAACTTTGGTATTTACCCAATATTCTTTCTAAGTTCACATGCTTCAGCCTTTTATGCCAAAGGTCAAGCGAACGCCCGCAATCAGTTGTCAAACAAGTCTTCTCATCTTGTTCAGGTTGTGAAGAATTAGCTTTTGAGATTTATCATTATTATCCAGAATGTGCGATCCATCATAGTCAAAAACCATTATATCATATTCTCCGTAATTTGTGAAGAACAGATAACACGTTATATTTCATTCCTGGTGTTCTTTAAAGAGGAATGTCAGCGATCGTAAGATTGGTAGAAGAAATTTCAGAAGATAACAGCAAGTCGTAGTAGAATTTAGGCTTAAAGTAACTATAACAATGGATTAAGCCTCCAGTTACAAGCGTTTAAGATATTCTTTTCTCAATTTTTATTGTGAAATATTATAATACCTTCAAAATATTTGAAAATATATTTTTAAAAATGGTAAAGAGGTGTTAGGCTAGTGAAGCAGCTAAATCACTGACCGAACCTGAATCTGCTTGCTTGTAGAGACGGTTAATTGATGATAAATAGATTTGCGTCTATTTTGACGGAAGAGGTAGCCTTTCTTTTCATATATAAATCTTTAGATAATAAAAAGGCATATATTGGATTCAATAAAATATTTATTTGCCAATATTTCGGTTGGCTGAACGCCAAACCTTTATCAAGGCGTTACATTTTTGTATAAACCCTTTTGTAATGCCTTGATAAAGGTTTAGCGTTCAACCAACAGAAATATTGGCAAATACATATTTTATTAAATACAATATATGTCATTTTATTATATAATGATTTAAATATGGATTGCTCTATTTAAAAAATATATATATATATATTTAAGTCAATACTCATTCTGAAAAACTTCCTTCTTATCTAGGTTTTGTTTTGTATTCACTTTAAAAAGACCTATCCATTATTAATTTTAATGTGAATTTCAATGAAGTTTCTGATAGACAAATGCCACAAAAATAGAGATAATCTATATATTCTGATTCACTCTAATCTACACAGTATATAACAATATCCTTCATAACAGTTATATGATATAAAGAACTCATTACACGCGTTTTTTTTTCAAAATTACGTTGTGAAGAGGTACAGACTCAAATTAAGCAACGTACAGCGTCCAAATATCGTTATTTAAAAATGTTTTTATAATAATATTTAAAATATTTTCAACTTTATTTTCATTTTAAAGAATAATTGTTTATATTTACATAATAGATATTGTCGCGGCTTGTCCCTCCGGTTCTTCTGCGACTACGCCGCTTCCTCCGTCGTGATCACCTACCCGGGCTCCCATTGCTCTCCCTCTGCAGCTGTACCCTGCAGAGAACCCAATGACGTCCGAGAACCACCTCTCAAGTGGAACTCCCTTCCTCTGGCAGTATCTCTCGGCCTTACCACTGATGGGGGGGGGGGACACGAGAGACTTACCAGAAGAGTAGCAGCAGCGATGTGGCGTGGGGTGTCCCATAAGTCCGTGGCCCGACGATGAGAACGAAATATTAGAAACTAATAAATTTTACCATATATACCTTAAAGCCTTGTATAAAGATATGTGAATTTTTAAGTTTCTAAAACTAACCGTTTTTTGTTATAGGTTATGAAAGCGGACAAGAAACAAGAATCATTTAAAATGGAGACAAACGAGATTCGTGATGTAATAAAATATCTTTGTAAGAAAGGAATGTCGCTAAAGGAAATCTATGAGGATATGGTGGATACAATAAGGGGAGATGCTCCTTCCTATAGCACAGTAAAAAATATAGCTGCGTTTAAATTAGGGGAGTATCAGCACCGAAGACGAACATAGACCAGGAAGACCTGTTGAGTCAGTTACTCAAGAAAACATGGGCAAGATACATGATTTGGTTATGTTGGATAGAAGAATGACAGTTCGTCAGATGAAAGAGACCTTGGGTATTCCAAAATCAACAGTGGATCGGATCATGAGAGAACACTTGGGCCTCGGGAAGCTTTCTGCCCGTTGGGTTCCCAAACTTTTGACACCCGATCAAAAGGCTGTAAGGAGAAAGTTATCTTCGGACAATCTTGCGTTATTTGAAGCCAATCCAGAGGAATTTGTTGATAAATTCTTTTGGGCCCATCACTTTACACCAGAGTCCAAGCAACAATCCATGCAATGTAGACCACTCCAGTTCCCCTCCCCCCAAGAAAGCCAAGACAGTTCCATCAGCAGGGAAGGTTATGGTATCTGTCTTTTGGGATTCCAGGGTGTACTTCTTCTAGACTTTCTGAATAAGGGTCAAACCATTACTGGAAATTATTATGTAAATATTGTGAAGCAACTACGAGAAGCTATTAAAGAAAATAAAGAGGAAAGTTGTCCAGGAAAATTGTTTACCATCAAGACAATGCTCCGAGTCATCGGTCGCTGCAAGCCATGGCTGCTATTTATGATTCTGGCTTTGAAATTTTACCACATACACCCTATTCACCAGATATAGCTCCATCTAACTTCCACCTATTTCCTCATTTGAAATAATCACTTTCTGGCATTCATTTTAGGTCAGATGAAGAGGTTATTGATGCTGTAACCTCATTTTTTTTGAGTCACTTGAAACATCGTTCTTTTTGGAGGGCATAAAAGCATTAGAATATCGCTGAAAAAAATGTATAGACATTTTATTTATATGTCGGGCCACCGACTTATGGGACACCCCTCGTATATAAAAATAATTTTATCTACAAAATCGTAGAAATAATTACAAAGAAAGATTCGGTGGACCAGTGGTTAAAACCCTCGATTCCCCACAGCCATGAACCAAGATCGAATCCCGCGTTAGACACTTTGTTTTATTATATAGATTTATATATTCTCTTATTTTAATATAAATATAGGTAATGTTTTTGCAAATGTCGACGTATGGATAAGCTGGCAGTCGTGTACGTGAGGCGAGTGTTGATGATCTTCCCGCACGCGGACAACAAGAAGCAGAGGCAGGGCTAGATGTTAGCACATAGAGGGATCGGGGACAGCCCACGGGACAGAGGTAGAGGCTATGACACAAATTTGGATGCTTATCACCGAGACATGGAGAGAGAGTGTGGGTGTGAAAGACAGCAGCCGTCTGCCGATATACACACTCTACAACCATCTGCTGACCCCCTGCCAAAAACTGTCCTGTTTACAGGGGATGTCTATAAAGAGTCCCTGGGGGCCCCACATGGGCTTTGGCATTTTCCTCCCCTCTGTCCCTGCCACCAGCTGACCGGCTACTCTTTGGATCTTTATTTTGACGTCAACATTTTTAGTTTTAAATACAAATAGGGGGTTTAAATACAAATAGTTTATATACAAAATATGGGGTGGTAGTTAATATAAATAGTGTACATATTAATAGAAAAGGGTAGGATCTTATATGGTATAGGCTTTAACTAATTGGAATATATGTGACATATACTAAAAGTGTCATTATTATACAGTTTAAAATATACGATATATATAAAAATTATAGAGACGCTCTTTGAAAATTTTGTTTCCACAGATCCAACAATGGGTCAGTCGGTTGGGGAATTGAGGTGAAGGCGGGTCTGCTTTGAGACTCTGTCCGAATTTACTTGTTTCCTCAGATATTGACGCTTTGTCTTCCTCTCCCCCGACTCTTCGAGACGGAGTCCATAGCATCGGCAGACCAGTTCCTGGCAGGGCCTGGACCATTAGCTCGGCCGAGTTATCTCGAGCGAGTTGGATGCTCTGGTTGTGCCAGAAGAGTGGAATAGGGCTTCTACGGGAGGCGAAGCGCCACTATAAATAAAGGCTAACGAGTCGAGCAGGTACCTGAACTTTGTTTTAATATGTGAATAACCTTCACAACAACAACAACAAAACAACTTTATTAGGGCGTCTTGCCCTGCACAGATTCGCCGTGGAATTGAATAACCTTCACATATATTATCATTGTTGCAAATATCATAAGCTAGGTGGCTCTATTTGAGCAATACCTAGTAAAGTTATTTTGGAACAGGAACCTGATTACAAACGATTAAAAAGTCTAAACCTTTGAATTTTAATGATGTCTCAAACATATGGCTTAACAGTGAAAGACAGCAAAAACAAACAATAATTATATTGGCCGTTTTCAAATTATAGACTCCCATCTTTACTTTATAATTGGTAATAAACTTTTAATGTTAGTAAAAAGATAGTTTGTTGAGAAATTTAAAAATAATTGATTTTTACTACCAATTTATTTATTCTGAAAGTATAACCATAGATCAAAATTACATTGATGGACAAAGTATTAAAAAATCAGGGATATTTCGTAAAAAAATAGCTCAAATGAGAATCATAATTGCGATGAAACTTCTCTATTTTATAAATTTGCGCCTCACGTTTACGTGATAAATAAAGAAGATGGCAGTGTAAACTTCCCTTATAGATTATAGGTGAATCAAGAAAGCCCTCAGATTTTCCATATTCTTAAACAGTGTTCTGTATGATGTGATGCACAAGCGCGCAATCTGTTATCAAAATTCGAAACTATTTTAAACGCGTAAGATTCTTTTTGAAATTAAACAACAGTGTTCTGTATTATAGCCTTTTCAATACAAAATATTTATACAAAGTTTAATATTCAAAATTAATATAAATGACAATATAACAGAGCACTTATTTATAATTTTAGAGTAATGATAAATATGATATGACTCATACCTTGTAATGGATATACTTTCTAGAAGACAAATTGCCTGGTGCCTTGGGAAAAGGGATAATATAAAGAAAGAATGATATTCAGATTATGAATTGCTCCTTGATTGTAATGTGGAATAATGACCAATCAGATGACCTTACAATTGATATAATTAGAAGAAAAGTGAAATATTTCTCTAACAAAAAGATACCATTCGAAGTTCTACAGTGAGTATGATAACATATGAAAAGATAGACTCGCTAGTTAACCAAACATTGAGTTAACAAATTTCTTTCAAATGGAGAAAAAGTTCACAGAAAATGAATAGTTTATTCTCCATACAAGAAAAGCTCATTTTTCTTTTATTGCAAAATTTTTGCTGTTCATGACAAAAAGCTGTTGGAATATTAAAATTCATTAGGGGTTTTCAAAACTAATGGAAATTAAGCTCTAAGGTATCGCAGCTTAAGAAATATGACGTTCATTCAAACAATCTTAAACACGGCAGAAGCTTAATAAAACTATTGCTGATCCTGCTCAATAAATTAGAAAAATGGAAAAAGTGGCCACTGGACATGCGTCGGACTTGGAGGCTATTGGGTTCTGCGCTACCTGGAGTATATGAGCTCCATCTATGCTTCCTTCCTGTGGTGAATCTGTATAAGACCGGTGGTCTTAATAAAGCTGTATGTGTGTGTAGTTTGAGTAGCTTATTGAATATCACAATGTTTTCATCAAGACAAAACTTCCCTTTTTGTGATGCCACAGAAAACATTATTTTTAAAAACAGAGGAACCTTTAAGAGTTATATGAGATAATCTCACAATACGGCTCTGTGTCTTAAAAGATAATTTAGAAGGAATTCAGCATACTATAATTTAGTATTTTTAGCTAGAATTTAGAACGACTTTATTTCTCTTTTAGTTGATTTTGTCTTCTTCCTCTTCTTTCTTATCTCCATTCAATCATATTAGGGTATCAACTTGTAAAGCTTGAGATCATGACTGGGTGAAGTAGAATACGTCTGCCTTTGTCATTGAGACTGGGAGCTCTACTCAGTCGCAGGCCGACTTAGCTCCAAAAGAAATGGCTACCTCTGACATGAGAAACAGATGCCATGTACAGCCACTCCTAACATGGAGTACAAACGCTGCTTATCATGTATCTCTGGATTAGGAGCCCTTACAGGGTACTATCAGCCGGGCCATCTGAACCCAGGTTTTTTAGCGAGCTTGTTACTGCTTTCTCTCCTCCTTTTTCATCTGGCCTTGGGACCGGCAAAGGCGGAGTTGTAAGTTGATTCTGTGAAACAAGAGAATCATTGATGACATGAAAAGAGATAAATACGTATTGTTATAACGGAATGATGCTTGGTTATAAATATGATGCCTTTCATCAGGACCAATTGAGTGAGATAATTTGGTATGTCCACCATCTTTTAAACGGAAGAAGATATAGGTAAGATGATCCTCTTGTATCTTTTCTCTTTGCTGGAATGAAGGCTGTCGGCGTTTTACAGGGAATTTTAAATGTCATTGATTAAGAGGGATTATACATTATGTCGAAGTATAATGCCATTTCAACTATGGCAGGTGTTCACTTTATAGTACAGGAAATGATTCAGAAAGTTGATGAGAAAGCTTCAATCATATCTTGCACTAATCATTCGCAAATACACTGGTCTGCAAATTTAAAGGAACAACACATGTTTAAGAAAAAGAAAAGTTATATTAAGGGATATACATCAAGTTTTGGTATATTCAGAAGCTTCCATGAATTAAAAGAGTATGTAAAACAGAAAAAGAAATAAAGTTGTTCCCAATATGCAAAATACCACCGTCTGCGTTGACTCCGCCAGTCTGAGTCTTTCTCAAAGCGTCCTAATTTTACGCTCCACTAGATTTATATTGAACCTTTTTGTTTTTTGAAGTTTTCATGGCTTATAGGCAACATTTATCACAAGAAAGAAATGGCAAGCTATTGGAAGGATGGAAACAGGCCAATCACAGGCAGAAGTAGCAAGATGGCTTGGAGTGACAAGAAACGTTGTCTCAAGGCTTTGGAAAAAAATTCAAACGACAGCTAATGTTGCCAGAACACCCGGACAAGGACGGCCAAGGGTCACAACGTTAAATCAAGACCGTTATTTGAGTCACCTTGTGCGTCGCAATAGAAGAATGACAGCATCGCAACTACGAAGTAACCTCAATGCAGCTACAGGAGTCTTAGTATCAACTGATACAATACGTAGAAGGCTTCACAAGAAGGGCCTCTATGCTCGACGACCCATAATTTGTGTGCCATTGACACCACCTGAAAAGAGAGCAAGGAAACTTTGGTGCAGACAACATGTCGCCTGGAATCCAGATGAATGGAGGCGTGTAATGTTCACTGATGAGTCCAGATTCTCTCTAAACAGCGATTCTCGTCGTGTCTTTGTCTGGAGAGAGGTAGGAACCAGAAATAACCCCCGGAATATGGTTGAAAAGGATCCCTACCGAAGCCAAGGTTTTATGGTCTGGGCTGGAATCTTCTTGGGCGGTCGCGCAGCACTCCATGTTTTTCGGCAAGGAACCCTGACTGGAAAGAGGTATCGGGACGAGATCTTGGCAGCATATGTGATGCCTCAAGCATTGGAAATGGTAGAAAACTTTCTTCTAATGGATGATAATGCCCGTCCACATAGGGCTGGTGTGGTCGACACTTTTCTCCAAAACCATGCAATTGCTCGGATGAATTGGCCAGCTCGATCCCCAGACCTAAATCCCATTGAGCATATATGGGACAACCTAGGATGGCGGATCTCATCCCTCCAACCCCCTCCTAGAAACACTCATGAGCTAGAAACAGCCTTAACACAAGAGTGGGCGTTGATTCCACAGGAGCTGATAAACTCCATAATTCTTAGTATTGGTCGCCGATGTAGAGCCTGTCTATCAGTTAAAGGCGATCACACCCCATATTAACAACAATATCCAAGATATTTATGCACTGACTGCAAGATCATTGCTTGACCGGCTAATTTGCATAAAATACGTGTTAGAATTCTTTGATTTTGGGTATTCTAATCAATAATGGAATAATAAATTTGTGAATAAAATTTCATTGATAAATGTTCAATAAAATTTGAGATAAATAAAAAAAAATATGTTGTTCCTTTAATTTTGCGGACCAGTGTATATTTGGAAATGTTTCAACTTGTGTAAGTTTTGTGATACTATGATAGTTTTTACAACTTATTCTATTAATTGACTCACAGGTGGGACATATTGACAGAAACTACTGGGTAACTGTACAAAGCCATCAGGTTGAGTGAGCAACATAGATAATGATAAACATCATTGATGCACATCCCTAATATGCTGGTAATAAGGTAAGGCGCGCGATTCACTACTGAATTAGTTTAGATAAAAACTTCTTTTAAATATTGTAAAGATAGAGGCTGCCTGGCCGGCATTCATATTTCTTGAA
>CP092874.1:64554947-64585385 GCA_030710605.1 Cordylochernes scorpioides | reverse complement strand
ATATTCCCTGAACCCACCCCATAACCCCCAAGTGAAGATATCGCCTTGGAATAGCAAAACTCGAAAGCACGCGCAACAGAAGCCCGCGTTGATTCTGCATTGAAACAAATGTAAACAACCAAATAACTTTATTTAATTTTAAATCTCATTTTAATGGCGTATTAATAATGTAAAATATTTTCTCCCGTAGAAAGGCTTACTTCCCCGAAAGCTTGAGAGATTTTTGAATTAAAACTATTTTTAAAATAATCTTTTCCCTGGAGGCTTACTGTTCTTATTTTAATAATAAAAATATAAATTAATTAACTTTAGCTGATAATATACTAGAGAACTATAAAGTAGCCGAATACTAAATATCACTTAGGGAGGTCTCTGTACTGATTCCTGTGTTCACAAGTCATAAAGTGATTAGATAACAAAGTTTGTATACACGAGAACCGATATCGAAACCTCCGCATGATTTTCAAAGAGCATCAGATCTCAAGAGATCAATAATACAATCTATATATAAATAAATTATATCTACAAAATCGTAGAACTAATCCCAAAGAAAGAGTGGGTAGACCAGTGGTTAAAACCCTCGATTCCCGATAGCCATGAACCATGATCTAATCCCGCGTTAGACACTTTATTTTATTATATAGATTTATATATTCTCTTATTTTAATATTGATATTTATTAAAATATTATAAAGAAGTTCTTTGAAAATTTTGTTTCCACCGGTCCAACAATAGGTCAGTCGGTTGGGAATTGAGGTGAATGCGGGTCTGCCTCGAAACTCTGTCCGAATTTACTTGTTTCCTCAGATATTGAGGTCTTCCTCTCCCCCGACTCTTTGGAGTCTATAGCATCGGCAGACCAGTTCCTGGCAGGGCCTGGACCATCAGCTCGGCCGAGTCATCTCGAGCGAGTTGGATGCTCTGGTTGTGCCAGAAGAGTCGAATAGGGCTTCTACGGGAGGCGAAGCGTCACTATAAATAAAGGCTAACGAGTCGAGAAGGTACCTCAACTTTGTTTTAATATGTGAATAACATTCACATATATTAATCATTGTTTTAAATATCATAAGCTAGGTGGCTCTTTTTGAGCGGTACCTAATAAAGTTATTTTGGAACAAGGAACTAATCACAAAAGATTAAGAAGTCTAAAAATATTGAATTTTATAGATGTCTTAAACATGTGGCTTATAACAGTGCAAGCCAGTAAAATCAAACGATAAGTATAGTGACCTTTTTCAAATTAGACTCCCATCTTTACTTTATAATTGGTAATAAACTTTTAATGTTAGTAAAAGGTTGGTGTGTTGAGAATTATAAAAATAATTGATGTTTACTACCAATTTATTTATGCTGAAAGTATAACCATAGATAAAAATTAGATTGATAGACAAAGCATTAAAAAACTCCAGGATATATAGAAAAAAATAGCCCAAATGAGAATCATAATTGCGATGAAACCTTCTATTTTATAAATTTGCGCCTCACGTTTACGGGTTAAATAAAGAAGATGGCAGTGTAAACATCCCTTATAGATTATAGGTAAATCAAGAAAGCCCTCATAATTTTTCATATTCTTATAGTGTTCTGTATTATAGCCTTTTCAATACAAAAGGTTTATAAAAATTTTAGTATTCAAAATTAATATAAATGACAATATGACAGTACTTATTTATAATTTTAGAGTAATGATAAATATGATATGACTCATACTTTATAATGGACATACTTTCTAGCAGACAAATTGCCTGGTCCCTTGGGAAAGGGGATAATATAAAGAAAGAATGATATTTAGATTATGAATTGCTCCTTGATTGTAATGTGGGATAATGACCAATCAGATGACCTTACAATTGATATAATTAGAAGAAAAGTGAAATATTTCTCTAACAAAATGATACCAATCGAAGTTCTACAGTGAGTATGATAACATATGAAAATATAGACTCGCTAGTTAACCAAACATTGAGTTCACAAATTTCTTCCAAATGGAGAAAAATTTCACAGAAAATGAATAGTTTATTCTCCATCCAAGAAAAGCTTATTTTTCTTTTGTTGCAAAAATTTTGCTGTTCATGACAAAAAGCTGATGGAATATTAAAATTCATTAGGGGTTTTCAAAACTAATGGAAATTAAGCTCTAAGGTATCGCAGCTTAAGAAATATGACGTTCATTCAAATAATCTTAAAAATGGCTGAAACTTATTAGAAATATTGATGTTTCTGCTCAATAAATTGGAAAAATGGAAAAAAGTGGCCACTGGACATGCGTCGGACCTGGAGGTTGTTGGGCTCTGCGCTACCTGGAGCATAGGAGCTCTATCTATGCTTCCTTCCTGTGGTGAATCAGTATAACACCGGTGGTCTTAATAAAGCTGTATGTGTATTTCGGGTAGATAATTAGATATCACAATGTTTTCAGCAAGACAAAACTTACCTTTTTGATGCCACAGAAAACATGATATTTAAAAACAGAGGAACCTTTTAGAGGTACATGAGATAATCTCACAATACGGCTCTGTGTCTTAAAAGAGAATTTAGGAGGAAATCAGCACCTAAACTAGAAATAATTTAGTACTTTTATCTAAATTTTAGAAGGACTTTATTTTCTTTTAGTTGATTTTGTCTTCTTCTTCTTTCTTATCTCCACTCAATCTTATTAGGGTATCAAGCTTGAGATCATGACTGGGTGAAGTAGAATACGTCTGCCTTTGTCATTGAGACTGGGAGCACTACTCAGTGGCAGGCCGACTTAGCTCCAAAAGAAATGGCCGCCTCTGACATGAGGAACAGACGCCATGTGCAGCCGCTCCTAACATGGAGTACAAACGCTGCTCATCCTGTATCCCTGGATTAGGAGCCCTTACAGGGTACTATCAGCCGGGCCAGCTGAACCCAGGTTTTTTTAGTGAGCTTGTTATTGCTCTCCCTCCTCCTTTTTCATCCGGGCTTGGGACCGGCAAAGACGGAGTTATAAGTTGATTCTGTGACACAGGAGAATCATTGATGACATGAAAAAAGCGAAATACGTATTGAAATAGCGGAATAATGTTTAGTTATACACCTTATGCCTTTCATCAGGACCAATTGAGTGAGATAAATTGGTATGTCCACCATATTTTAAACGGAAGAAGATATAGGTAAGATAATCTTCTTGTATTTTTATAATAACGAAAAGATTCAAAAAGGATAAGTTTCTTTATTTGAAAAATAAATTCGAGCTTTCGGGCGTAAGCTGCCCTTCTACAGGAATAATGGATATAATTTTAAGTAGTCGTGTATTTACAGTTATAAATATTTTCTTTAAATGGTTTCTCGCTTTGGTCTTGCACAGCGCGAGTGGATCGCATACCCACGTGAATCAGTTTAAATCAAAGAAAAGCCCTGATAAAGAGAGGCGTGTTGCCCCTAGAAATACTAGTTGACCAATAATTTATATCCAGTATATGCCCTATATTTATCTATACATATATATATATATAAGCTATTTTTTTGCATATCTAGGATTATTTATGTAGTTTTATATTTTATTATTTAAGAAAAATTATTGCTATGTAAATTTTTAATTGGTTTATATTATTATATGCAAAATTGTTAAGTGGTGTAATGAAGAGAAAACGGATAATTCTTGTATTTTTATCTTTGCTGGAATGAAAGCTGTCGGCATTTCACAATAAATTTTAATTGTCATTAATTAAGAGGGATTGAACATTAGGTTGAAATATGGTACCATTTCAACTATGGCAGGTATTCACTTTATAGTACAGGAAAGAATTCAGAAAGTTGATAAGAAAGCTTCAATCATATCTTGCACTAATCATTCGCAAATATATTTGGAAATGTTTCAACTTTTGTATGTTTTGTGATACTATGATAGCGTTTACAACTTATTCTATTAATTGACTCACAGGTGGGACATATTGACAGAAACTGGTGGGACAACTGTACAAAGAAATAAGGTTGAGTGAGCAGCATAGATAATGATAAACATCATTGATGCAAATCACTAATATGCTGGTACTAAGAGAAGGCACGTAATTTGCTTCTGAATCAGTAGAAATGAAAACTTCTTTTAAATACATTTGATAAATTAGAAAAGGTTTCGAAGATGTAAAGTGCAAATATTATTTTTAATAAATTTTAAGATTATGTTGATAGGAGAATCATAATAGTGTACTGGAATTAGACTGAATGTAACAAGGTCATTGAGCATACGTTGAAAAATCGTAGAATTCTTGTGAGTCAGGAAATAGAGAGAGATATATATTATTGGATAATATATTGTAGTGAAGTATTTATTATATATTTTTATGTACATGTTATTATTATTTTTAATATTTATATTATTTATATTTTTCTACGGGGTCGGTGGAAGGATGATCTAAACCATTGGTTTTGGACTACTATAACCCGGGATAGATTCCTGTATTGGGCACCTTTTTTCTGATTAAAAAAATGCTCCAATGGCCCCCGATTCTTGAAAAGGTCCAACCACATCAGCGAGTGCAAATAACCAAACAGGGCACTGGCACATTTGTAAGTGCAAAGCTTCTCACATGTGTAGACATGTGGTGCACTTACAGTAAAAGCAGTCGCCTACCAAAAAACTTTTTTTGCTACTCTGGAAACTTCTCTCTCATTATTTAACTTGTATCTTATAAATGTTGATTTGTGCTTGTATTAAATAAATTGTCGTGTCATCCTGAAATTTGTCTTTCCTAATTTTCCACGTGACAATATTTATTAAATTATATAGAAATATAAAACACCAAATTGACTTAAGCAGTAATTTATTTACATCAACACCTTTTTTTAAAAACACTTTAAACGCGTTTCGGCGACTCTCTGTCGCACTTTTCTAAATAATTTACAAATCAATTATGAAACCAACCTACAACCCACTTGTAACGATTTCTGTTAAAATATTCACTTTTGAATGAAGAAATCATAGGTCAGGTTCTAATATGAAAATTCAAAACTTTTATAGATGCGTATGATTCTTTTAAAAATTAACCAATTTCTACTGCTGATTCAGTGATGAATTACCTTTTCAGTTGCAGTAAGGGCAGTAGTAACTGTTCATACGCGTCTATATTTCTTTCGAATTTTCATAAAAGATGGAGCGATAATGCATCATAAAATGACATATATACTGATACTGGTGTGAAAGCAATATTGGGAAAGCATATTTAAAGGCGTAACGTTAATCTCTATGTAATTTTATATTAGCATATATTTCTATGATCTCAAAACTCATGTACATAGTTTTCTCAACCATCTTAAGCAAGAATTCTTATATAATACATGTTCTATATAAGAATAATATTGTCGCGCGCTGACCCCTCCGGTTCTTCGCGACTACGCCGCTTTTTCCTTCGTGGATCACCTGCCCCGGGCTCCCGTTGCTTTACCTCTGAAACTCTACCCTGCAGAGCACCCAAGACCTCCGAGAACCACCACTAAAGTGGAACTCCTTTCCTCTGGCAGTATCTCTCGGCCTTACCACTGGTGGGGGGACACGAGAGACTTGCCAGACGAGTAGCAGCAGCGATGTTAGTGAGAGAGTCATGACAGCAACCGGCACAAAGACTCCTAACACTCCTCTTTTATTGTCATTTTTACTACACATTACATATAACTAGAATAACAATTAACGGGTATTTACATTACGTTACCTCCTAGGTCCAATATAAACGTGTATTTACAAACATTTGCTCCATGAAACAGGAACACAGCAGTCGGCGATTCCCACACCGGTTTCAGATCGGAAACAGGCGAAAGCGCCATCTATTGGCGGAGGTTGTAGGTGTTTTGAGGCTTTATACGCGACAATATCCTATATTAATAAAATCGGTTAATTAAACAGACGAAATTGCTATTAGCGCTCTTATCTGATGACCCGAGTACTCCCAATATATTTTCATAACAAAAATATAATTATGCAACGGCAGCTTGCACGCCTACTGTATATTCTACTTGCATATTGTTGAATTATCATTTATAAGTGAGCATATTATTATCACTGATGGTACTCTATGGACTTGTAGTTTTGTCTTGTAGTAATATATATGTAAATATATATACGTTGAATGTCTGCCTTAACAAAGAAATAAATACTTCATTGTAAAACATTCCAATTACTTCTTGTTGGTTAACGTCAAACAAACACGAGGACGTTACAAATTAGTAGGGCTTTATGTTTAAAATGCGGTAAAAATATTTGTATGTTTATATTCATTATTTATTAGTTTCCAAGATTGTAGATATAATGAAATCAATATAAATACAGGGTGTTGAAAAGTCAGTGTCCAAAGATAAATGAAGAGAGAGTTACTAATTATTTTATCTATAGAGAAGAGTAAGAAAGGAATGAAACAATTATTTTATTAAATGAAGATATTAGCCCTTCATGATGCATTAGCGCGCCATCTGTTATGAAAATTCCAAACTATTAAAGACGCGTATGATTCTTTTTTTTTTTTTAATTAGACAATATATTACTGCCCTTACTTAAAAATTTAATGGGAGGGCCTGGCTCACTAGACTCAATTTGATGTTTGCAAAAGAGAGATTGCTCGAAGCATATTATAAATTTATAATTGTATGTAATTCTGCTGTCCTCAAAGCTTATGTCCATAGTTCATCTAAAACACACATTCCAAGAGTCTAGCATCAGTATCACTATAAAGGGAAGATAGAATAATGCATATAAAAGAGTTCGCATACCGCACTTATCACGGTTGTTTTTAATTTTAGAAAATATTTAAGTCTATTTTTAATTTTATTTATATTTTAAAATTATATATATATATATAAATGTTATGATTATTTTGTTTTGTTGTTGAAAAAGATAGAGAATTGAAGGTGCAGTCGTGAAAATAGGAAAGATAATTATTCACTCATTAAGTAGTTTTTTATTTGAATTACTTGAAGAAAATTACACATAAAAGTATTTTTCACAGTAATATCGAATTTATAAAATGAATTCTATATTCGTGATTTTAAAAATAGGTAGCTAAACTATACATATTCAAAACAATATACAAACAAAAAAAGTGGTATCTTCTAAATCTATGGTCAAAAATGTAGAACAGTCAACAAATGAAAATAAAATATATGTTTTTAAAAAATAAAATAATTGCATTTTAGATTATATATATTATGTGTTTTTATATTTATATTTAGTGTTGCCATATTTTTCTATTGTTATTATGTGTAGGTATATAAGATGCCTTATACATATCTGTAGTATTAACATTTTTTTATTTTTTAATGTAAATTTTATTAGATGCGCAATATAACTTAGCGTTTCTAACTGAAAATATTATGTAATGGTATCAATTTTTTTTTAATTGAAATTTATTTGAAATAATTTATATTGCTGATGCAACATTCTCCTATAATATGTGGGTAGCTTATGTATGTTATCATAAAAAATACTGTTTTAGACAATCCATTCATCAAGTCAATTTTCAACTTCTTCGCAACTCTAGAAGCGCTGTTCGGCCAGATCATGTAACGATATTATCATGTGAAAAATATTTTTTTTTAAAAGAGTATCGAAACCTAGCGACTTTTTCAATTGTTGGAGTTAAGGCCAAACTGTTCTACGGTTTGTTGACTTCTGAGATTTCTTCTGTCATTTTCTGCCATTTCTCTGTAGACACTTAGATTCAGAAGCATCACCAACTGCCACCACTACAAGAATTGGGTCGTGCCTGGGTGGGTAAGGCCATGTCTATTTCCACTCCCTTCTAACCGTAGGTGTTGTTATCCGCTCCCATGAAGGCAAGCTAAGAACATATACAATTTCATTATCTTTCTTGTTAACTAGAATAGAGTTGATAACACTTAATGTTGAAGTTTAGCCTTGCATTTTATAGTTTTTAGAACTTCTTTTGAAATTTTTCAGAATGTGGAAGCAAAAAAATATAAAAGTTTTGTTTTCATTTTTGAAATTCTTGAAGAACTGATGAAAAGACTGGATGTTATCAGAGTCTGATCGGCAGAATCGTGAAATTTTGAAACTTCAACTATAAACTTGAACGTTGTCTTGATGGAGAAAGTATTTGTATTTATTGTATATATATGTATATCCTTTTGTGTATAACCTTTCGCTATTTGTTTCGCAGTATTTCAAAATTATATATTTAAGTAAATGATTCACTCTCCTCTTCAAAATTAACCCGTGAAAAATATTCCTCGTATGTCTCAGAGAAAATTGCCATGACCTTCCCAAATGATGTCACAATCCTTGCCTTCTTTGGAACGGGTTCTCCTCCCTTGCTCCTCTTTTAAGAATGGAATTTTATCTTTGACTTTTAATGGTGTATGTACGTGTTTTTCTTAATTCTAAATAAATATTTTAAAAACCTTTTATCAAGACTATGCGCAAAAAGACCAATAATTCGATGAAATATTCAACATATGAACGTTTCGCGTGTTGTCAGTATACTGGAAACCCAGGTAGCTAACAGGCCGTAAATTCTTCTGATGAACAAACGTTTGTCTAAATATTTATGTGCTCATTAGTAAGAGTAGCCAAAGTACCCAGTTTTTATTCTAAGCCTCAATCCATCATTGATGAGCAAGTCTATTTTAATTTAGGATTCATAATGCATTAGGGGCTGTAATATTTTGTCTTAAATTTAAAATTTCTTATAAAAACTGTTTAATAGGATAATGAAAATGAATTATTTAAACTTTAAAATGTTTCCTACTAGCACTCGACAAAATATGGAACGTAGTACTTTGTCGTTTGTTCCTCAGAATGATGATCGGATATGGAGTGATGATTCTTCCTATCCCTAATATCATCTCAGATACGAAGATTGTCACTAATTTCTACGATCTTCCACCAGTCTTTGATTCTTTTCGCTGTCATCCAAGGTTGAGATATCTCTAATGTATCAACCCTCTACACTAACTGGGCCAGCCGACCATAGCTGGTTATGACCAGTTAGGTAGTTTACTATTGCTCTATGGGGTAAATTCACTGTAGTAGGTTGGTGAAGGAGTGGTATCTTCTTTTTCTTATCTTCTTCTTTCTTATCTCCACTCAATCATATTAGGGTATCCACCTTCGCCGGTCTGAAGCCAAGATGAAAATGGAGGGGAGAAGAGTAACAAGCTCCTAAAAAACCTGGGCTCAGCTGGCTTGGCTTGATAGTATCCCGTGGGCTTTTGCTCCATGAATACAGGATGAGCAGCGTTTGTACTCCATGTTAGGAGCAACGGTACATGGTGTCTGTTCCTCATGTCAGAGGCGGCCGTTTTTTGGTGTTAAGTCGGCCTGCTAATGATTAGTGCTCCCAGTCTACTTCACCCAATCATGTCGGTTGTTAGAAGTTGCATAAATAGTCGAAATATTGATAACCACGACCCTGGATAGAATCTCCCATTGGAGAGTGTCGGTGGACGAGTGGTGTGAACAGTAGAATTTCCACAGCAACGAGTCGTGATCAAATCCCGCATTGAACACTTTTTTACTACCTTCCTGCAAGGGCTGGACGAGGAGGGTAGCATCCTCTATTCCACCAACTCGCCATGTGTAAATAGCCAGGACAAGATGAGCTGTAATCGAATGCAACACCTGTAAACTGAGACGAAATAGATAAATTCACTGTTTAATAGCCCCAGTATAAGTTAACCCATTATAAATTTAATGGCATAATATATTGGTGTTATTCTCACCATTGATCATTCATTTATTATGGTGAAGGAAGAGAGTAAAAGAGAGAAATAAGGAGATTCAGTAGATTGTTCATCCACTAAGCGAATATCGAAAGTCAACATTTCGTGACAATATCACACAGATCCCCATCATTCTCTTCGAGAAGCAAGCCCGTTTGATTAGTTCTCTTGAATCTTGACCCAACGTGGCTCTTTATTCACTTTACAGTAATCCGTTAAATTTATCTTCGTGTTAATCTCAAAACATCTTCATCTAAACAAAAGAGGCTCTATTATCTAACATAAGGAAGGCCGTCTCACGGTCGTCTGGAATAATTTCACACTGTAACATTTCATCCATGTTTTTGAGGAGATTGCCTTT
Source organism: Cordylochernes scorpioides (assembly GCA_030710605.1). Classification (NCBI taxonomy): domain Eukaryota; kingdom Metazoa; phylum Arthropoda; class Arachnida; order Pseudoscorpiones; family Chernetidae; genus Cordylochernes; species Cordylochernes scorpioides. The sequence goes on along the minus strand of CP092874.1, from coordinate 64,575,334 downwards.
ACATTAATATCGTCGTGAAATTATATATTTTTTTCTCCTCAAATTACAATCTCCAATAAAATTAATAAATACGAGATATTAAAAGTTTCAGATTAAGTTTTGATATTAAACAATTGAAGATCCAACATGAATGTTTTAAAATGGGGGGTTGTCATTGTTCATTAATATTATAAACTACACCTCTATTCAGAATTTAGATCACTGAATGATTGTTTATAAAGACAATATATTGATCCAAGTTAAACAATAGGAACATATTTGTGATCGATGAAAAAGGTATTTATTGGTAAAGAAACTGGGTAATTATTAAAGGAAAGTTCCACCTATAAGAATAAAAATATCAATTAAAGTTTACATATATTATTCAGAAGATTGAAAAAACCGGGGTAAAACCAGCACCTCGCTGACCTGGTCCAACAGCACCAAAAGCGTACGTAGTTGAATTTCTCGAATTTACTGAGAAGTTGTTTTGTCCACAAGAGTCTGGAGAGAAATTAAAATCATATTTATTTGCTATTTATTCAGATGGCGTTTGATGACAAGTGAAGGCAAAGGATTTTCAATTTTAGAGGAGATTTATAAAGAGGTTACAACCATCAAACTAAAAAGTCCGTTTGTTTCCAAGATTTTGCATATTGATTTAAATCTCTTGTCTAGCGTGGCCCTTGGTTTTAAATCAAGAATCGACTATAATCTAAATTTATATTTTGTATTCAAATTAATGCATCTCTCTTTGTTAAGAACACAATCTACAATAAGTAATAAGAAATTATATTAAAGGTATGAAGTAAAAGGAAAATATTTAAAAATTCATAGACTGATCATGGAATTTAACATGATCAGTCTATGAATTTTTTTATATTTTCCTTTCGCTTCATACCTTTAAAATGTTTTCTTTTTACTTATTGTAGATTGTGTTCTTAACAAAGAGAGATGCATTAATTAAAACACAAAATATAAATTTAGATTATAGTCGATTAACGATTTAAAAACAAACGACCCTACACCAGAAATTAGAATCCTTAAATCTTGTATTTGGTATTTTGGCCATCAGTAGTTGATAATCTCTTCGATCTTCCGCCAAGCTTTGAGGAGGCGCTATGGTCTGTTATTGATCTATATTCAATATTGAATTAGTGAAACTAATTTGAGAATTCGAATTTAAATTTATAATAAATAAAAAATATATAAATTCATTATATACGAGTATGTGTGCGACGCATTTACAGAAAGTATTAGGTGTTAGACCTTTGTATTTAGAATCAAATTTCAATCATTCAAAACCTTTATCGAATTATGAAATAATTTTTGCTGAATTGATTCGAACACAGAGCAGCAGAGTAAAAATGTATTTAACTTTCCCACTTTTGACCATATTGAATTTTTACTGTTTACATAGCGTGTCTCCAAATTAGTTAAGAATGACTATGCATCTTCCAATAATGCATGTTTTGACTGAAATTCATATTTGAAATTCAACAGAAGGTCTGCACTATTATTTTTCGTTAGAGATAAAAAAATTGTACAAATATTAATATTTTAATATATAAAAAATGTTATATTTAATAGATGGAAAAAATGGATTTTTTGGCCAAATAAAGTTTTAAGTACGAGGTGAATATTGAATCAACATGGAGTTTTTCTATTTTAGGGAAAACTACCAACGAACTGATAGGGGCATGCATATGATCCTGAAACTAAGCAAGCAATGGTGAAGCCTTAGTTAACCCGTGAAGAGGATTTTCAGAATGTCAAAGTCAAATGTCAAGGTCATACTCACGACATTTTTTATATCAAAGAATTGATTTTCTGGGAATTTGTTCTAGAGAGAAAATTAGTTAACTAGCATTATGACAGAGATATGCTGGATAGTCTGTTAAAATGCATAATAAAAGTCCTAACCATTGGCGCATAAAAACTCTTACTTGCATCACGACAATGCCTGCCTTCATGTTGTTTTATCTCTAAAACAATACCTTGTCAAAAAGAGAATAAACATTCTTTCTACACGCATCCTATGCTCCGGACTTGCCATCCAGTGAAGGCAAAGGATTTTCAATTTCAGAGGAGATTTATAAAGAGGCTACAACCATCAAACTAAAAAGTCCGTTCGTACACAAGATTTTGCATATTGATTTAAATATCTTGACAAATGGTGGAGAGTATGTTTGTAAGGTCTGAGGGTTCTTGTTTTGAAGGGATGAAATAGGCCCTTGATTCTATAGAGGGCATGATCCCCCGGCTGTACCCTTGGCAAAGAAAGCATGGAAACCTTATGTACCCATCTTTATTTTCTAAGATAAATCTTTTCCTCACAAGATCTCCACATATCAGCCATTAGTCTTCCTTGTAGTTGAGAGAAGACAAGGAAAGTTCCAAGCATCCATTTCTCCATTAGAACTGAGTGTCTTTCGGGGGATTAATGAATACCTTTTTCTGTTATTTAGAAGAACTGGATTCAAAGTTTGCTTGGACGGGACATTGAAATGCCCCACCTTCATAGTGTCTTATTTGATATCCATCACTTCAGCCATCAACCTTTTTAATAAAACAACTGAAGGTGCTTTATCAAACGAGAATAACGTTCTAAATTATTTCTCACGGTCGAGATAACACGTACACACAAATAGAATGTTGTTGCTGATGCCAGCAGAATATTTTATCCAAGGCCAGAACCCAATAGTTGAACATATTCCTTGTGAAAAGAGAAGTTATCTTGTTTCAGGTCGCGGTGTTTAAATAGTGTAAACCATTCTCTTCCTGCGATATTATATCATCACACTATTTTTTGTTCAACAGAAATCATAAACATTCGAAATCAGAATTAGACACCATGATGTCATCGAAGTCAAGAACAAGGTGATCAATGCCAATGGCAATGATGGCTGGGGAATAACATCAATGTATTGAAGTATTGAACATGATTATTATCATGATAACAGCAATTTACCTTATTTTTCAAACTCTATCTCTTTCTATCTGATTGAAAAAATATATATATTTTCAAAATCAGAAGCGCAGGCCAGTGAAATAGTAAAATTAAAACTTATTTTAAAATGTTCGAAAGTAGAAAGTATTTATGATTAAACTGATATTTTAAGAATTAATGGTTGATTTTATTTACCTCTTGTATACATAAATAAAATTAATAACCAAATATATTGTTCAATAAAGAGATATTTATAATAGGATGCACTAGCGCGTCATCTGTTATCAAAATTCGAAACTATTTTAAGAGATATTGTTCTGAATAATTATATAGATCATTCTCAGAGATGTTTCTATCACTATGAAACAAGACATATTGAAAGTCTATATTTGTACTTTGTGCATAAATAGGAGAGAGAGACACAAAAACAACGTGAATATTAATATAAGAATTTATTTTTTTATCAATGCTATCTATATACACGAAATTTTATTTTATTTTTGCCTTTTTTAATGAACATATAACAAGAGCCATGGCATGCAATAGAGAGAGAGATCGATGTTAGGCAGGAAGAAGTAGTCGGGGTCAGGAGTCTAGTAGCGACGGGCGATGTGGACAGGGGCGGCCATACGTATGGGCATGGGGACCATGCGGCTAGCGGCGGTCCTCAGACGTCCGTGGTCCACGTGGCGTGGACCTGAGCCCAACAGGGGCAGCACGGGTTCAGGGGCGGTGGACTCGAAGACAACATCAGCTGGACTCTCGGACTTGGTGCCGGGCTCGTTGGTCCTCACAGTGGCCCTGAAGCCATTCTCGTCAGCGACGTACTCCACGGTTCTGCGGCTGCCATCTTCGTTCTGCAGGGTATAGGAGCCCACCACACGGCCGGAGCCGTCCGCAGACTCTTGCCGGGACATATGGCCGCCCAGGAGTTCGGAGGCGAAGTCGAAGGCGTACGGCTTGGGAGGTCCGAACTGATACAACAAACAAAGTCGTAGATATATGTTTTAGTTAGCTGAAGAATGATTACCCGAAAGTTTACTTTAATCAAGTTAATAAAAAGAGTTGCGACATATTATACTTTCTGTACTTTGTCAAAATCTTCATTCCTGTGATAATAAGGTCATAGATATTAGTTTTAGTTGGTTGAAGAAGGACTTGCCCTAAAGCTTTCTTCAATTAAGTTAATAAAAGAATTACGCCTTCTCATGCTTTTTGTAATTTGTCGAAATCTGAAATCCTGTGATAATGAAAGTCGCAGATAGTTGAGCCACACTTCAGCAAAAATCGGTGGTACATCAGCGTCCTACTTAGCTAGGTTCTTAGTTATTTTGTGAAAGACAAGAGAATAGGTAGGTTAGATTCGTCACCTGAGCATCTTCCGATTATTCATTGAACTCGGTGATGACGTTTTGCTGACAAATGGCAGTAACAGCGTTAAATCATATGATATATATATGTTCTTTCTTATGAAATTTGATACCATTTTATACATAAAGTGTCAGTTTATAACTGAAATATGTTTTACAGAACAACCTTCAAAAACATCGCATCAAATATTTTAACTGAATTAGCTTTTGTGAATGAAGGAAAATTAAAATTTTTGCCCCATTTGCATATAATCATGAATATCCACCTTTTAAAGATCTATTTCATTGAAGTGGTTCTCTTATATAATCATGCAGAAAAAAGGGCAGTGAATATTAAATTTATATGTTTCTGATTATATAACATTCAACATTTTAAAAGATATTTGATTAAAATAACTTGTTTTACGAATAAATAGCTTTCAATATATATTCATGTACCTAGAGAAGCATCTCTCTCTTAAATATGCATCAGAACGATGCATCATGTTCATCACCTTTGTAAAAACATTACTGGTGGTGTTTAAGATAATATGATGCAATAGTTAAAGGGAAATATATCTCGTTAGGTACATGGATATAACCCTCTCGAAACTTTATGTTTTAAATATATACGTATATATGGAAAATAGTACAAATGTATGATATTGTACTGGGATAAGGTGCATAAATTAAGAAAGAAATAAAAGGCATCTCCTTCTCGTGCAACTTTTCTATCATCAGCAACTTTCATTTGCACGATAAGGAGATGTCTTTTTTCTTTCTTAATATATATATAAATATTTTTGTGTTTTAAACTATCATCAACGCAAAATTATATTTGAATAGTGTTTTCAAATATATTTATAACCAAAATAGTACATGGGGCAACGGTATTGTGATCAGGGTACACGGACCGATCTGATCTGCTCCATGGACAAGACACCACCACACCACCAAAATATTACACAAAACACAATTTATTCTGAAAGCCTTTTCAATAAACACAAGAGAATAAAATATAAACTCACTAAAGATATTCCTAACTAAAACTAGATTTGCATGAGAAGAGGCAAAAACAAAGAATCGTGTGACCTACCTCTTGGACAGCTGCAAGGTAAGCCGGGCTCTGGGGAGCAGCCAGAGGGCAGAGGGCAACCACAACTACGGTAATTAGGAACAAGGTCTGTCACAACAAAGTTGCATCCTTTCATTATACTACATTCTAACAAACACGTTCTTGTAACATCTTCCTAACTTTGAATCAGATACAGTTCTTTATTCCCATATCAAAAGCAAAACAACCTTCGTCGTTTCATATGAACGTTTGAACTCAACAATTTTATATTCTCTTAGAAGAGAAAATTTATATAAAGTATAAAACAAGAATAGAAAGAGTATCAATGTGTTTCTTTATTCGTACAAAGAGCAAGTTTTCGGATCTTTATAATCTTTCTACAGTCATAGCTATGGAAGGAATATAAAGATCCGAAATCTTGTACTGTGCACGAATAAAGAAACACATTTCTACTGTTTATATTCTTATTTAAATTCTATAGTCTGCCAACAACACAGTTATAGAATCTTGATCGATGCGAGCATACTGAGGTACGATATAGACCGCAAAAATCCACTATAGACTAAAATTCTACCTTTATTAAACTCAGAGACATATTGGTAGGCTTTCATATTTCTTACACGAGTCATGATGCAAACATTTAACAAAGAAGAAACTTAATATATTGTATATATCAATTAATATAAAAATGTGCCATATAGCAAAAAAGAAAATACAGGGTCTGTTATAATAAGTATATATGTATCTTTATCTTGCAGTGTACAACTTCTTGTTTCCTACCCATTGTCTGGTATCGCACACACACTATTACTACCACAATATATATTTTATGCTTTATCATATAGTGAACGGAATAGCTAGGAATACTACAACATGTAATATACTCTGTAATAGCAGATATATCTCTTCATCCTGTATTTCGACACATTCTAGCACTGCATTCCAATTTGAACTGTCACAAAACATTGCAATACCATCATTTTTAATTCACATTTATCATAACATGCTGTCAGAGTCAAAAATATGGCACAATGGATTTCCACCTCTTTTAAGCCTAGGTAATATATAGTAGAGCTCCTTTTACAATATAACTTCAGTTATTCGATATTCCAATATCCGAATAGGATTTTGATATATGCCAGTGAAGTCGAAGCAGTGCCATTCACAATGATTTTTTTGAAGTTCTGAAGTTAATTTTAACATGGATAGAACATCATAATTACGTGGGAATTGATTTTACTCTTTGAAAATTTGAGAAGCTGTGTCTTAGACTTGTAATCAGAAGAACATATTTCAAAATGAAACAAAAGCTATAACTACTAGATTATTAGATGAAAACAATTATTATTCTGTGTGTAGTTTCTCATTTAATAGATGGACTATGTATTGTTGAGGATGGAATACTTTAAAATGAAGAACGAATTGCTACTGGGCAACAGCTTCTTATATTTTGTTCACTCTTTCCTGCCTATTTTCATTCTGATGAGTCAACAAGTCAATTATTAGAAACTTCCCATTACCCAATTTTATAATATATTATGTATATAGTAATTCGATAAAGTTGGATTATTGTAGCTCTGCGGCATATAACATACTGATATCGCCCTGATGTCTGGTATTACCTCTATATTATAGTACATTTTATTCTACAATTCAATAGAGTCTGCAATTGAAAGGCACAAAGAATCGCTAGAGAATGTCAAGTTGGAATAAGATCAGTTTCAACGATTAAACAACACATGGTGGAATCTTTTTGAATAATGGCCTGAAGTATGGTAGTTTGGAAGGATATACGGATCTTAGAAAGCTAGAAGAACACGAAAACATCTAGTTCTGTACAATAGAGATTAACCGGCATAACCTAGTGCAGAATATATCATTCAAAGCTGTTTTAGCGCTAAATAATAGGTTTCGACAGTTTATTCTACCAGAAGCTGAATTCTTATGTTTATTTTATAAAACTGGAAGTTTGGAGGAATTCTTGGTGAAAGAAGGTATAAAAATAAATTATGTAAATAGGATATGAGAACGTAATAAATATATGCAAAATTGTGTATTTACAATAAATGCTTAGAATATTGTTCTTCCTTAAAGGTAGCACATTATTTAAATTTTTATAGAGGCCTGCGCCCTTTAGCAAAATTCCACTTAACGTCGAATTCGCATTTACAACGAACTTCATCAGCTAATATGACAACCTAAGAAAAAATAATTAAGAATTTGCGAAAAAACCCAAAAATTATATATGAATTTATATATGAATCTTGTGCTGTTGTCTAATTTGAATATTTATATATAATTCACTTTTTTTCGCAATTTAATCCACCTTGACCCTTCAACAATCCTATTCTCTAAACTAGGGAAATACTGATATTTGAGATAGAGCCTGAAAATATTGTGAAAACCTAACTTATCAGTGGTAAACCCTCCCAGCAGCTTTACAAATTTAATCTACCATTTCGCTTCAACCATTGAAATCTTCATTCTGCGTATATTTTGATTAGGCAAGCCTTCACAATCCATTTTTATTATCCTTATTACACGTGGTACAGGCCATAATATTCATGGTGGGTAGTAGTTAGCGACTTCACAATCCTTTTCAATTTCGATATAGAATTTGTCTATCAGAAAGGAAAAATAATTAAACTTCACTCGCAAGATATAGATGTGAATCTATTTATTCTCTATTTAGATATCTTGTTATTCTATAATTAAAACACTTTTCAAGTTAAAAATTGATATCAAAGGGCCAATTTGGAAGAGTTAAGTCCTTGCTAGAATCCAGTGAGAATGTACGGAGACTGTAGAAGAAGAAAGGAGCTAAGTGTACGTAGGAGGACTTACCTTCATGTTGAGTGAGGTACTGTGCGGTAAGAGAGGACGCTACCTTATATACCGGCCGTACCGCCCGTGGCCCAAATATCTTTCCAAGGCGTCAAGGCCTGGTCCTACGTGCCCTGAGGTAATTGGAAGCTCCTCAGGAATCCACTTCAAGTTACTTATGCAACTTTACCTTATTTGGAAGAGACTGTAGAAATATGCTTTTATTATAGTCTGTCAAAATTTTGTTTGAATTTTGAAGGAATTTATCTAAAATTTCAACCTATTTATTTGATCAAACCTATCGATCATAATTTTAAAGCATGTTAGCACGTTGTTTGGGCGTCTCAAATTATAATATGGAGGATGTTGAAAAATACATTATGTAGTAATAAATTTCTGTCTTTCCCTCTAGAGAAAACATGAACTATATTATTTTTATTTTATGAAAAGATACGTTAACAATAAATGCTGATAATTTATCTCCTTAATACATTAATAATGAATTATGTGTAGTAATAAATTCCTGTCTTTCTTATAGATAAAAATTATATAAATCATGGTATCTTTATTTGTGAAAAGATACTCATCAACAATAAATGTTGAGAATTCATTCTAGAAACCTGAAATCAGGTCCTAACACCGTAAAGATATCTGTTAAAAATTAATGTTTAGTATTTCTCCTAGATACCTTAAGTCAGTTTCTATAATAAATATGATAGAAAAATATTGAATGTAATTCTTCATCCGTTTCTTAGCTCATAAGCAGGTCTTAGAAAGTGGCGTCACCCCCATTCTCTATCTTGAGATCTTTTCTATTTTTTTCTTTAGTTTCTCTTTCCATCTAGTTTTTCCTGGCGTTCTTCTTGATTCATTTTTTTCTTCCAGAACATTTTGAATCTAATTCTTCTCAACATACGTGACCTATATTTTAACATTTTCTCATAATCTTCAACAGGTTTAGTCACTTCTTAAGGCTCTTCCTTATTTCTCATTTCGTCTTCCATCCTTCTCCAGATATTTATTTCAAACGATTTCACTATTGTTTCTTACTGACTTTCCCATTAAAATTATTTACTTTCCACACATCATTACGTTCTATATATTGTAGGTCAATGGTTAAAATTTGTGAAAATATTTGAACAGCAATTTTTACATGAGAAATATTTATACTTCAATAAACCTCTCTTACAGTAGTAAAATAGAAAATAAAGGTTTTTGAATGTTTTTTTTGCTCTGAATTTCAGACGCCCTTTCAAAACAATCATACATATATCTACAACTTAATGAATTTTCAAGATATTATTGAATTATAATAGGAAAAAAAAACACATACACACCTGGCTGATATTATACACAAAGACACCTATGTAGAGTTTTAAATTTTTAAAATTATTTTAAAGGCTACAAACATTCTGTTTGATATATTTTGAATTTTGAAAAAAAATATATCTTTAAAATTTTAGATTTTTCCGAAACAATTTCTAAAATTTATATATTTATAAATATATTCGTATTAAAAGAATGAAAATAAAACCTTTCCCAAAGAGTTTCTTTTTATTATATTTCACGCGAGCTTTCGGGCTAGAACCGCCCTTCTACAGGCAAAATGAACTATTTGTTTTTCGAGAGACATTTATATACACTAGCCGAATGACCCGGGCAACGCCCGGGTTTTACCCGATTAAATGTTTTTATTGAAATACTATTCGTTACAATTATAAATTGGCGCCGTGGATGTCACTCTTGTGAAACGTCCCGCTCCAAACTTTGTGTCTGAGAAGCGATATTTTTATAGAAAGATGATCTGGCTTTTGTTTTCTGCTCGAATGAATGTTTTTCTGTTAGAATTTTGTTCCTGCGTACAAAATAATGAACTGGTTTCACCCGTGGTCTCTGCTTTTTGGAATTTTTCCCGATATAATTTTGTATCTGATAATCAAACATGATACAGCAATATCGTCATCATCATTTTCTGACTAAAAATATATAGCAGCAACACATAAAAATATATAGTTTTATAATTGATTTATATATTCTTAAAATAGCCTATCTTCTTCCCCGTATTTTTTTTTACCTATGTATGGAAATATTGGCTTGAATTAGTGAACTACTGCGAATTTGTATACCGGACATATACAAACAAACATACAAACATTTATTTTTATATATATAGATAATCCAAATTGTACCTTATCATTAGATTAGGTCTTATTACCGTCTAATCTATAATCCAAATTGTGCCTTATCATTAGATTTGGTCTTATTACCTTCTGTTTCTAATCTATATTCCAAATTGTGCCTTATGATTAGATTTGATCTTATTACCTTCTGTTTATAATCTATAATCCAAATTGTACCTTATCATTAGATTTGGTCTTATTACTTTCTGTTTCTAATCTATATTCCAAATTTTGCCTTATCATTAGATTTGGTCTTATTACCTTGTGTTTATAATCTATGGCCCTATTAGGGTATTTATTCCATTCACAAAAGCAAACGATGACAGAATTGTTGATGACTCTGATACTTGTATTTATAATTATGTTAGCATAATGAATTAGTCAGTATTCCCATGGTCTCCAGCGAAGAGGTGTGAATTGACTTTTTGAAAATATACATAATTATAAAGATATAAGCTTCTATAGAAATAAATAAAATAAGCCGAAATAGCTCAGTTAGGAGAGCGTTAGACTGAATATCTAAAGGTCCCTGGTTCGATCCCGGGTTTCGGCATCTTTTTTTAATTTTTAAATTTCATCCGTGACAGAGGCCAGGAAAGACTGTCGTGACTATATATATAACTAGACGAATGGCCCGGGCACAACGCCCGTGTTTTACCCGATTGAATGTTTTTATTCAAATACTATTTGTTACTATTATAAATTGGAGCCGTGGATGTCACTCTTGTGAAACGTCCCGCTCCAAACTTTACATGTACATTAGGTCAGCTGGTATTACCCCTCATTTTCACCGCTAGAGGCGCGAGCGAATTGACTTTTTGTAAATATACATAATTATAAAGATAGAAGCTTCTATAGAAGATAATGATCATAATGATGATGCGCGCGCATCCGTGACATGAGGAATTGAGGAAAGACGGTCGTGACTATATATATTAATAATAATAATAATATAATAATAATAATTATCATTATTATCATTAGATAATGATAATGATCATAATGATGATGCGCGCGCATCCGTGACATGAGGAATTGAGGAATTGAGGAAAGATGGTCGTGACTATATATGTTGATAATAATAATAATAATATAATAATAATTATTATTAATATTATCATTAGATAATGATAATGATCATAACGATGATGCGCGCGCATCCGTGACATGAGGAATTGAGGACAGCGATGAGGAAAGACGGTCGTGACTATATATGTTGATAATAATAATAATAATAATAATTATATTAATATTATCATTAGATAATGATAATGATAATAATGATGATGCGCGCGCATCCGTGACATGAGGAATTGAGGACAGCGATGAGGAAAGACGGTCGTGACTATATATAGGGACTAGACGAATGGCCCGGGCAACGCCCGGGTTTTACCCGAGTGCGTATATATTTTAAAAATGTTTTAATTAAAATACTATTCGTTACAATTATAAATTGGCGCCGTGGATGTCTCTCTTGTGAAACGTCCCGCCCCAAACTGTGTGTGTCTTGAAAATATAAAAATAAAAATGTGAACGGAAAAATATGTCCAGGGTAGCCTAGTGGTCATGGCATCTGCCCGGTAAGCGGAAGGTCGTGGGTTCGATTCCCATCCCTTGACACTTTTTTTATTTTATCCATTCTGACCAAAATCTATCTGTGAACTTCACACAGTGAACTCCACACAGACAGAATAAGGCAATTATATAAGTATATAATCCAAATTGTGCCTTATCACACACTATTTTTTTATTTGGCCTTATTACCTTGTGTTTATAATCTATGACGTAATGCCGGCGGCGCGCGCCCGTTGGCTGCCGGCGAGCACGTGACCTCCCTGTGCGCGCGCATCCGTGACAGCGATGAGGAATTGAGGAGGAAAGACGGTCGTGACTATATATAATAATAATAATAATAATAATATAATAATAATAATTATTATTATTATCATTAGATAATGATCATAATGATGATGCGCGCGCATCCGTGACAGCGATGATGAATTGAGGAGGAAAGACGGTCGTGACTATATATGTTGACGAATGACCCGGGCAACGCCCGTGTTTTACCCTATTGAATGTTTTTATTCCAATACTATTTGTTACAATTATAAATTGGAGCCGTGGATGTCACTCTTGTGAATCGTCCCGCTCCAAACTTTACATGTACATTAGGTCAGCTGTTATTACCCCTCATTTTCACCGCTAGAGGCGCGAGCGAATTGACTTTTTGTAAATATACATAATTATAAAGATAGAAGCTTCTATAGAAGATAATGATCATAATGATGATGCGCGCGCATCCGTGACATGAAGAAAGACGGTCGTGACTATATATATATTAATAATAATAATATAATAATTATTATAATTATTATCATTAGATAATGATATAATGATCATAATGATGACGCGCGCGCATCCATGACATGACGGTGGAAAGACGGTCGTGACTATATATGTTGATGACGTAATGCCGGCGGCGCGCGCCCGTTGGCTGCCGGCGAGCACGTGACCTCCCTGTGCGCGCGCATCCGTGACAGAGGCGGCCGATGACGGTCGTGACTATATATATTAATACTAGCCGAATGACCCGGGCAATTCTACCACTGAACCACCGATGGTTATAAAAAATGGCCATATTTGGGTATTTATTCCATTCACAAAAGCAAACGGTGACAGAATTGATTAAGAATTGATTGATGACTCTGATACTTGTATATTTTAATGTTACAATTACAAATCTACATAATTACAAAATTTGCAAAAAAAAAATTTTATCAGGAAGAAAATAATTCAATTTTCATACATTATTACTATTTTACTATGATTTTTCAAATGGAAGAAAGATAACCTTAAATTTCGATATTTTAAAAAAATTAAGTTTTACCCTATGAATTGGACAAGCAAGAGATCTGATTTTTGTGACATCCCAGAACAATTTTGCCATATTCCACACCACAAAAATCAGATCTCTCGCTTGTCCAATTCATAGGGTAAAACTTAATTTTTTAAAATATCGAAATTTAAGGTTATCTTCCTTCCATTTGAAAAATCATAGTAAAATAGTAATAATGTATGTAAATTTAATTCTTTTCTTCCTGATTAAAATAATTTTGCAAATTTTGTAATTATGTAGATTTGTAATTGTAACATATGTTTATAAATGTCTCTCGAAAAGCAAATAGTTCATTTTTCCTGTAGAAGGGCGGTTCAAGCCCGAAAGCTCGCGTGAAATATAATAAAAAGCAACTCTTTGCGAAAGGTTTTATTTTCATTCTTTTAATATTTGTTGCGCAAATTTTCGTTAACTTCAAATATATTCGTATATTATACAAATTATATTTTATAAATTATATAATTAATATAATTTACACATTAATTTATTCCTTAATATATTTTGTTTAATTATCAATCAACAAGCTTTCTGGACTTATTCTTCTTCAGAAAGAGGTTGATAATGATTATAAGTTTCAAAAAATATATATATAGTTAAAATATATTTTGTTACATATGTTTCCAATGTAAAAAAAAAACTATCATCAATAACTCTGCAGTTATCTAAATCACTAACATACACAGTGTGGCAAATATTTTTTAAGACTCGCGCTAGATAAAAGCCAATAGCAGAGCCAGTTATGAAATTGCGCATGCGTATATATATTCGAAGCCTTATCTAGCGCGTGGCTTTGTTTCAGCCATTTTGGTTAACTCTTTAAAACCATACAGGCGATTTTTGAAAAGTAAAAATTTTGTTCGTCGGAATTCTGAGATGGAACAGAGAGCGGTCATTAAATTTAATGCAAAACTTGGTAGAAGTGTATCGGAAACATATTTTGATGAAGCAAGTTTATGGTACGTTATGTTTGAGTAAATCAAATGTTTTCATTTGACACAAACGTTTTCGGATGAAAGAAATACGCTAGAAGATGATAAGCATACTGGACGACCAAGTTCTTCGAAGACACCAGAAAGTATAGAAAAAGTGCGAGAATTTGTTGCAAACAATCGCAGTGCATCCCTGAGAATGATGGCAGAGGTTTTACACATCAACAAAGAAACGAATCGAACCATTCTGCATGAAGATTTGGGTAAAACTAAAGTCTGTGCTAAATTTGTGCCACGCACTTTAACGGGTGAGCAGAAATCATTGAGAAATGCACATTGCAGGGACATTATTTCTGCCTATGAAAATGATTCAAACTTCCTGAAATCAATTGTTCCGGGTGATGAAACATGGTGTTTTCAGTATGACCCAAAGACAAAGCGCCAAAGTGCCGAATGGAAGTCAAAACACTCTCCACAAGCCAAAAAAAAAAACGTGAAAGTGCCATCAAAAATCAAAACAATGCTGATTACCTTTTTCGATAGTAGACGTATTATCCACAAAGAATTTGTTCCCGCTGGACAAACCATTACTGGAGAGTATTATATAAACGTTTTGAAACGTTTGATTGCCAGAATTCGTCCAGAATACCGCGATGAAGACAGTTGGTGTTTGCTGCATGATAATGCACCGAGTCACTCCTCACTCATTGTTCGTCGCTTTTTGGCCAAAAATAACGTCTGTGTGTTGAATCATCCTCCGTACTCGCCTGATTTAGCACCATGTGACTTTTATTTATTCCCCAAAAATAAAATTGAAGTTAAAAGGTTGTTTTTTTATGATATCCCGACCATCCAGAGAGCTGCGACGAGCACTTTGGAAGCGATTCCTCAAAGTGGCCTGCAAGAGGCATTTAATTCCTTATTAAATCGTTGTAACATATGTATTGAATCCGGAGGGGATTATTTTGAATAAAAAAATAGTAGAAATTGAATTAGCTTGTTTCTGTTTTATTTTACAAACCCATTCTTAAAAATTATTTGCCACACTGTGTATAACTTAATTTTAGTCAAAAGGGGATAATCCGAATATTGTAGCAAAGTATTTATTATTTTATTAACAGAGTATCATTTTATATGTTTATATTTTGCTACTCTGTAAACTTCCCCCATTGCTTATCTTTTTTTATCATTCATAATTTGTTTTTGCCCTAAATAAATTGCTGTGTTATCTCCAAATTTGTCTTCCTTAATTTTCCACGTGACATTTTGGTGGAGATGCTGGGTAAATTAGGGAAGACAAACTGAAGATTGCCGAGAAGGCTTTGAGGCCATGGGTGCTGTGATCTGCATTTTCGGAGACGGCTCCAGAATTTAACCGCCGTGTTAAAGCCAAGATTTCCCTCCAAGATGACGATGTCCCTATAAACGATACGAAGACAAACCGCTCTTCACGCCGCAAGAAAAAAGACGCAAAAGTTATAAAGACATAGTTCCAAGACTCCGATTGAATCCTTGGCAGAAGAACGTCAGATTGCAAGCTGTGGGTCACAGCTCCCATAAGGAAGGAGCTAAGTAGCAAAGTATCTATTTTATTAACAGAGTATCATTTTTATGTTTATATTTTGCTACTCTGTAAACTTCCGTAAGGGAGCTGACCCACAGCTTGCAATTAATGTAAATACTGAAATGGATCTGACGTGCATCTGCCAAGGATTATATCGAAGTCTTGGAACTTTGTCCCTAGTACCTTTGCGTCCTTTTTATTGCGGCGTGAAGAGCGGCTTTGTCGTCGTATCGTCCATAGGGACAGGAGAGGGTTCCTCAATGATGAGCCAAGCTCTCCCGATGTTTTACATTGCAGTGAAGACAGTAGAAAGGTTGCTTTATTTCAAATAAAAACATTTGTGCTCAACAATTATATGTATATAATATTAACTCTTTAATCACCTTTGTCCTAAATATCAATTTCCGGCCACTAGAGTTGAAGATTGTTTGCATGAATTCAAAATGATGGATATAGTTACTACTAAATACAACTATTTCTGATTTATCTTAAACGAGATAAATTACAGTTTATATTAATAAAATTTATAAAATATAACAAGGGGATCGGTGGAAGGATTGCCTAAACCGTTGGTTTTCGACCGCTACGACCCGGGTTCGATTCCAGCATTGGGCACCTTTTACTGATTAAAAAAATACTCCAATGACCCCCGATTCTTGTAAAAGTACAACCCCACCAGCGAGTACAAGTAACCAAACGGGGCTCTGGCATATTTGCAAGTGCAAAGTCGAACTGCTTTTCACATGTGTAGACATGTGGTATACTTACAGTAAAGGCAGTCATCTACTTCTACCCACCATGATTATCATGACCTATACCATGTGTACTAAGGATAAGCAAAAATAAATAAATAAATAAAATAAAATATAACCTTATTTGTCTTAAAAATATATTTCTTCAAATAAAAGACACTTCGGCCAGTAAATCTTTTTATTGTCTCGACGTTTTGACAGAAATATTTTATCCTCGTCAGGGGCGAACAAAAATTAAAACATCAGGCAAAGCGTTAGAAATCATTCTGTATTTAAGAGTTGCTATCCATTATTTGAATTCATACAAACAATCTTCAACTCTAGTAGCCGAAAATTGATATTTAGGACAAAGGTGAATAAAGAGTTAATATTATATACATAGAATTCATTGAGAACAAATGTTTTTATATCAAATAAAAAAATATATGTTTGTTTTTCTGAGAAAAATAACAGCAGGTTACTGAAACGTCGGGAGTTAAATAAATCCTTGGTTGATGTAGCTATACTTTTTCTGAATATATGTTTTTGTTTATTTACATAAATAGGATGTTTATTTGTCTGTTGGTTATGTATGATTTTAATTCGTATCTAAACGGAAGTTAACAATTGATCTTTTTTTTTAAATGATTGTTTAGGACTCTTCAAAGGAGAAACAATTGATAAATATCTTGCATTTATCTTTGTTGAAAGTTACAATTCCGTAATATTTCTACGATAGTGTACTCTTGTGATTTGCATAGAGTTTTAGTATTGTTTATGCTAATTGACATCTGTCTATATAGCGCGGCCTTGTTGGATTGTTTAGTAGGCTAGCGGTTAATTGATAGAACAGGCCGGCGTGAGCTGTTGATGTACATATAATTTGATCTCTTTGTCCTTCTTTCGTAGTTTTATACCTTTAGGTAATAAAGGATCTTTTCTCTTCCTCTACGACTCCATAAATATTTTCAACGATCATGAACTCCGTTGGGAATTTTGGAGAAAACCATCAATATCGATGTAAAATATTTAAAACAACGCAAATCGATGTTTTATTATATATAAATTTTAAATTATAATAAGTATTTAAATATTCAAGATTAAGTGTTTAAAATATTCCGTTAACACGTTAACTAATCAGGTATACGTATAGGTATTTTTAATAAATGTAAAATTCATGGTTGTTATATCATCTTAAATATCATTTAAATATATATATTACTAGAAATATTATATATATAAAAATTATTGTAAAAATTAAATATAAAAAGAAGTCGGTGGACGAGTGGGTAACACTCGATTCCCGACAGTCATCAACTGGGATTGAATCCCGCGTTAACATTTTGTTCAATATGAGAATAACCTTCATATATTATTCATTGTTGCAAATATCATAAACTAGATCGTTTTTGTTGAGCGGTACCTAATAAAGGGATTTTGTAACCGAAGTAAAAATTAAATTTACTGGCAATATATTTCTTTTCAATAATTATATAAAATCTTATTTCTACAGACCTTACTGCAATGATGAGCCAAGCCCTCTCATTCAATAATCTTTATCATTGCAGTAAGGTCTGTAGAGATAAGATTTGATGATATTATTGAAAAGAAACACATTGCCAGTAAATTTATTTGTTGTAAATTTTATCGATAGACGGAAAATGAATTTATAAATTTGAATTGAAATTATATTTGAAATTATTTTTTTAAGAGCTCCAAATAATTGGTTTGTCATCGCGAGTAATCAAGTTGAAGTAAATTCGAAAATTTATCTCAAATTGATATAAAAACGATTTTATGTCTTTAATAAAAATGAGGGTATAAAGGGTGGCAGATATCATCATATATGAAAAAAAAAAATAGAAAAAATATTAAATAAAAAAGTTAGGTGTTGATATTAAAAATAAAAAAAAAGGCTTATTCTGACCAGGAGCACATGTGCTTTTCAGAAGGCAGAGCGCCATCTGGTAGAACAGAACTCAACTAAACATTGATTTAGCCTGTTCCCTGATATTTGGCCAACCCAATTTCTTGATAAATCAAGAAAAGGCATCCACGAATGCGTTTCGCGTGTTGGTGCTCGACAGCGTGGAATAGGCTGTACCACTAAGACCAAAAAAGATTTTTGGTCCCAGAGGCTTCTTGAGAAACCAAGAAATGGGTAAGTTTGGCCTTAAATAGCGCTCTGCCTTCTGAAAAGCACATGTGCTCCTGGTCAGGATATGCCTTTTTTATTTTTAATATCATCATATACAAGGTGCGTTCATTAATTTCCAGGACTGCTCTGTATCTTTGAAAAAATAAAATAAATAAATAAACTAATTTAATATTTTTCTCAAAATATGCCCCTCCTGCCTCAATACACCTGTTCCATCTTTTTTTTCCAATTGTCGAAGCAGGAGATAAAATCACTTTTTGAGAGGTTCCTCAAGGTTTCCTTCGATTCAGCTTGTATCATATCAACGTTGTCAAATCTCCTTTCTTTTAACTTCATTTTCAATTTAGGATAGAGGAAAAAGTCATTGGGGGCTAAGTCGGGGGAACAGGGTGGATGAGGGATCTGTATGGTTGAATGCTTGGCCAAGAGCTTCAAAACAACATGGGCTGTGTGCGGCCGCGCATTATCGACGTGAAGTATCCAGTCATTGTTTTGCCATCTTTCAGGTCTTTTAAGGTGCACTGCCTTCCTTAAACGCCTCATTATCCCCAAATAAACCTCTTGATTAATTGTACGTCCGAAAGGAATAAATTAATGGTGAACCAAACCATTAATATAAAAAAATGTAACAAATGTAATAAATGTCTTGACTTAGGATTTTGTAAATCTTGCCTTTTTGGGTTTCGGTTCCCCTCTTTCAATCCATTGGCTGGATTGACGTTTGGTTTCCGGGTCATACTGATACACCTATGTCTCATCCCCGCTAATGATTTTTGGCATCCATTCTGGATCGGTCAGGGTCATTTCAACCATGTTTTTGCAGACATCCATTCTAACCTCCTTTTGTTCCTCTGTTAGAATCCGGGGAACAAATTTTGAAGACGTCTGGATCATGTCCAAATCTTTTGTTACTATTTGATGACAAAGTCCTACAGATAGTCCAGTCTCTGAAGATAAGTCTTTAATAGAAATTCTTCTGTTAGATTTAATTAATTCCTTTATTTTGAGCTTGTTTTCCTCGTAACGTAATGATCTTGGACGCCCAGTATGCTGATCATCGTTTACCTTTTCCCGACCTTTTAGGAAGCGTGAAAACCATTCAAAGGTTTTTGAACGGGATAAAGCTGCATCGCCAAAAGCTTCTTTAATCAATTCATGCGTCTCAGTAGCACCTTTTTCAATTTAAAACAAAACTTAATTCAGATTCTCTGCTCTTCGAAAATGGCCATTTTAAAATTAGAAATGGGAACCATACAAGGAAGTTGTTTTGTTCTATTTTTAGATCGGCGCGTGCGCCACGAGACTCGTGCTTTCAGTCATGTGTGGTCGAATGTCCAATATTTAACTCTATATAAAATATTTTTCTTTAGCTTTTTTATTTATTTCATTTTTTAACCAGTCCTGGAAATTAATGAACTCACCTTGTATATTGAGGGAATAGATAATGAATTGAGTGAAACATAATATTTTGATAATGAACTTTCACTTTAATTTACATTAGAGTTAAAAATCTATTGGTAAGACATTTTATCTAACACATCGTACTTTGTGAGGTGACACGTTAAAGGTAAAACTTTAATAAAACTCAGGACTGTCATTTTGAACAAGTTTGTGTGTGTGTTTAATATATATTTCATAGGTTTTAATTGTTTTAAAAAAATTGTGGAGGGGGGGGGGGGGGGGGGGGGGGGGGTGGGGCGTGAAATAAACATTTTAAATAAAACAAAAGAAAACTAAACGGTTCCGTATATGC
>CP092874.1:64524052-64554847 GCA_030710605.1 Cordylochernes scorpioides | reverse complement strand
TGGCTTTCTTGATTTATTGAGAAATTGGGTTGGCCTAATATCAGGGAACAGGCAAAATCAATGTTTAGTTGATTTTTGTTCCACCAGATGGCGCTCTGTCTTCTGAAAAGCACATGTGCTCCTGGTTAGGGATAAGCCTTTTTTATTTTTAATATCAACACCTGACTTTTTTATTTTATATTTTTTTCTATTATTTTTTCATATATGATGATATCTGCCACCCTTTATACCCTCATTTTTATTTAAGACATAAAATCGTTTTTATATCAATTTGAGATAAATTTTCGAATTTACTTCAACTTGATTACTCGCGATGACAAACCAATTATTTAGAGCTCTTAAAAAAATAATAATCTTAAATATAATTTAAATTCAAGTTCATAAATTAAATTTCCATCTATCAATAAAATTTGTAATAAATAAATTTACTGTCAATGTGTTTCGTTTCAATAATATCATCAAATATTATCTCTACAGACCTTACTGCAATGATAAAAGTTATTGAATGAGAGGGCTTGGCTCATAATTGCAGTAAAGTCTGTAGAAATAAGATTTGATATAAATATTGAAAAAAAAAATACATTGCCAGTAAATTTACCTTTCACTTCGGTTCCAAAATAACTTTATTAGGTACCGCTCAACAAGAGCAACCTAGTTTATGATATTTACAACAATGAATAATATGTGAAGGTTATTCACATAATAAACAAAATGTTAACGCGGGATTCAATCCCAGTTCATGACTTTCGGGAATCGAGAGTGGAACGCTTCACGATTTTGCGTGTCATCCTTGCGCAGGGGCCATGCTAATCTTCTCTGTATCGTTCCAATTTTAGTATATGTACCGCCGGACAAGAGGGAATCGAGAGTGTTACACATTCGTCCACCAACTTCTTTTTATATTTAATTTTTACAATAATTTTTATTAAAAAACGAAAGAAAAAATAAAAGATAAAAAGATCAGGTGTTGAAATCAATATTGGTCCTCCTGGTTCAAATTCACATAAATAGGTACCGCTCAGCAAGAGCAACCTAGTTCATGATAATTGAACATTGAATAATATGTGAAGGGTATTCACATATTAAACAAAATTTAAACACGGGATTCAATCCCGGTTCATGACTGTCGGGAATCGAGGGGTTACCCACTCGTCCACCGACTTTTTCTAAAAATCAATATTGAAAATAATTTTTATATATATAATATTTCTAGTAATATTTAAATGATATTTAAAATAATATAACACCATTATTTTTGCATTTATTAAAAATACCTATACGTATACCTGATTACTTAACATGTTGAAGGAATATTTTAAACAGTTAATCTTGAATATTTAAATACTTATTTTAATATTTAAAATATATATATATGAAAAAATAGTACAAATGTAACATTGTACTGGGATAAGGTGCATAAATTAAGAAAAAGGCATCTCCTTATCGTGCAACTGAAAGTTGCTGATGGCTGGCGCCATCTATCGGAATAAATATCAACTATTCTCGTTGATTTTTTAATTATTCCAGAATTGGCCAAATACCCATTATTGATTAATCAAGAAAAGCTAACCACGGACGCGTTTCGGGCTTTAATTATTCCAGAATTGGCCAAATACCCATTATTGATTAATCAAGAAAAGCTAACCACGGACGCGTTTCGGGCTTTTCTTGATTAATCAATAATGGGTATTTGGCCAATTCTGGAATAATTAAAGCCCGAAACGCGTCCGTGGTTAGCTTTTCTTGATTAATCAATAATGGGTATTTGGCCAATTCTGGAATAATTAAAAATCAACGAGAATAGTTGATATTTATTCCGATAGATGGCGCCAGCCATCAGCAACTTTCAGTTGCACGATAAGGAGATGCCTTTTTCTTAATTTATATATATATATATATATATATAAGAAATCATAGATATTGTGTTGTCTTAAATATTTTAATCAATACTGATGGTTTTCTCCAAAATTCTCAACGGAGTTCAAGATTGTTGAAAATATTTATGGAGTCGTAGAGGAAGAGAAAAGATCCTTTATTACTTAAAGATATAAAACAATAAAAGAAGGACAAAGAGATCAAATTATATGTACATCAGCAGCTCACGCAGGCCTGCCCTATCAATTAACCACTAGCCAACTAAACAATCCAACAAGGCCGCACTATATAGGCAGAGATGTCAATTAGCATAGACTATACTAAAACTCTATGCAAATCACAAGAGTACACTATCGTAAAAATATTCCGGAATTGTAACTTTCAACAAAGATAAATACAAGATATTTATCAATTGTTTCTCCTTTGAAGTCCTAAACAATCATTTAAAAAAAAGATCAATTGTTAACTTCCGTTTAGATACGATAATTAGAATCATACATAACCAACAGACAAATAAACATCCTATTTATGTAAATAAACAAAAACATGTATTCAGAAAAAGTATAGCTACATCAACCAAGGGTTTATTTAACTCCCGACGTTTCAGTAACCTGCTCTTATTTTTCTCAGAAAAACAAACATATATTTTTTTATTTGATATAAAATCATTTGTTCTCAATGAATTCTATGTATATAATATTAACTCTTTATTCACCTTTGTCCTAAATATCAATTTTCGGCTACTAGAGTTGAAGATTTCTTGTATGAATTCAAATAATGGATAGCAACTCTTAAATACAGAATAATTTCTAACACTTTGCCTGATGTTTTAATTTTTGTTCGCTCCTGACGAGGATAAAAGATTTCTGTCGAAACGTCGAGATAATAAAAAGATTTACTGGCCGAAGTGTCTTTTATTTGAAGAAATATATTTTAAAGACAAATAAGGTTATATTTTATTTATTTATTCATTTATTTTTCGCTTATCCCTAGTACACATGGTATAGGCCATGATAATCATGGTGGGTAGAAGTAGGTGACTGCCTTTACTGTAAGTATTCCACATGTCTACACATGTGAAAAGCAGTTTGACTTTTGCACTTACAAATATGCCAGAGCCCCGTTTGGTTACTTGTACTCGCTGGTGGGGTTGGACTTTTACAAGAATCGGGGGCCATTGGAGGATTTTTTTTAATCAGAAAAAAATGCCCAATGTGAGAATCGATCCCGGGTCGTAGCGGTCGAAACTCAACGGTTTTAGACCACCCTTCAACCGATCCCCTTGTTATATTTTATAAATTTTATCAATATAAACTATTTTTCCTCCATTAAAATAAATCAGTAATAGTTGTATTTAGAAGTTGCTATATCCATTATTTGAAATTCATACAAATATTCTCCAACTCTAATAGCCGAAAATTGAGATTTAGGACAAAGGCGATTAAAGAGTTAATATTATATACATATAATTTATTGAGAACAAATGTTTTTATTTCAAATAAAGCAACTTTTCCACTGTCTTCACTGCGATGTAAAACATCGGAAAGCTTGACTCAACAGTGAGGAACCCTCTCAGCGGTTTCGTCAATTTGGAGTAAAGACATTTGCAGTAAGCACAGTAGTAGTTTATTTTATTTGTAAAATAAACATTCGTGTTCAATGGTTGCATTTCTTGGTAATAGAATGCGCGTTATATTGCTTTATAGAGAATTTGATGAACAGATCTATAAATATAGCCAGTTTAAAGCTAAAGGATAGACTGTGAAACCAATGTTCAATATAAAAGAGCTATTTTGAAATCTAGTTGATTTAAAGCCCCGCAGAGAAACCGATTATCCATTTATGATTAATTGAATATTTATTATTTTTAACCCATTATATATATATATATTCGATATACTAGGTATAGGCTAGGTCTGGGGAATATGGTGGATGAGTGACTAATTGGATACCAGAGTTGGCTAAAAAGTCTAAAGTTTGGGCTGAGGTGTACGGTCTTGCATTGTCATGGTGAAGGACTCCTCTAGTTGAATTCTTGGTCTGCTTTGCTTGATTTCTTTAAATACTGCTTGAAATCATTTTGTTGTATACCAGTCATTATTAACTGTCTTCTCAATCTTCCAACTTCATAATATTAATTAAACCACTTTTTCTAAAAAAGCAAGCTGTTAGGTACCCATCTACTAACAAGTTTCTGTATTTTAAATGATCATTAATGATGATTTTGATTGCTGCCGATCCAATGCCCACACTTTTCTCTAACTGCTGATATGCAATTTTTCGATCTTCTCTAAGTTAAAATCTTACCAGGTCAATTTTTTTCTTGGGCCACTGCTGTTGGTGGTCGACCTGAATGAGGTTCATCTTCAAGTTTGGTTTTTCAAATTTAAATTCAATAAACAAATAAAAACTGTTCTATTAGAAGGAGCTTTACGTCCATTGTGTCTAATGCAATGTTTAGAAATTACCGCTACCGCTGTAAACTTAGTCGCGCCCTCTATGAGTCATTGTTGTTACTATTTAATAAAAATGTTCATGTTAGGTAAAATATGCATGTGAATTTTAATGGTATAATTTATTTTATTATATTTGAATTATTTAATATTGAATGCAAAACCCTTTGGAGTGACCCTTGTATATATAAATGTTAAAAAATTTATATAGAAAGTAAACCCCTGATATGTTTATCTTTTCGCACGGTAAGAAGGCGAGATTGGACGATCAAAGAATCTACGACCAACTTGTTACGAGACGCCTTCAAGTCCGCCCAAGATCCATTTTTTCTCTAAAGCTTCCCTTGTTATACAGCATCATATAATACACTCGTGAAAAAAACTTAAGGAATGGCGTGTGGCTTCAATAAAGGTCACTGTGTATCAAATACCTTTCAGAGTTATTGTCTTAATCCCGATATATATGCTAAAAGGTACAATTTAAATACTTCAGACATATTTTGATAAATTGTGATAGAGTACATAGAAGAAGAAAATATTTTTTTCTATATCATATACATGTGGTGATTTGCAAGAAGTCGTGGTAGTTGTGTGTAAAGTGGTAAAACGCACACAGAAAGCAGGATTCAGGAGCAAACCCCGTAAGGAGTAAGTCATAGAGGAGAAAGAGAAGGCCAGAGGACTACCCTGGGAACCACCAATGTGGAGTCAACCTCCGTAAGCACTGTCCCTGATGATGATCATTAAATTCAGGTGCTTTTAAATTCTTCTCAATCGGATAAATTATTCACCAGGGGAAAGGAGATAAGGCGGGGAGTTCCCGTGAATGTTTATTTTTAGAAGGCTGGACATGTGGTCACCCAGGGGATTATTCTGACCAAGCCATTTTCTCTTCCCGTTCCTCATACTCTGGTATAAGTATTATGACATACATATGGCAATGGTGACAAAGTTTCTGCTTCTTTCTTATCTCCACTCAATCATATTAGGGTATCAGGTTGTGACCGTTGATAGTGTCTTTTTGACAACCATCATAATTGGGTGAAATAGAATGCATCTGCCTTTGTCATTAAGACTGGGAACACTACTTAGCTCCAAAAGAAATGGCCGCATCTGACATGAGGAACAGACGCCATGTGCAGCTGCTCCTAACCTAAGTAGCAAACGCTTCTCATCCTGTTTCCCTGAAACAGGAGCCCTTACAGGGTAATATCAGCCGGGCCAGCTGAGCCCAGGTTTTTTACCGAACTTGTTACTGCTCCCCCTCCTTTTACATCTGGGCTTGGGACCGGCAAAGGCGGAGTTACAAAGTTTCTGAGAGAGAAAAGTTCGAAGTTTAAATTAAGAAGAGAGAGATGATTCTTTGACCTGAATCTCTTTCATTACACACTAGTTTATGGAATAGTGTTTTTCTTTTGATGTGTGAAATGTAAAGCTAATCAAAATATTATGTTGAACATTTCAAAATTCAGATATTTTTATATAAGATACAGAATATATTTATTAAACTTATATAAATAATATTAATATATTTTTATCTAATTATAATTGTTTTTTTTATATATTCAAACAATTGTAGTACTCTCACAAGGTATATATACTCGCTAAATTAAGTAGAGGGATTTGTTAAAGAAAAAAAAAAACATTTTTTTCTCAAAATATTTCGAAAGTTACCTCACTCTTTATGAATATATTGTACAATGTGCAATAAATAGATAAAGAAAGGGCAATCCCTCGATATTCTACGAGAAAAAAATGTTTTTTTTTTCCTTTAACAGATTCAGGTACGCCTTTTTTTATATAAATATTTTGTATAAAAGTATGTATTTTATTAACAGAGTGTGTATCCTTTTTGATATGTATACTTTGCTACATAGTGGTTCTCACACCGGGAATCGAACACGGGCCTCCTGGGTGAAGGCCAGGTATACTAGCCACTAGACCACGTGGCATTTTGGTGGTGATGCTGGGTAGATTAGGGAAGACAAACTGAAGATCGCCAAGAAGATCTTAATGCAATGAGTGTTGTGATTTACATTTTCAGAGACTGGCTCCATAATATCACCGCCGTGTCAAAGCCAAGACTTCCATTCAAGATGACGATGTCCCTATGGGCGATACGACGACAAAGCCGCTCTTCACGCCGCAATAAAAGGACGCAAAGGTACTAAGGACAAAGTTCCAAGACTTCGATATAATCCTTGGCAGATGCACCTCAGATTCATTTCAGTATTTACATTAATTGCAAGCTGTGGGTCAGCTCCCTTACGGAAGTTTACAGAGTAGCAAAATATAAACATAAAAATGATACTCTGTTAAAAAAATAATAAATACTTTGCTACTTAGCTCCTTCTTTATGGGAGCTGTGACCCACAGCTTGCAATCTGACCTTCTTCTGCCAAGGATTCAATCGGAGTCCTTGGAACTCTGTCTTTATAACTTTTGCGTCTTTTTTTCTTGCGGCGTGAAGAGCGGTTTGTCTTCGTATCGTTTATAGGGACATCGTCATCTTGGAGGGAAATCTTGGCTTTAACACGGCGGTTAAATCCTGGAGCCAGTCTCCGAAAATGTAGATCACAGCCCCCATGGTCTCAAAGCCTTCTCGGCAATCTTCAGTTTGTCTTCCCTAATTTACCCAGCATCTCCACCAAAATGTCACGTGTAAAATTAAGGAAGACAAATTTTGAGATAACACAGCAATTTATTTAGGGCAAAAACAAATTATGAATGATAAAAAAAGATAAGCAATGGGGGAAGTTTACAGAGTAGCAAAATATAAACATTAAACATGATACTCTGTTAATAAAATAATAAATACTTTGCTACAATATTCGGATTATTCCCTTTTGACTAAAATTAAGTTATATGTTAGTGATTTAGATAACTTCAGAGTTATTGATGATAGTTTTTTTTTTTTTACATTGGAAACATATGTAACAAAAATATATTTTAACTATATTTTGAAACTTATAATCATTATCAACCCCTCTTTCTGAAGAAGAATAAGTCCAGAAAGCTTGTTGATTGATAATTAAACAAAAATATATTAAGGAATATATTAATGTGTAAATTTTATTAATTATATAATATATAAAATATAATTTGTATAATATACGAATATATTTGAAGTTAACGAAATATATTGCGCTACAAATATTAAAAGAATGAAAATAAAAAACCTTTCGCAAAGAGTTTCTTTTTATTATATTTCACGCGAGCTTTCGGGCTAGAACCGCCCTTCTACAGGAAAAATGAACTATTGCTTTTCGAGAGACATTTATAAACATATGTTACAATTACAAATTTACATAATTACAAAAATTTGCAAAAATATTTTTATCAGGAAGAAAAGAATTAAATTTACATACATTATTACTATTTTACTATGATTTTTCAAATGGAAGGAAGATAACCTTAAATTTCGATATTTTAAAAATTAAGTTTTACCCTATGAATTGGACAAGCGAGAGATCTGATTTTTGTGGTGTGGAATATGGCAAAATTGTTCTGGGATGTGTCAAAAATCAGATCTCTTGCTTGTCCAATTCATAGGGTAAAACTTAATTTTTAAAATATCGAAATTTAAGGTTATCTTCCTTCCATTTGAAAAATCATAGTAAAATAGTAATAATGTATGTAAATTAAATCATTTTCTTCCTGATGAAATTTTTTTTGCAAATTTTGTAATTATGTAGATTTGTAATTGTAACATTAAAATATGCAAGTATCAGAGTCATCAATCAATTCTGTCACCGTTTGCTTTTGTGAATGGAATAAATACCCAAATATGGCCATTTTTTATAACCATCGGTGGTTCAGTGGTAGAATTGCCCGGGTCATTCGGCTAGTATGTATATAAATGTCTCTCGAAAAACAAATAGTTCATTTTGCCTGTAGAAGGGCGGTTCAAGCCCGAAAGCTCGCGTGAAATATAATAAAAAGAAACTCTTTGCGAAAGGTTTTATTTTCATTCTTTTAATACGAATATATTTATAAATATATATATATTTTAGAAATCGTTTCGGAAAAATCTAAAATTTTAAAGATATATTTTTTCAAAATTCAAAATATATCAAACAGAATGTTTGTATCCTTTAAAATAATTTAAAAAATTGAAAACTACATAGGTGTCTTTGTGTATAATATCAGCCAGATGTGTATGTGTGTTCCTATTATAATTCAATAACATCTTTAAAATTCATCAAGTTGTAGATATATGTATGATTGTTTTGAAAGGGCGTCTGAAATTCAGAGCAAAAAAAACATTCAAAAACCTTTATTTTCTATTTTACTACTGTAAGAGAGGTTTATTGAAGTATAGATATTTTCCATGAAAAACTTGCTGTTCAAATTTTTTGAAAAGTTTTAGCCATTGAACTACAATATATAGAACGTAATGATGTGTGGGAAGGAAATAATTTCAATAGGAAAGTCAGTAAGAAACAATAGTGGAATCGTTTGAAATAAATATCTGCAGAAGGATGGAAGACGAAATGAGAAATAAATAAGAGCCTTAAGAAGTGACTAAACCTGTTTATATTATGAGAAAAGATTAAAAGATAGGTCACGTATGTTGAGAAGAACTAAATTCAAAATGTTCTGGAAGAAAATAAATCAAGAAAGAACGCCAGGAAAAACTAGATGGAAAGAGAAACTAAAGAAAAAAAGAGAAAAGATCCCAAGATAGACAAGGGGATGACGCCATTTTCTAAGACCTTCTTATGAGCTAAGAAACGGATGAAGAATTACATTCAATATTTCCCTATCATATTCATTATAGGATATGATTTAAGGTATCAAGAGAAATACTAAACACTAATTGTTAACGGATATATTTATGGCGTTAGGACCTGACTTCAGGTATTTAAGATGAATTCTCAACATTTATTTTAAACGAGTATCTTTTCAAAATAAATATATAATATGGTTTATAGTTTTTCTCTATAAGAAAGATAGGAATTTTTACTACATGTGATCAATTTTTAAGGTATTAAGGAGATATATTCTCAAATTTAATTGTTAACGAGTATCTTTTCAAAATATAGATAACATGGTCTATTTATTTTTTCTCTAGAGAGAAAGACAGGAATTTATTACTACATAATGTATTTTTCAACATCCTCCATATTATAATTTGAGATGCCCAAACAACGTGCTAACATGTTTTAAAATTATGATCGATAGGTTTGATCAAATAAATAGGTTAAAATTTTAGATAAATTCCTTTAAAATTTTAATCTAAATTTTGACTAACTATAATAAAAGCATATTTCTACAGTATCTTCCAAATAAGGTAAAGTTGCATAAGTAACTTGAAGTGGATTCCTGAGGAGCTTCCAATTACCTCAGGGCACGTAGGACCAGGCCTTGACGCCTTGGAAAGATATTTGGGCCACGGGCGGTACGGCCGGTATATAAGGTAGCGTCCTCTCTTACCGCACAGTACCTCACTCAACATGAAGGTAAGTCCTCCTACGTACACTCAACTCCTTTCTTCTTCTACAATTCTTGTACATTCTCACTGGATTCTAGCAAGGACTTAACTCTTCCAAATTGGTCTTTAATATCATTTTTTAACTTGAAAATTAACTTAATTATATAATAACAATATATCTAAATAGAGAATAAATAGATTCACATCTGTATCTTGTGAAGAAAAAATCATTTTTCTAATTTAAAAATATTCAAAATTATTTCTCATTCCTATCAGACGAATTGCTATATTGAAATTGAAAAGGATTGTGAAGGCTTGGCTAATCAACATGCATATGTAGAATGGAGAATTTAATGGTTGAAGCGACATGGTAGATTAAATTTGTAAAGCTGCTGGGAGAGTTTACCACTGATAAGTTAGGTTTTCACAATAGTTTCAGGCTCTATCTCAAATATCTGTATTTCCCCTAGTTTAGAGAATAGGATTGTTGAAAAGTTATGGTGGATTAAATTGCGAAAAATGAGTGAATTATATATAAATATTCAAAATAGACAACAGCACAAGATACATATATAAGTTCATATCGATTTTTTTTTTTCAATTGAAAGTACTTAAATTTATTCTCTTAGTTTGTCATGTTAGTTGATGAAGTCCGTTGTGAATACGAATTAGACGTAAAGCGGAATTTTTCTAAAGGGCGCAGGCCTCTATAAAATTTAATCAACGTGCTACATTTGAGGAAGAACAATACTCAAAACATTAATTTTAAAGACACAATTTTGCATATATTTAAACGTTCTCATATTCTATTTCCATAATTTATCTTGATACCTTCTCTTACCAAGAATTCCTCCAAACTTGCAGTTAAATAAACTAAACATAAGAATTCAACTTATCCATCTGGTAGACTAAACTGTCTAAACCAGTTATTTAGCGTTTAAAACAGTTTTGAATGATATATGCTGCAATAGGTTATGCCGGTTAATCGCTATTGGTGAGAACTAGGTGTTTTGGTGATCTTTTAGCTTTCTAAGATCCCTATATCCTTCCAAACTATCATTCATCAAGCCAATATTAATAATTCTACTGTCCTAAAAGCTTATGACCATAGTTTACTTAAATACTATTTCTAAGATTCCACCCTTCAGTGCAGGATATAAAAGCAGAATGATCCAATACAGTATTAGAGCTCTAAAGAAGCGGTCTGTTAGATTAAATTGGCGAAGCCGCTGGGAGGGCTCACCACTGATAATCCAAGCTTTCCCAATACTTTTTCATCTTCAATTCACTGATTGTAGCAATTCGTTCTTCATTTGAAAGTAAATATCGTTGAATCAGTATTCCATCCTCAAAAGTACAAAGTCAATATATTTAATAGAACCACACTCAAAATAATAATTATAAGCTAATATTTCAATAAAATGTCAAAATGTTTCATCTAAAAATCTAGTAGTTGTATCTTTTGTTTCATTTTGAAAGATGTTTTTCTGATTGCAAGTCTAAGACGCGGATTCTCAAATTTTCAAAGAGTTAAATCAATTCCACGTAATTATGATGTTCTATCCATGTTAAAATTAACTTCAGAACTTTAAAAATGCATTGTGATTGGAACTGCTTCGACTTCACTGTCATCAAAATTCTTTTCGGATATTGGAATACTGAATAACTGAAGTTATATTGTAAAAGAAGCCTTACTATAAATTGCCTAGGCTTAAAAAGAGGTGGATTTCTATTGTGCAATATCCGTGGCTCTGATTGTAAAATTTTATGATATATGTAAATTAAAAATGATAGTATTACAAAGTTATTATGATATTACAAATTGGTATGCAGTGCTAGAATGTGTTGAAATACAGGATGAAGAGATATATCTGTTATTACAGAGTCTATTACATGTTGTAGTATTCCTAGCTATTCCGTTCACTATATGATAAACATAAAATATATATTGTGGTAGTAATCGTGTGTTTGTGATACCAGACAATGGGTAGGAAACAAGAAGTTGTACACTGCAAGATAAAGATACATATATATATATATACTTATTATAACAGACCATGTATTTTTATTTTTTTTTGCTATATGGCACATTTTTATATTAATTGATATATACAATATATTAAGTTTCTTCTTTGTTAAATGTTTGCATCATGACTCGAGTAAGAAATATGAAAGCCTACCAATACCCAATACGTCTCTGAGTTTAATAAAGGTAAAATTTTAGTCTACTGGAATTTTTGCGGTCTATATCGTACCTCAGTATTCTCGCATCGATCAAGATTCTATAACTGTTAGCAGACTATAGAATTGAAATAAGAATATAAACAGTAGAAATATGTTTCTTTATTCGTGCACAGTACAAGATTTCGGATCTTTATATTCCTTCCATAGCTATGACTGTAGAAAGATTATAAAGATCCGAAAACTTGCTCTTTGTACGAATAATTCAAACGGTCATATGAAACGACGAAGGTTGTTTTGCTTTTGATATGGGAATAAAGAACTGTATCTGATTCAAAGTTAGGAAGATGTTACAAGAACGTGTTTGTTAGAATGTAGTATAATGAAAGGATGCAACTTTGTTGTGACAGACCTTGTTCCTAATTACCGTAGTTGTGGTTGCCCTCTGCCCTCTGGCTGCTCCCCAGAGCCCGGCTTACCTTGCAGCTGTCCAAGAGGTAGGTCACACGATTCTTTTTTTTTTGCCTCTTCTCATGCAAATCTAGTTTTAGTTAGGAATATCTTTAGTGAGTTTATATTTTATTCTCTTGTGTTTATTGAAAAGGCTTTCAGAATAAATTGTGTTTTGTGTAATATTTTGGTGGTGTGGTGGTGTCTTGTCCATGGAGCAGATCAGATCGGTCCGTGTACCCTGATCACAATACCGTTGCCCCATGTACTATTTTGGTTATAAATATATTTGAAAACACTATTCAAATATAATTTTGCGTTGATGATAGTTTAAAACACAAAAATATTTATATATATATTAAGAAAGAAAAAAGACATCTCCTTATCGTGCAAATGAAAGTTGCTGATGATAGAAAAGTTGCACGAGAAGGAGATGCCTTTTTTTTCTTTCTTAATTTATGCACCTTATCCCAGTACAATATCATACATTTGTACTATTTTCCATATATACGTATATATTTTAAACATAAAGTTTCGAGAGGGTTATATCCATGTACCTAACGAGGTATATTTCCCTTTAACTATTGCATCATATTATCTTAAACACCACCAGTAAAGTTTTTACAAAGGTGATGAACATGATATATCGTTCTGATGCATATTTAAGAGAGAGATGCTTCTCTAGGTACATGAATATATATACTGAAAGCTATTTATTCGTAAAACAAGTTATTTTAATCAAATATATTTTAAAATGTTGAATGCTATATAATCAGAAACATATAAATTTAATATTCACTGCCCTTTTTTTCTGCATGATTATATAAGAGAACCACTTCAATGAAATAGATCTTTAAAAGGTGGATATTTATGATTATATGCAAATGGGGAAAATTTTTAATTTTCCTTCATTCACAAAAGTTAATTCAGTTAAAATATCTGATGCGATGTTTTTGAAGGTTGTTCTGTAAAACATATTTCAGTTATAAACTGACACTTTATGTATAAAATGGTATCAAATTTCATAAGAAAGAACATATATATATCATATGATTTAACGCTGTTACTGCCATTTGTCAGCAAAACGTCATCACCGAGTTCAATGAATAATCGGAAGATGCTCAGGTGATGAATCTACCCTACCTATCCTCTTGTCTTTCACAAAATAACTAAGAACCTAGCTAAGTAGGACGCTGATGTACCACCGATTTTTGCTGAAGTGTGGCTCAACTATCTGCGACTTTCATTATCACAGGATTTCAGATTTCGACAAATTACAAAAAGCATGAGAAGGCGTAATTCTTTTATTAACTTAATTGAAGAAAGCTTTAGGGCAAGTCCTTCTTCAACCAACTAAAACTAATATCTATGACCTTATTATCACAGGAATGAAGATTTTGACAAAGTACAGAAAGTATAATATGTCGCAACTCTTTTTATTAACTTGATTAAAGTAAACTTTCGGGTAATCATTATTCAGCTAACTAAAACATATATCTACGACTTTGTTTGTTGTATCAGTTCGGACCTCCCAAGCCGTACGCCTTCGACTTCGCCTCCGAAACTCCTGGGCGGCCATATGTCCCGGCAAGAGTCTGCGGACGGCTCCGGCCGTGTGGTGGGCTCCTATACCCTGCAGAACGAAGATGGCAGCCGCAGAACCGTGGAGTACGTCGCTGACGAGAATGGCTTCAGGGCCACTGTGAGGACCAACGAGCCCGGCACCAAGTCCGAGAGTCCAGCTGATGTTGTCTTCGAGTCCACCGCCCCTGAACCCGTGCTGCCCCTGTTGGGCTCAGGTCCACGCCACGTGGACCACGGCCGTCTGAGGACCGCCGCTAGCCGCATGGTCCCCATGCCCATACGTATGGCCGCCCCTGTCCACATCGCCCGTCGCTACTAGACTCCTGACCCCGGCTACTTCTTCCTGCCTAACATCGATCTCTCTCTCTATTGCATGCCATGGCTCTTGTTATATGTTCATTAAAAAAGGCAAAAATAAAATAAAATTTCGTGTATATAGATAGCATTGATAAAAAAATAAATTCTTATATTAATATTCACGTTGTTTTTGTGTCTCTCTCTCCTATTTATGCACAAAGTACAAATATAGACTTTCAATATGTCTTGTTTCATAGTGATAGAAACATCTCTGAGAATGATCTATATAATTATTCAGAACAAATATCTCTTAAAATAGTTTCGAATTTTGATAACAGATGACGCGCTAGTGCATCCTATTATAAATATCTCTTTATTGAACAATATATTTGGTTATTAATTTTATTTATGTATACAAGAGGTAAATAAAATCAACCATTAATTCTTAAAATATCAGTTTAATCATAAATACTTTCTACTTTCGAACATTTTAAAATAAGTTTTAATTTTACTATTTCACTGGCCTGCGCTTCTGATTTTGAAAATATATATATTTTTTCAATCAGATAGAAAGAGATAGAGTTTGAAAAATAAGGTAAATTGCTGTTATCATGATAATAATCATGTTCAATACTTCAATACATTGATGTTATTCCCCAGCCATCATTGCCATTGGCATTGATCACCTTGTTCTTGACTTCGATGACATCATGGTGTCTAATTCTGATTTCGAATGTTTATGATTTCTGTTGAACAAAAAATAGTGTGATGATATAATATCGCAGGAAGAGAATGGTTTACACTATTTAAACACCGCGACCTGAAACAAGATAACTTCTCTTTTCACAAGGAATATGTTCAACTATTGGGTTCTGGCCTTGGATAAAATATTCTGCTGGCATCAGCAACAACATTCTATTTGTGTGTACGAGTTATCTCGACCGTGAGAAATAATTTAGAACGTTATTCTCGTTTGATAAAGCACCTTCAGTTGGTTTATTAAAAAGGTTGATGGCTGAAGTGATGGATATCAAATAAGACACTTATGAAGGTAGGGCATTTCAATGTCCCGTCCAAGCAAACTTTGAATCCAGTTTTTCTAAATAACAGAAATAAGTATTCATCTATATATATCCCCCGATAGACACTCAGTTCTAATGGAGAAATGGATCCTTGGAACTTTCCTTGTTTTCTCTCAACTACAAGGAAGACTAATGGCTGATATGTGGAGATCTTGTGAGAGAAAGATTTATCTTAGAAAATAAAGATGGGTACATAAGGTATCCATGCTTCTTTGCCAAGGGTACAGTCGCGGGATCATGCCCTCTATAGAATCAATGGCCTATTTCATCCCTTCAAACCAAGAACCCTCAGACCTTACAAACATACCCCACCATTTGACAAGAGATTTAAACCATATGCAAAATATTGTGCACGAACGGACTTTTTAGTTTGATGGTTGAAGCCTCTTTATAAATCTCCTCTAAAATTGAAAAGTATTTGCCTTCACTGGATGGCAAGTCCGGAGCATAGGATGCATGTAGAAAGAATGTGTAATCTCTTTTTGACAAGGAATTGTTTTAGAGATAAAACAACATGAAGTCACGCATTGTCGTGATGCAAGAAAGAGTTTTTTATGCGCCAATGGTTAGGACTTTTATTATGCATTTTAACAGACTATCCAGCATATCTCTGCCATAATGCTAGTTAACTGATTTTCTCTCTAGAACAAATTCCCAGAAAATCAATTCTTTGATATCAAAAATGTCGTGAGTATGACCTTGACATTTGACTTTGACATTCTAAAAATCCTCTTCACCGATGAACCAGGGCTTCGCCATTCCTTTGCTTTCAGGATCATATGCATACCCCTATATTTCATCTCCTACCAGTTCGTTGGTAGTTTTCCCTAAAATAGCAAAACTCCATGTTGATTCAATATTCACCTCGTACTTAAAACTTTATTTGGCCAAAAAATCCATTTTTTTTCCATCTATTAAATATATCATTTTTTATATATTAAAATATTAATATTTGTACAATTTTTTTACTCTAACGAAATCTAATAGTGTAGACCTTTTGTTATTTTCAAATATAAATTTCGGTCAAAACATGCACTATTGAAAGATACATAGTCATTCTTAACTAATTTGAAGACACGCAACTTGTAAATAGTAATAATTCAATATGGCCATAAGTGGGAAAGTTAAATACCTTTTTACTCTGCTGCTCTATGTTCGAATCAATTCAGCAAAAATTATTTCATAATTTAAGAAAGGTTTTGGATGATTAAAATTGATTCTAAATACAAAGGGCTAACACCTAATGCTTTCTGTTAATGTGTCGCACATATATATAATGAATATATATATTTTTTATTTATTATAAATTTAAATTCGAATTCTCAAATTTCTTTCACTAATTCAATACTGAATACAGATCAATAACAGATCATAGCGCCTTCTCAAAACCTGGCGAAAGATCGATAAAATTATCAACTACTGATGGCCAAAATACCAAATACCAGATTTAAGGATTCTAATTTCTGGTGTAGCGTTGCTTGGTTTTAAATCCATAATCAAATAAATAAGTCGGTGGATGAGAGGGTAACACGCTCGATTCCCGACATTCATGAACCGGGATTGAATCCCGCGTTAAAAATTGCTTAATATGTGAATAACCTTCACATATTATTCATTGTTCAATTATCATGAACTAGGTTGCTCTTGCTGAGCGGTACCTATTAATGTGATTTGAACCAGGAATCCATAATCGACTATAATCTAAATTAAAAACAATGCATATCTTTTTTTGTTTAAAAACACAATCTACAATAAGTAATAAGAAAACATATTAAAGGTATGAAGTAAAAAATGAAAATATTTAAAAATTCATAGACTTATCATTTAATTTAACATTACTGTTAGCAAATTCTATCTAAATAAAGGGTAGATAACCATTCATTTAATTTCTCTCCAGACTCTTTTAGACAAAACAACTTCTTAGTAAATTCTAAATATTCAACTACGTACACTTTTCGTGCTGTTGGACCAGGTCAGCGAGGTGCTGGTTTTACCCTGGTTTTTGTCAATCTTCTGAAAAAATAAATGTAAACTTTAATTGATATTGTTGGTACGCTGCTGGAGCCTTTTATTTACATATCACATTTTAACTTACTGTCTACATCTTATGGATTTATTTGTAACTTTTTATAACTTATTTATTTTTAATAACTTTCATGTATAATTATTTTTACATAATTTTTTTTTTAAGATTATTTAAGACAATAAATTTTAGTTAGAAAGTTATTTTCCTCCAAACCTTTAGTTTGTGAATAAACATTAAAAAGATTTCTCTGATGTTTTTCCCAGTACATCAGGTCACCAGCGCAACAATATTTATTCCTATAGGTGGAACTTGCCTTCAATAATTACCCAGTTTCTTTACCAATAAATGTATTTTTCATCAATCACAAATATGTTCCTATTGTTTAACTTAGATCAATTTATATGTTGTCTTTATAAACAACCATTTAATGATCTAAATTCTAATTAGAGGTGTAGTTTAAAATATCAATAAATAATGTCAATCATTTCAAAACATGTGTATTGGATCTTCAATTGTTGTTTTTTCTCAAAACCTAATCTGAAACTTTTAAAATCTCGCATTTAATTTGTGAGAGAATCTATTTTAGCGAGAGTTTATATATATTACTAGCCGAATGACCCGGGCAGCGACCGGGTTTTACCCAATTAAATGTTTTTATTCAAATACTATTCGTTTAATTATATATTGGCGCCGTGGATGTCACTCTTGTGAAACGTCCCGTTCCAAACTTTGTGTCTGAGAAGCGATATTTTTATAGAAAGATGATCTGGCATTTTTTTTCTGCTCGAATGAATGTTTTTCTGTTAGAATTTTGTTCCTGCGTACAAAATAATGAACTGGTTTCACCCGTGGTCTCTGCTTTTTGGAATTTTTCCCGATATAATTTTGTATCTGATAATCAAACATGATACAGCAATATCGTCATCATCATTTTCTGACTAAAAATATATAGTTTTAATAATTGATTTATATATTTTTAAAAATAGCCTATCGTCTTCCCCGTATTTATTTACCTATGTATGGAAATTTTGGTTTGAATTAGTGAGCTACTGCGAATTTGTATACCGGACATACAAACCAACAAACAAACAAACAAACAGACAAACATACAAACATAACAATATAGATTTTACGACGATATTAATGTAAAAGTATTTGCCTCAAAAACATGGATGAAATGCTTACAGTGTGAAATTATTCCAGACGACCGTGAGATGGCCTTCCTTATGTTAGATAATAGAACCTCTTTTGTTTAGATGAAGATGTTTTGAGATTAACACGAAGATAAATTTAACGGATTGCTGGAGAGTGAATAAAGAGCCACGTTGGGTCAAGATTCAAGAGAACTAATCAAACGGGCTTGCTTCTCGAAGATAATAATGTGGATTTATGTGATGTTGTCACGAAATGTTGACTTTCGATATTCGCTTAGTGGATGGACGAACTATCTATTGAATCTTCTTATTTCTCTCTTTTACTCTCTTCCTTCACCCTAATAAATGAATGATCAATGGTGAGAATAACACCAATATCTTGACCTCACGGACAATACAGCGGCTACATTATTTAATTTTGTCTCCTCTCTAATTGTAAATACGCTGCTGTATCACCTCATAAGCATAAATAAAACACCAATATATTATGCCATTAAATTTATAATGGTTAAACTTATACTGGGGTTATTAAACAGTGAATTTATCTATTTCGTCTCAGTTTACAGGTGTTGCATTCGATCACAGCTCATCTTGTCCTGGCTAATTACACATGGCGAGTTGGTGGAATAGAGGATGCTACCCTCCTCGTCCAGACCTTGCAGGAAGGTAGTAAAAAAAGTGCTCAATGCGGGATTCGATCACGACCCATTGCTGTGGAAAATCTACAGTTTACACCACTCGTCCACCGACACTCTCCAATGGGAGATTCGATCCGGGTCGTGGTTATCAAATTTCGACTATTTATGCAACTTCTAACAACCGTCATGATTGGGTGAAGTAGACTGGGAGCACTAATCATTAGCAGGCCGACTTAACACCAAAAAAACGGCCGCCTCTGACATGAGGAACAGACACCATGTACCGTTGCTCCTAACATGGAGTACAAACGCTGCTCATCCTGTATTCCTGGAGCAAAAGCCCACGGGATACTATCAGCCAAGCCAGCTGAGCCCAGGTTTTTTAGGAGCTTGTTACTCTTCCCCTCCCCCTTTTCATCCAGGCTTTAGACCGGCGAAGGTGGATACCCTAATATGATTGAGTGGAGATAAGAAAGAAGAAGAGAAGAAGAAGATACCATTCCTTCACCGACCTTCTACAGTGAATTTACCCCATAGAGCAATAGTAAACTACCTAACTGGTCATAACCAGCTATGGCCGGCTGGCCCAGTTAGTGTAGAGGGTTGATACATTAGAGGTATCCCAACCTTGGATGACAGCGAAAATAATCAAAGACTGGTAGAAGATCGTAAAATTAGTGACAATCTTCGTATCTGAGATGATATTAGGGATAGGAAGAATCATCACTCCATATCCTATCATCATTCCGAGGAACAAACGGCAAAGTATTACGTTCCATATTTTGTCGAGTGCTAGTAGGAAACATTTTAAAGTTTAAATGAATCATTTTTCTTTTCCTATTAAACAGTTTTTATAAGAAATTTTAAATTTAAGACAAAATATTACAGCCCCTAATGCATTATGAACCCTAAATTAGAATAGACTTGCTCATCAATGATGGATTGAGGCTTAGAATAAAAACTGGGTACTTTGGCTACTCTTACTAATGAGCACATAAATATTTAGACAAACGTTTGTTCATCAGAAGAATTTATGGCCTGTTAGCTACCTGGGTTTCCAGTACACTGACAACACACGAAACGTTCAGATGTTGAATATTTCATCGATTTATTGGTCTTTTTGCGCATAGTCTTGATAAAAGGTTTTTAAAATATTTATTTATAATTAAGAAAAACACGTACATACACCATTAAAAGTCGAAGATAAAATTCCATTCTTAAAAGAGGAGCAAGGGAGGAGAACCCGTTCCAAAGAAGGCAAGAATTGTGACATCATTTGGGAAGGTCATGGCAATTTTCTCTGAGACATACGAGGAATATTTTTCACGGGTTAATTTTGAAGGAGTGAATCATTTACTTAAATATATAATTTTGAAATACTGCGAAACAAATAGCGAAAGGTTATACACAAAAGGGTATACATATATATACAATAAATACAAATACTTTCTCCATCAAGACAACGTTCAAGTTTATAGTTGAAGTTTCAAAATTTCACGATTCTGCCGATCAGACTCTGATAACACTCAGTCTCTTCATCAGTTCTTTAAGAATTTCAAAAATGAAAACAAAACTATTTGTCTTTTTTTGCTTCCGCATTTTGAAAAATGCAAAATAAGTTCTAAAAACTATAAAATGCAAGGCTGAACTTCAACTTTGAGTATGATCAACTCTATTCTAGTTAACAAGAAAGATAAAGAAATTGTATAAGTTCTCAGCTTGCCTTCATGGGAGCGGATAACAACACCTAGGGTTTGAAGGGAGTGGAAA
The DNA here is from genome assembly GCA_030710605.1 of Cordylochernes scorpioides. NCBI lineage: Eukaryota > Metazoa > Arthropoda > Arachnida > Pseudoscorpiones > Chernetidae > Cordylochernes > Cordylochernes scorpioides. The sequence continues at coordinate 64,533,903 of CP092874.1, read as the reverse complement.
TAGACATGGCGTTACTTACCCAGACACGACCCAATTCTTGTAGTGGTGGCAGTTGATGATGCTTCTGAGGCTACGGGTCTACAGATAAATGGCAGAGAATGACAGAAGAAATCTCAGAAGTCAACAAATCGTAGAACAGTTTGGCCTTAACTCCAACAATTGAAAAAGTCGCTAGGTTTCGATACTCTTTTAAAAAAATTATTTTTCACATGATAATATCGTTACATGATCTGGCCGAACAGCGCTTCCAGAGTTGCGAAGAAGTTGAAAATTGACTTGATGAATGGATTGTCTAAAACAATATATTTTATGATAACATACATAAGCTACCCACAAATTATAGGAGAATGTTGCATCAGCAATATAAATTATTTCAAATAAATGTCGATTAAAATTTTGATACCATTACATAATATTTTCAGTTAGAAACGCTAAGCTATATTGTGCATCTAATAAAATTTACATTAAAAAATAAAAAAATGTTAATACTACAGATATGTATAAGACATCTTACCTACACATAATAACAGTAGAAAAAAATATGGCAACACTAAATATAAATATAAAAACACATATAATATATAATCTAAAATGCAATTATTTTATTTTTTAAAAATATATATTTTATTTTCATCCGTTGACTGTTCTACATTTTTGACCATAGTTTTAGAAGATACCACTTTGTATACTGTTGTAAATATGTATAGTTTAACTACCTATTTTTTAAATCACGAATATAGAATTCATTTTATAAATTCTATATTACTGTGAAAAATAATTTTATGTGTAATTTTCTTCAAGTAATTCAAATAAAAAACTACTTAATGAGTGAATAATTATCTTTCCTATTTTCACGACTGCACCTTCAATTCTCTATCTTTTCAACAACAAAACAAAATAATCATAACATTTATATATATATATTATTTTAAAATATAAATATAATTAAAACTAGACTTAAATATTTTCTAAAATTAGAAACAACCGTGATAAGTGTGGTATGCGAACTCTTTTATATGCATTATTCTATCTTCCCTTTATAGTGATACTGATGCTAGACTCTTGGAATGTGTGCTTTAGATGAACTATGGACATAAGCTTTGAGAGGACAGCAGAATTACATACATTCATAAATTTATAATATGCTTCGAGCAAACTCTCGTGGCTCCCCGGGCGCATCCTGGCTCGTCCAGTCTCCGATGGTGGCGTCGGCCTGCTTGACAGCTTCGGCTCGCCTGCCTGAAGGGGGTCCAGGCCTCTCTTCGCGGCGCCGCCAACGGCTACTCTTGGTTGGTCCGCAGCCGGGCGTGGCAGACACCGCCGGCTCCTGACGTCTGGCTCTCACCTAGGAGGAGGAGACTGCTGAGCCTGTGGAAGGCCGCGTCCAGCGTCCTCGAGCTTGACCACCGGGTTCTTCATCCCGCCAGCCTGAGGTCCCTGCGTCTTCGAGGTGACAACAGGTTCCTGCGGCCGCCAGACCTGCTGGCTACAGGCGACTGTCGGGGACTTCTCCGATGGCGCCCCTGAACTTGCGCGCTCAACGCGGGCCGCGCTCCTAGATGCGCAGCACCTGGGGGCCTTCTGCCAACGTCTCCTGCGGGAAAACGCCAGCTCCAGCTATCATGCGGAGTACGAGGCGGAGACCATCGTCCTGCGGGGATCGGCGATCCCCATCACCCGCCTACCCAGCCAGAGGGCGCGCCGGGCATTGGACTCGGCACGGCTCCAGGCCCATCCTACTGCAGAGCTGACTGCCCGGTGGACCCTCACCGTGGATGTGCCCCGCTCCATCCGCTGGGCCGACCTGCGTCGAAACTGCTTTTCGGGGCAAGACGCAGATGTCGCCCTACGACTAGCCCTCCACGCCCTACCACATCCTGACCATCCTGCCTCTAGGCGTGCCAACTGTGCCGCCTGTGGGTCCAGCGACGGGTCGCTGACCCACAGATATTGGAGTTGCCGAGCCGTGCGCCCCCTGCTCCGGGAGGTGTTCGCCTCCTGCGAAATGCCCCTGGATTTGCAGGCCTGGCTCTTCGGCGTTGGCCTCCATCCCGAGGCAGTGAAGCTAACAAGTGTGGCGAAGGCTACCATCTACAAGTACCATCTTGGTCTTGAGGTGGGTAATGCCTGCCAACACATCGACCTGCCCACTCTGTGGGAAAGAACTCTCGCAGTCCATCGGTGGCGGAGTCTTTCTCGCGGTGGGAGCCACCAATGAAGACCTTGTATATATATTTATATATATATATTGGCAAAATAAATATATTTTTAAATCCAATATATGCCTTTTATTATCTAATGAATTAAGTATGGATTGCTCTATTTTCAAAAAAATATTTATATATATATGTATATTTATCAATTATTTTATCTATTTATTCATATATCTATCATCATTAATCTTATTTATTCATTTTATGTATTTAACCTTATATAATCTTATATGGACGTTATAATAAATCAGTTTCAATCTCAATCTCTCTTTTGCAAACATCAAATTGAGTCTTGTGAGCCAGGCCCTCCCATTAAATTTTTAAGTAAGGGCAGTAAATATTGTCTAATTAAATTTAAAAAAAAGACTCATACGCGTCTATAATAGTTTCGAATTTTCATAACAGATGGCGCGCTAATGCATCATAAAGGGCTAATATCTTCATTAAAAAATAATTATTTTATTAATTTATTTTACTCTTCTCTATAGTTAAACATAATTTGTATATCTCTCTTCCTTTCTCTCTGAACACTGACTTTTCAACACCCTGTATTTATATTCACTTCATTAATATCTACAATCTTGGAAACTTATAAATAATGAATAAAAACATACAAATATTTTTACCGTATTTTAATCATAAAGCCCTACTAATTTGTAACGCCCTCGTGTTTGTTTGACGTTAACCAGCAAGAAGTGATTGGGAAGTTTTACAAGAAAGTATTTATTTCTTTGTTAAGGCAGACATCCAACGTATATATATTTACATATATATTACTACAAGACAAAACTGAAAGTCCACAGAGTACCATCAGTGATAATAATATGCTCACTTATAAATGATAATTCAACAATATGCAAGTAGAATATACAGTAGGCGTGCAAGCTGCTGTTACATAACTATATTTTTTGAAATTAAAATATATTGAGAGTACTCGGGTCATCAGAAATGAGCGCTAATAGCAATTTCGCCAGTTTAATTAACCGATTTTATTATTATAGGATATTGTCGCGTATAAAGCCTCAAAACACCTACAACCTCCGCCAATAAATGGCGCTTTCGCCTGTTTCCGATCTGAAACCGGTGTGGGAATCGCCGACTGCTGTGTTCCTGTTTCATGGAGCAAATGTTTGTAAATACACGTTTATATTGGACCTAGGAGGTAATGTAAATACCCGTTAATCAGTTTAGATAACAGTATATTTAACTTTAATCAGGCATACTTTAAACAAACAAAAGGTACACCTATGGGTAGCCCGCTATCTTCCCCACTATCAGAAATTGTTATGCGCCATATAGATAAGCATATAGTTGAACAATACCACATAGATATTTTATCATGGCACAGATATATTGATGACATCTTTGCAATAGTCAAAACCAGTTCACTTGATAACATTTTCTCCACATTAAACCATCTATACCAAGATATACGTTTTACAGTTGAAATAGAGACCAATAATACTTTAGGTTTCTTAGATATACTTATCACAAAAATAGATAATAGATACACCACAAGTGTTCATTACAAACCGTCATTTTTTCCATCATACATACATTTTTCTTCGTACTGCCCACTTAGCCATAAAATTAATACAGTCAAAACATTAACTAAACGCATATTCACTCATTGTACCACAGAAATATCAAAACAGCAGGAAACAAATACCATATTATCACATTTATTATCATTGGGCTACCCAAAAAACTTTATTTTGAGACACTTTCATAACCCTTTACAAACAGCCGTTAATCATAGTTATAAATCTATTTGCACTATTCCTTTTTCCCCTCAGAGCCTCAACATATCCAATTATCTAAAAAACTTTGGTATCCGCACCTTCTACTCCAATACTCCTAATTCAGGCACATTACTTAGAAACCCTATCACCAAAAACAGTTTCCCCCTAAAACCCATACACTTCAATAATGCAGTCTACTCATTAAAATGTAATAATTGCTCTAGCCTATACATAGGTGAAACTGGTAGACACATAAAAGACAGAATTGATGAACATATCCGAAATATCAGAAATAATGACCCTAGATCCCTCATAGCCCATCATATTTCAAACACAGGACATACTTTTAATACAATAGAACCCCGTTCGCATTTTTCTAACATTCAGCATAAATATAAAAGATTGGTTGTAGAGGCGCTGCTATCTCTGAAATATAATAGCATCAATAGGCACATTGATATTTCGGAACTTTATAATGAAATATTCACATAAGTTGTTCACACAACAACCTATAGATTCTTTACTAATAGATTAAACCATATATTAACATAATTACATTTCTCCTATTACCTGTTTTGTTTTGTAAATAGCTATAAAACGAAGAGAGAAATTTTTTATTGAAATGCACGGGCTGCAAGCTTACGGGCTCTACGCCCCTCATGATTCATCATACATAAAATTTAAATTTTATCTCTCTAAAAATAATAGTTTTCTTGTTTATGCTAATCACCTGTATATATATAGACGTTGAAACAATAATCCCTTCACTAATATTTACTAAGAGAACAACTTGATGAGGGAAGAGTATCTTTAATATAATCAAATCACAAGCTTTCGGGCATAACCGCCCATCGACAGGTGTAAAAACGAGGTCTCGTTTTTACACCTGTCGATGGGCGGTTATGCCCGAAAGCTTGTGATTTGATTATATTAAAGATACTCTTCCCTCATCAAGTTGTTCTCTTAGTAAATATATAGACGTATCTTGATTCTATTTGTAGTTTTATTCCTGTTGAAGGGCGACATTATGCCCGAAAGCTCGAACGCATGTTCATAAAAGGAAACTCATCCTCTTTGTCTTGAATGTTTTCTTTACCAAGTTACTCCAGAGGATTTTACCTTGTTTAAATATATAATGTGTAGTAAAAAAAACAATGGTTGCCTGTAAAGTCGGTTTTACGGGCGAAGATTTTACGTGACAACGGTAGAATATTTATTGATATGAATATAATTAAATTGCACAATAGGAACAAGGAATTGAATGAAAATAAGAATTGCACAAATTTTAACTATAGAAATATATTTTGTTTACTAAAACATTGTACATGTAAACTTAAACTTAACTATTTCCTATTTGAGTGATTTTGTTGAGGATAGGACGATGATAGGAGAAATATGAAATGAAAGGAAGTGTTTCTGCTGTAATGTGTCTTGCGAAAGTCAAGTCGATAGTTGTTCCTTTTAACGTAGTTGACTTAGAAACGTTTGATACGCAATCAAGATTATACGTATTTTTCATGAAATTAAGAAACGAGTTGTCAGGCTTTACGTTTTTGTTAAAATCACCACACAGAAGAATCGGTATACTAGAATCAATTTGCACGAACGGTGGCACGTACTGGCTGTTGTGAATGTACGGACCGAGTCCTTGCCATAGTAACATTCCAATATCCTGCATACTAGCTCCTGGATGAATATATACAGCACCGAGTATAAACTTGAAGCTAGTATTAGCGGCGAAGCAAGTAACTTCAGTCATGCACATGTGACCCTTGGTTTTAATGACACTAGTTACCTCTGTAATCGCAACTTGGAACACTTCCGCCGTAGATGTCGATGATAATTTACGATAGATCGCCACTCCACCAGCCGCGTTGGTATCTGAGTTAGGTCGATTATTTTCCCTGGATACGCACTCATAACCCTTGATTGGAGTTGGTTCACAAGTGTCGCGCATCCACGTTTCAGTCAATACTAAATAGTCTGATCGTGGTATCACTGTATCTGTTTCAATGTCCGCGGCATGGGCACTTAAACTTTGACAGTAGATGTTCGTTACAATAAGTTGTCCAGCGTCGGTTGCGTCGTCACAGAATTTTACGGCTTGTTTGGTAATTGTGTCTAGAGTGTGTCCACGAAGTCGTAAGTATTCATTGCGAATATCTCGAGTAGTCTGTGAGTCGTTTCCATCTCGGCCATGTTTGAAAACCAATGGAGAGTCCTTTTCTGTTATGATGTACAATCCGTCGATACTTGTGACGCGGCTCATGGCTACATATACCAATTGCTGTGGTTGTTTTGAGGAGTACTTGTAAACAATTGTAGTAAACGTCCCACCCTGGGCCTTGCAAGCATGGCCAAAATCGTTGTCCAGGAAAGTAGATTGAAATCTCCGTATTGACGATGACCATTTGGTATACCAGGTGGATTGTTCCAGTTGTATTGCTGTTTGGCTTGAAGAAGTAGTCGGTTGTACATCAGTCCGAGAAGATGCTGCTCTACGTTGTCGGAATGCACGTTGCCGTTGAGCGTTAGTTAGGGGAACGCTCGTTCTCTCCGCCACGACAGGAACGCTTGTTCTCTCCACCACAGAACAAGACGTTGAAGCAGGTGACTCTGACGTACCGCTGGTGAGGGCTATGTTAGCAGATTTACGTAGCTTGAACCTGCGTTGCCTCTCCGCAGCCGCTTTTGCAAAGGCTCTTACTTGTTCAGGAGTTCTGGTCAATGCTTTTCGTAGTCTGTACTCACGTTGTCGCTGAGCATTCGTTCTGGCGGTAGAGGTGGTGTGTGGAACAACGAAAGGTACTGCAGACGTTGACGGCACGATATCCTCCGTCTCCATTGAAGTACTGGGAGTTGAAGGCACCGTTTCCATTGTTTTGAGAGTGGTGATTCCTATTGAACACAGAAATTGAATGGATGAATTTTTAATTTTAAAGAATCAATTTGAAAATCAAAACACTTATTCAGATCGAAGGTTCAAATTTTTGCTAAATAATTTTGAAATTAAATAAAATTTGTAATTGTAAATGATGAAGTTGAAAATTAAAACATTTACTTATATTAGATGTTAAAATTCTTGCTCAACACAGTTTAAATAAAGTTTTCTTATATCTGCCACTTTTTCTTAATATTTGTAATTTTAAATAATCAATTCGAAAATCAAAACATTTATTCAGATCGAAGGTTCAAATTTTTGCTAAATAAATTTGAAACTATTTAAAATTTGTAAAATAATAATTAATTAATTAATTAATTAATTTTAAACTAATAATTTACTTAACACTATCAACATTTATCAATAGTATGACATAACCTATAAACTCAGTTTCTCAACTTTTGTGTCAATCTAACAATTAATCAATCAATCATAGTTTACGATAATGAAATATCAGTGTACAATTATTTACCTTTATTGTTGTAGTTGTTGTAAATGACGAATCTAAGCACTCCACATTTTCACTACAGACACAGCTGACGATACTTTAACCACACTTGTGAACTTGTATTATGACGCTTTCTTGTTTTTCCAACGCCAAGAACGTTCGAGAAAGACAAAGACAGAGACAAGCATGCGCCGATTCAATGCGCCTAATTCTCTAGCGCTGCGCGCGCAGCACTCTCGTTCGGTGACTCATCGTAACGTTACCGGGCGTTACACTTTTTCATAAGTGACTCCCAGCCGCAACCTAATTTAAGACGTTGTCACGTCAAAATGACAATAAAAGAGGAGTGTTATAAGTCTCGGTGCCGGTTGCTGCCATGACTCTCTCGCCAACATCGCTGCTGCTACTCTTCTGGTAAGTCTCGCGTGTCCCCACACCAGTGGTAAGGCCGAGAGATACTGCCAGAGGAAAGGAGTTCCACTTTAGTGGTGGTTCTCGGAGGTCTTGGGTGCTCTGCAGGGTAGAGTTGCAGAGGTAAAGCAACGGGAGCCCGGGGCAGGTGATCCACGAAGGAAGAAGCGGCGTAGTCGCGAAGAACCGGAGGGGTTAGCGCGCGACAATATTATCCTTATATAGAGCATTATTATATAAGAATTCATGCTTAAGATAGTTGAGAAAACTATGTACATGAGCTTTGAGATCATAGAAATATATGCAAATATAAAATTACATAGAGATTAACGTTACGCCTTTAAATTTGCTTTCCCAATATTGCTTTCACACCAGTATCAGTATTTGTTCATAAAGGGCACATCTTGGATTCAATAAATAATCTTTTTATTTCCGATATTTCGATGGGCTAAACGACCATCTTTTTCTAGGATCTCATCCCTTTTCGCGGCAAGCCGCGCGTTACACTTGAGACACGGGCGTCTCACAATCTCTCGGGCGAAAATCATCCAAATGAAAAAGTAATGTATGCAAATAAATATCGTACAATACTAATTAAAATAAATGAATAAATAGAGTGAAAAGTAAATATCTATATATAGAAAATAAATATTCGGCTATTGCATCAGTATATTGTATCAGTATATATGTCATTTTATGATGCATTAGCGCTCCATCTGTTATGAAAATTCGAAAGAAATATAGACGCATATGATTCTTTTAAAAATTGAACAGTTACTACTGCCATTACTGCAACGGAAAAATTAATTCACCACAGATGTGCCAGGCCCTCCCATTAATTTTTCAATTGGAGTAAGGGCAGTAGATATTATTTAATTTTTAAAAGAATCATACGCGCCTATAATAGTTTTGAACTTTCATATATGTCATTTCAATGATTTATTTATTCGAAAAGTGAATAATTTAACAGAAATCGTTACAAGTGGGTTGTAGGTTGGTTTCATAATTGAGTTGTATATTAATTAGAAAAGTGCGACAGAGAGTCGCAGAAACGCGTTGAAAGTGTTAAAAAAAGGTGTTGATATATAATAAATTACTACTCAAGTCAATTTAGTGTTTTATATTTCTTAATAATATAATTTATATAGCCACGTAGAAAATTATAAAAGGCAAACTTCAGGATGACAAGGCAATTTATTTAATGCAAGCACAAATTAACATTTATAAGATACAAGATAAATAATGAGAGAAGTTTCCAGAGTAGTAAAAAAAAGTTTTTTTTTTTTTGCTTATCCCTAGTACACATGGTACAGGCCATGATAATCATGGTGGATAGAGGTAGGCGACTGCTTTTACTGTAACTGCACCACATGTCTACACATGTGAGAAGCTTTGCACTCACAAATGTGCCAGTGCCCTGTTTGGTTATTTGCACTAGCTGATGTGGTTGGACCTTTCAAGAATCGGGGGCCATTGGAGCATTTTTTTAATCAGAAAAAAAGGTGCCCAATACAGGAATCTATCCCTGGTTATAGTAGTCCAAAACCAATGGTTTAGATCATCCTTCCACCGACCCCGTAGAAAAATATAAATAATATAAATATAAAAAAAATAATAATATGTACATAAAAATATATAATAAATACTTCACTACAATATTATCCAGTAATATATCTCTCTCTATATCCTGATTCACAAGAATTCTACGATTTTTCAACGTATACTCAATGACCTTGTTAATTTCGATCAAATTCCAGTACACTATTATGATTCTCCCATCAACATAATCTTAAAATTTGTTTGTTGAAATAATATTTGCACTTTACATTTTAAAAACCCTAATTCATCAAATCTATTCAAAAGAATTTCTTGAAAATAAAGATACTTCGGCCAGTAAATATTTTTATTACCTCGACGTTTCGACAAATATCTTTTGTCCTCGTCAGGAGCAAACAAAAATTAAAACATTTGACAAGGCTTTAAAAATTATTCGCCTTGCCAAATGTTTTAATTTTTGTTTGGTCCTGACGAGGACAAAAGATTTTTGTCGATACGTCGAGGTAATAAAAAGATTTACTGGCCGAAGTATCTTTATT
>CP092874.1:64430238-64523952 GCA_030710605.1 Cordylochernes scorpioides | reverse complement strand
AAAGACCTAGTCCAAACGCATTTTTACAGATTAGCAAAATGGTATTTAGAGTTTCCTTTTGAAAAATGGCATATAAAAAATATGCCTTAGCCACTTTATATATCTGTTTTTAATTTATATAAAAAGGGGAACGCGCGAACGCAGCTCCCCGCTACCAAAAATTTCGCACCCCAGCTATCCCGATTTGGGAAAGTGGTCAGGGTCAGCCCTTCCAAAGTGCAATGGAAAGGCCTCTCCTGAGGGCACGGGAATCTTGAGCTCCGTGACACCGATGCCAGGTAAGTATGCTGTTTCGCCCTAAAAAGTCTATTCCTAACACATTTTTATAAAACGCCAAAATGGTGTTTGGCTGTCATTTCAAAAATATATTATTATTGAGTTGAGTAAGTCAATGCGATGGATCTTTGACTGCGATGCCCATCTTTTTAGAAAGAATAAGAAAATGGGCACATGGGAATTAGCCAAACATATGCGCTTGCTAATGACTGCGACTGCATTTTAAACGATTTTTTTTTTTCAAAGAGATAAAAGAAGGCCAGAACAAAAATTACTAAAAAATATAATAAAGCCATTATTTCGCCTCGTATTTGCTCCACGAAAAAAATGTTCTTTAAATGAAAAAAATAAAAAGCCAAATATATTAATCAAAATATTACCGAAAATTTTCCTCGGGTTTATAAAAAGCGACATGCAAATATTGATACCAATTGGTTGAGTTGTTTATGAGTTTAACATGAAACAGACATTAACTTTTATGTATAAGAAGATAGAACGCTAATTAGGTCTTTTAATAAGGCCTCTGGTTAAATATTTTTCGCGCTGACTTGGAGCGTAGTGTAATGACTCGCTCCAAGTCGCGAAGGAAAGGGTTCGAGTCTGTACTAGTCGATTTTTTTTTTTTTTTTTTTGACAAAAGCAGATGTCTTGGGGGTTTATAACAGGTGAATAATATAGATATTCAATGAGGATTTCTCTAATTTTTGTTTATAGTTTTTGGGACTTTATAACAAGTGAATAATAGATATTCAATGAGGATTTCTCTAATTTTTATTTATAAATTAGCTCTCGGCTTAGAGGGCTTCAAAAATTGCTGAATGCTCATTTAGAGCGCTCCCCTCCACGGTAATCTTTAGTAAAAGGCGAAAGATTAATGCGTGACTGAAGAGAAGCCAGAGCGTTGCGTTTCGGCCTGAAAAGACCTAGTCCAAACGCATTTTTACAGATTAGCAAAATGGTATTTAGAGTTTCCTTTTGAAAAATGGCATATAAAAAATATGCCTTAGCCACTTTATATATCTGTTTTTAATTTATATAAAAAGGGGAACGCGCGAACGCAGCTCCCCGCTACCAAAAATTTCGCACCCCAGCTATCCCGATTTGGGAAAGTGGTCAGGGTCAGCCCTTCCAAAGTGCAATGGAAAGGCCTCTCCTGAGGGCACGGGAATCTTGAGCTCCGTGACACCGATGCCAGGTAAGTATGCTGTTTCGCCCTAAAAAGTCTATTCCTAACACATTTTTATAAAACGCCAAAATGGTGTTTGGCTGTCATTTCAAAAATATATTATTATTGAGTTGAGTAAGTCAATGCGATGGATCTTTGACTGCGATGCCCATCTTTTTAGAAAGAATAAGAAAATGGGCACATGGGAATTAGCCAAACATATGCGCTTGCTAATGACTGCGACTGCATTTTAAACGATTTTTTTTTTTCAAAGAGATAAAAGAAGGCCAGAACAAAAATTACTAAAAAATATAATAAAGCCATTATTTCGCCTCGTATTTGCTCCACGAAAAAAATGTTCTTTAAATGAAAAAATAAAAAGCCAAATATATTAATCAAAATATTACCGAAAATTTTCCTCGGGTTTATAAAAAGCGACATGCAAATATTGATACCAATTGGTTGAGTTGTTTATGAGTTTAACATGAAACAGACATTAACTTTTATGTATAAGAAGATAGAACGCTAATTAGGTCTTTTAATAAGGCCTCTGGTTAAATATTTTTCGCGCTGACTTGGAGCGTAGTGTAATGACTCGCTCCAAGTCGCGAAGGAAAGGGTTCGAGTCTGTACTAGTCGATTTTTTTTTTTTTTTTTTTTGACAAAAGCAGATGTCTTGGGGGTTTATAACAGGTGAATAATATAGATATTCAATGAGGATTTCTCTAATTTTTGTTTATAGTTTTGGGACTTTATAACAAGTGAATAATAGATATTCAATGAGGATTTCTCTAATTTTTATTTATAAATTAGCTCCTCGGCTTAGAGGGCTTCAAAAATTGCTGAATGCTCACTTTAGAGCGCTCCCCTCCACGGTAATCTTTAGTAAAAGGCGAAAGATTAATGCGTGACTGAAGAGAAGCCAGAGCGTTGCGTTTCGGCCTGAAAAGACCTAGTCCAAACGCATTTTTACAGAGTAGCAAAATGGTATTTAGAGTTGCCTTTTGAAAAATGGCATATAAAAAATATGCCTTAGCCACTTTATATATCTGTTTTTAATTTATATAAAAAGGGGAACGCGCGAACGCAGCTCCCCGCTACCAAAAATTTCGCACCCCAGCTATCCCGATTTGGGAAAGTGGTCAGGGTCAGCCCTTCCAAAGTGCAATGGAAAGGCCTCTCCTGAGGGCACGGGAATCTTGAGCTCCGTGACACCGATGCCAGGTAAGTATGCTGTTTCGCCCTAAAAAGTCTATTCCTAACACATTTTTATAAAACGCCAAAATGGTGTTTGGCTGTCATTTCAAAAATATATTATTATTGAGTTGAGTAAGTCAATGCGATGGATCTTTGACTGCGATGCCCATCTTTTTAGAAAGAATAAGAAAATGGGCACATGGGAATTAGCCAAACATATGCGCTTGCTAATGACTGCGACTGCATTTTAAACGATTTTTTTTTTTCAAAGAGATAAAAGAAGGCCAGAACAAAAATTACTAAAAAATATAATAAAGCCATTATTTCGCCTCGTATTTGCTCCACGAAAAAAATGTTCTTTAAATGAAAAAAATAAAAAGCCAAATATATTAATCAAAATATTACCGAAAATTTTCCTCGGGTTTATAAAAAGCGACATGCAAATATTGATACCAATTGGTTGAGTTGTTTATGAGTTTAACATGAAACAGACATTAACTTTTATGTATAAGAAGATAGAACGCTAATTAGGTCTTTTAATAAGGCCTCTGGTTAAATATTTTTCGCGCTGACTTGGAGCGTAGTGTAATGACTCGCTCCAAGTCGCGAAGGAAAGGGTTCGAGTCTGTACTAGTCGATTTTTTTTTTTTTTTTTTTGACAAAAGCAGATGTCTTGGGGGTTTATAACAGGTGAATAATATAGATATTCAATGAGGATTTCTCTAATTTTTGTTTATAGTTTTGGGACTTTATAACAAGTGAATAATAGATATTCAATGAGGATTTCTCTAATTTTTATTTATAAATTAGCTCTCGGCTTAGAGGGCTTCAAAAATTGCTGAATGCTCATTTAGAGCGCTCCCCTCCACGGTAATCTTTAGTAAAAGGCGAAAGATTAATGCGTGACTGAAGAGAAGCCAGAGCGTTGCGTTTCGGCCTGAAAAGACCTAGTCCAAACGCATTTTTACAGATTAGCAAAATGGTATTTAGAGTTTCCTTTTGAAAAATGGCATATAAAAAATATGCCTTAGCCACTTTATATATCTGTTTTTAATTTATATAAAAAGGGGAACGCGCGAACGCAGCTCCCCGCTACCAAAAATTTCGCACCCCAGCTATCCCGATTTGGGAAAGTGGTCAGGGTCAGCCCTTCCAAAGTGCAATGGAAAGGCCTCTCCTGAGGGCACGGGAATCTTGAGCTCCGTGACACCGATGCCAGGTAAGTATGCTGTTTCGCCCTAAAAAGTCTATTCCTAACACATTTTTATAAAACGCCAAAATGGTGTTTGGCTGTCATTTCAAAAATATATTATTATTGAGTTGAGTAAGTCAATGCGATGGATCTTTGACTGCGATGCCCATCTTTTTAGAAAGAATAAGAAAATGGGCACATGGGAATTAGCCAAACATATGCGCTTGCTAATGACTGCGACTGCATTTTAAACGATTTTTTTTTTTTCAAAGAGATAAAAGAAGGCCAGAACAAAAATTACTAAAAAATATAATAAAGCCATTATTTCGCCTCGTATTTGCTCCACGAAAAAAATGTTCTTTAAATGAAAAAAATAAAAAGCCAAATATATTAATCAAAATATTACCGAAAATTTTCCTCGGGTTTATAAAAAGCGACATGCAAATATTGATACCAATTGGTTGAGTTGTTTATGAGTTTAACATGAAACAGACATTAACTTTTATGTATAAGAAGATAGAACGCTAATTAGGTCTTTTAATAAGGCCTCTGGTTAAATATTTTTCGCGCTGACTTGGAGCGTAGTGTAATGACTCGCTCCAAGTCGCGAAGGAAAGGGTTCGAGTCTGTACTAGTCGATTTTTTTTTTTTTTTTTTGACAAAAGCAGATGTCTTGGGGGTTTATAACAGGTGAATAATATAGATATTCAATGAGGATTTCTCTAATTTTTGTTTATAGTTTTGGGACTTTATAACAAGTGAATAATAGATATTCAATGAGGATTTCTCTAATTTTTATTTATAAATTAGCTCTCGGCTTAGAGGGCTTCAAAAATTGCTGAATGCTCATTTAGAGCGCTCCCCTCCACGGTAATCTTTAGTAAAAGGCGAAAGATTAATGCGTGACTGAAGAGAAGCCAGAGCGTTGCGTTTCGGCCTGAAAAGACCTAGTCCAAACGCATTTTTACAGATTAGCAAAATGGTATTTAGAGTTTCCTTTTGAAAAATGGCATATAAAAAATATGCCTTAGCCACTTTATATATCTGTTTTTAATTTATATAAAAAGGGGAACGCGCGAACGCAGCTCCCCGCTACCAAAAATTTCGCACCCCAGCTATCCCGATTTGGGAAAGTGGTCAGGGTCAGCCCTTCCAAAGTGCAATGGAAAGGCCTCTCCTGAGGGCACGGGAATCTTGAGCTCCGTGACACCGATGCCAGGTAAGTATGCTGTTTCGCCCTAAAAAGTCTATTCCTAACACATTTTTATAAAACGCCAAAATGGTGTTTGGCTGTCATTTCAAAAATATATTATTATTGAGTTGAGTAAGTCAATGCGATGGATCTTTGACTGCGATGCCCATCTTTTTAGAAAGAATAAGAAAATGGGCACATGGGAATTAGCCAAACATATGCGCTTGCTAATGACTGCGACTGCATTTTAAACGATTTTTTTTTTTTCAAAGAGATAAAAGAAGGCCAGAACAAAAATTACTAAAAAATATAATAAAGCCATTATTTCGCCTCGTATTTGCTCCACGAAAAAAATGTTCTTTAAATGAAAAAAATAAAAAGCCAAATATATTAATCAAAATATTACCGAAAATTTTCCTCGGGTTTATAAAAAGCGACATGCAAATATTGATACCAATTGGTTGAGTTGTTTATGAGTTTAACATGAAACAGACATTAACTTTTATGTATAAGAAGATAGAACGCTAATTAGGTCTTTTAATAAGGCCTCTGGTTAAATATTTTTCGCGCTGACTTGGAGCGTAGTGTAATGACTCGCTCCAAGTCGCGAAGGAAAGGGTTCGAGTCTGTACTAGTCGATTTTTTTTTTTTTTTGACAAAAGCAGATGTTTATAACAGGTGAATAATATAGATATTCAAGGAGGATTTCTCTAATTTTTATTTATAAATTAGCCCTCGGCTTAGAGGGCTTCAAAAATTGCTGAATGCTCACTTAGAGCGCTCCCCTCCACGGTAATCTTTAGTAAAAGGCGAAAGATTAATGCGTGACTGAAGAGAAGCCAGAGCGTTGCGTTTCGGCTGGTTCAAATTCACATAAATAGGTACCGCTCAGAAAGAGCAACCTAGTTCATGATAATTGAACAATGAATAATATGTGAAGGTTATTCACATATTAAACAAAATTATAACGCGGGATTCAATCCCGCGTTCATGACTGTCGGGAATAGAGGGGGTTACCCACTCGTCTACCGACGTTTTTTGCGTTTCGGCCCAGTTCCAGTTCAAAAATAACTTTATTAGGTGTCGCTCAAAAAGAGCAACCTAGCTTATGATATTAACAATGAATTATATGTACACGTTCTTCACATTGACAGGGTATTCACATATTTACAAGGTTAGAGCCTGGCGCGCGGTCTTTAAATCGGTGTGTTCTCTTTTCTAATATGTTCTGTTATTTTTTATTTTTTACTATTTTTTTTTCTTTAACGTGTTTTTTCTTAAGATTTTTCCATTTTTCTACATTTGTTCTCAATCGATATAGGAGTTGCCTTGGCTTTGGTTTCCTTCTCTTCAGTTCTTGTTTGTAGTTACAGGCTTCTCTGAATCTAATATTTTCGAGATTTTCAGATTTGTCGTAAAAGTTGAAAGCTTGTTTTATTATGAAATCATTTATATTTTCTAAATTGAGGTCCTTTCTGATGATACTGCTTCTGACAAACCATGGGGCACCTATTATTTTCTTTAATACCTGGTTTTCGAAACTTTCGAATTTTTTCAGTGTAGTTTTGTTTGCGGTTATGAAGACTGGGTGGCCGTAGGTTAGGATTGGTCTTATAATAGACGTGTATATGGTACGTTTGCAGTGTAGGGACAGTTTGCTCTTGTTCCCTAAAAATAGTGCTAGTCGGTGCTGGGCTGCTTTTGCGAGGTTTATTCGGTTTTGCACGTGTTCTTGGAAGGTCAGGTGTTGATCAAGGATGACGCCCAGGTAGCGGACGCTGTCCTTCCATTTTATGGGTTCATCAGGGTAGCCTAGATCTTCTAAGGGCTTCTTCACTTTTAGTCTTTTGTCTGAGAAGAGTATAGCTTCGGTTTTTTGTGGGTTCAATTCAACCCGCCATTCGTCGCACCAAATATTAACGAATACCAGTGCTTCTTGAAGTTTGAGATAGATGGTATCGAGGTTGAAGGCTGAGACTAGAGTTGCGGCATCATCTGCGTATAGATGTAGGGACATTCCATCGGGGCAAGGGTAGTCATCGATAAAAATATTGAAGAAGGTGGGGCCGATGACTGACCCTTGAGGGACTCCTGCTCGAATTTTCCTTGGGGTTGACAGAACATCTTTGACTTTTACTCTAAGGTTTCTGTCAAAAAGGAAGCTTTTTGTCATTCGGATGATGTCTCCAGGTAGGTTCTTTTTTGCCATTTTATATAAGAGGGCCTCGTGCCAAACTTTGTCAAATGCCTTGGAGATGTCAAAGAAGATGCCTCCTGTTAATTGTTTTGATTCCATGGCCTTTCTTATCTTCTCCGTGACGACCACAAGTTGATGAAGGGTTGAGTGTTTTTGCTGGAATCCGAATTGTTCGGGCCTGAGGGGATGTTCGTCGCTGAGTGCTTTTTTTATTCTTCTTAAAATGATTCTTTCGAATAGTTTGGAGGTGACAGGTAGGAGGGAAATGGGTCTATAACTTGCTGGGTCGTATTTTGATTTACCTTGTTTTAGTATGGGACAAATAATCGATGTTTTCCAATTGTTCGGGAAGTATGCGAGTTTCAATGAGGCATTAAAAGTGCTGGTTAGTGATTCGAGAATATGGTTGGGCAGTAGTTTTAGCGCTTCGTTCGTGATTCCGTCGATGCCTGGGGCTTTTTTCTTAGGGTAGGTGTCAATTATTGCTTTGATTTCTCCAATGTTAGTGGGTTCCAGAGCTGTTTTGTTGTTTGTTTGGAGGTGTGCGGTGATTCTTTTGTTCAGATAATTGTTCGAATATGAGGAGGTAGGAGGATTGCGTTTCGGCCTGAAAAGACCTAGTCCAAACGCATTTTTACAGATTAGCAAAATGGTATTTAGAGTTTCCTTTTGAAAAATGGCATATAAAAAATATGCCTTAGCCACTTTATATATCTGTTTTTAATTTATATAAAAAGGGGAACGCGCGAACGCAGCTCCCCGCTACCAAAAATTTCGCACCCCAGCTATCCCGATTTGGGAAAGTGGTCAGGGTCAGCCCTTCCAAAGTGCAATGGAAAGGCCTCTCCTGAGGGCACGGGAATCTTGAGCTCCGTGACACCGATGCCAGGTAAGTATGCTGTTTCGCCCTAAAAAGTCTATTCCTAACACATTTTTATAAAACGCCAAAATGGTGTTTGGCTGTCATTTCAAAAATATATTATTATTGAGTTGAGTAAGTCAATGCGATGGATCTTTGACTGCGATGCCCATCTTTTTAGAAAGAATAAGAAAATGGGCACATGGGAATTAGCCAAACATATGCGCTTGCTAATGACTGCGACTGCATTTTAAACGATTTTTTTTTTTTCAAAGAGATAAAAGAAGGCCAGAACAAAAATTACTAAAAAATATAATAAAGCCATTATTTCGCCTCGTATTTGCTCCACGAAAAAAATGTTCTTTAAATGAAAAAAATAAAAAGCCAAATATATTAATCAAAATATTACCGAAAATTTTCCTCGGGTTTATAAAAAGCGACATGCAAATATTGATACCAATTGGTTGAGTTGTTTATGAGTTTAACATGAAACAGACATTAACTTTTATGTATAAGAAGATAGAACGCTAATTAGGTCTTTTAATAAGGCCTCTGGTTAAATATTTTTCGCGCTGACTTGGAGCGTAGTGTAATGACTCGCTCCAAGTCGCGAAGGAAAGGGTTCGAGTCTGTACTAGTCGATTTTTTTTTTTTTTTTTGACAAAAGCAGATGTCTTGGGGGTTTATAACAGGTGAATAATATAGATATTCAATGAGGATTTCTCTAATTTTTGTTTATAGTTTTGGGACTTTATAACAAGTGAATAATAGATATTCAATGAGGATTTCTCTAATTTTTATTTATAAATTAGCTCTCGGCTTAGAGGGCTTCAAAAATTGCTGAATGCTCATTTAGAGCGCTCCCCTCCACGGTAATCTTTAGTAAAAGGCGAAAGATTAATGCGTGACTGAAGAGAAGCCAGAGCGTTGCGTTTCGGCCTGAAAAGACCTAGTCCAAACGCATTTTTACAGATTAGCAAAATGGTATTTAGAGTTTCCTTTTGAAAAATGGCATATAAAAAATATGCCTTAGCCACTTTATATATCTGTTTTTAATTTATATAAAAAGGGGAACGCGCGAACGCAGCTCCCCGCTACCAAAAATTTCGCACCCCAGCTATCCCGATTTGGGAAAGTGGTCAGGGTCAGCCCTTCCAAAGTGCAATGGAAAGGCCTCTCCTGAGGGCACGGGAATCTTGAGCTCCGTGACACCGATGCCAGGTAAGTATGCTGTTTCGCCCTAAAAAGTCTATTCCTAACACATTTTTATAAAACGCCAAAATGGTGTTTGGCTGTCATTTCAAAAATATATTATTATTGAGTTGAGTAAGTCAATGCGATGGATCTTTGACTGCGATGCCCATCTTTTTAGAAAGAATAAGAAAATGGGCACATGGGAATTAGCCAAACATATGCGCTTGCTAATGACTGCGACTGCATTTTAAACGATTTTTTTTTTTTCAAAGAGATAAAAGAAGGCCAGAACAAAAATTACTAAAAAATATAATAAAGCCATTATTTCGCCTCGTATTTGCTCCACGAAAAAAATGTTCTTTAAATGAAAAAAATAAAAAGCCAAATATATTAATCAAAATATTACCGAAAATTTTCCTCGGGTTTATAAAAAGCGACATGCAAATATTGATACCAATTGGTTGAGTTGTTTATGAGTTTAACATGAAACAGACATTAACTTTTATGTATAAGAAGATAGAACGCTAATTAGGTCTTTTAATAAGGCCTCTGGTTAAATATTTTTCGCGCTGACTTGGAGCGTAGTGTAATGACTCGCTCCAAGTCGCGAAGGAAAGGGTTCGAGTCTGTACTAGTCGATTTTTTTTTTTTTTTTTTTGACAAAAGCAGATGTCTTGGGGGTTTATAACAGGTGAATAATATAGATATTCAATGAGGATTTCTCTAATTTTTGTTTATAGTTTTGGGACTTTATAACAAGTGAATAATAGATATTCAATGAGGATTTCTCTAATTTTTATTTATAAATTAGCTCTCGGCTTAGAGGGCTTCAAAAATTGCTGAATGCTCATTTAGAGCGCTCCCCTCCACGGTAATCTTTAGTAAAAGGCGAAAGATTAATGCGTGACTGAAGAGAAGCCAGAGCGTTGCGTTTCGGCCTGAAAAGACCTAGTCCAAACGCATTTTTACAGATTAGCAAAATGGTATTTAGAGTTTCCTTTTGAAAAATGGCATATAAAAAATATGCCTTAGCCACTTTATATATCTGTTTTTAATTTATATAAAAAGGGGAACGCGCGAACGCAGCTCCCCGCTACCAAAAATTTCGCACCCCAGCTATCCCGATTTGGGAAAGTGGTCAGGGTCAGCCCTTCCAAAGTGCAATGGAAAGGCCTCTCCTGAGGGCACGGGAATCTTGAGCTCCGTGACACCGATGCCAGGTAAGTATGCTGTTTCGCCCTAAAAAGTCTATTCCTAACACATTTTTATAAAACGCCAAAATGGTGTTTGGCTGTCATTTCAAAAATATATTATTATTGAGTTGAGTAAGTCAATGCGATGGATCTTTGACTGCGATGCCCATCTTTTTAGAAAGAATAAGAAAATGGGCACATGGGAATTAGCCAAACATATGCGCTTGCTAATGACTGCGACTGCATTTTAAACGATTTTTTTTTTTTCAAAGAGATAAAAGAAGGCCAGAACAAAAATTACTAAAAAATATAATAAAGCCATTATTTCGCCTCGTATTTGCTCCACGAAAAAAATGTTCTTTAAATGAAAAAAATAAAAAGCCAAATATATTAATCAAAATATTACCGAAAATTTTCCTCGGGTTTATAAAAAGCGACATGCAAATATTGATACCAATTGGTTGAGTTGTTTATGAGTTTAACATGAAACAGACATTAACTTTTATGTATAAGAAGATAGAACGCTAATTAGGTCTTTTAATAAGGCCTCTGGTTAAATATTTTTCGCGCTGACTTGGAGCGTAGTGTAATGACTCGCTCCAAGTCGCGAAGGAAAGGGTTCGAGTCTGTACTAGTCGATTTTTTTTTTTTTTTTTTGACAAAAGCAGATGTCTTGGGGGTTTATAACAGGTGAATAATATAGATATTCAATGAGGATTTCTCTAATTTTTGTTTATAGTTTTGGGACTTTATAACAAGTGAATAATAGATATTCAATGAGGATTTCTCTAATTTTTATTTATAAATTAGCCCTCGGCTTAGAGGGCTTCAAAAATTGCTGAATGCTCACTTAGAGCGCTCCCCTCCACGGTAATCTTTAGTAAAAGGCGAAAGATTAATGCGTGACTGAAGAGAAGCCAGAGCGTTGCGTTTCGGCCTGAAAAGACCTAGTCCAAACGCATTTTTACAGAGTAGCAAAATGGTATTTAGAGTTTCCTTTTGAAAAATGGCATATAAAAAATATGCCTTAGCCACTTTATATATCTGTTTTTAATTTATATAAAAAGGGGAACGCGCGAACGCAGCTCCCCGCTACCAAAAATTTCGCACCCCAGCTATCCCGATTTGGGAAAGTGGTCAGGGTCAGCCCTTCCAAAGTGCAATGGAAAGGCCTCTCCTGAGGGCACGGGAATCTTGAGCTCCGTGACACCGATGCCAGGTAAGTATGCTGTTTCGCCCTAAAAAGTCTATTCCTAACACATTTTTATAAAACGCCAAAATGGTGTTTGGCTGTCATTTCAAAAATATATTATTATTGAGTTGAGTAAGTCAATGCGATGGATCTTTGACTGCGATGCCCATCTTTTTAGAAAGAATAAGAAAATGGGCACATGGGAATTAGCCAAACATATGCGCTTGCTAATGACTGCGACTGCATTTTAAACGATTTTTTTTTTTTCAAAGAGATAAAAGAAGGCCAGAACAAAAATTACTAAAAAATATAATAAAGCCATTATTTCGCCTCGTATTTGCTCCACGAAAAAAATGTTCTTTAAATGAAAAAAATAAAAAGCCAAATATATTAATCAAAATATTACCGAAAATTTTCCTCGGGTTTATAAAAAGCGACATGCAAATATTGATACCAATTGGTTGAGTTGTTTATGAGTTTAACATGAAACAGACATTAACTTTTATGTATAAGAAGATAGAACGCTAATTAGGTCTTTTAATAAGGCCTCTGGTTAAATATTTTTCGCGCTGACTTGGAGCGTAGTGTAATGACTCGCTCCAAGTCGCGAAGGAAAGGGTTCGAGTCTGTACTAGTCGATTTTTTTTTTTTTTTTTTGACAAAAGCAGATGTCTTGGGGGTTTATAACAGGTGAATAATATAGATATTCAATGAGGATTTCTCTAATTTTTGTTTATAGTTTTGGGACTTTATAACAAGTGAATAATAGATATTCAATGAGGATTTCTCTAATTTTTATTTATAAATTAGCTCTCGGCTTAGAGGGCTTCAAAAATTGCTGAATGCTCATTTAGAGCGCTCCCCTCCACGGTAATCTTTAGTAAAAGGCGAAAGATTAATGCGTGACTGAAGAGAAGCCAGAGCGTTGCGTTTCGGCCTGAAAAGACCTAGTCCAAACGCATTTTTACAGATTAGCAAAATGGTATTTAGAGTTTCCTTTTGAAAAATGGCATATAAAAAATATGCCTTAGCCACTTTATATATCTGTTTTTAATTTATATAAAAAGGGGAACGCGCGAACGCAGCTCCCCGCTACCAAAAATTTCGCACCCCAGCTATCCCGATTTGGGAAAGTGGTCAGGGTCAGCCCTTCCAAAGTGCAATGGAAAGGCCTCTCCTGAGGGCACGGGAATCTTGAGCTCCGTGACACCGATGCCAGGTAAGTATGCTGTTTCGCCCTAAAAAGTCTATTCCTAACACATTTTTATAAAACGCCAAAATGGTGTTTGGCTGTCATTTCAAAAATATATTATTATTGAGTTGAGTAAGTCAATGCGATGGATCTTTGACTGCGATGCCCATCTTTTTAGAAAGAATAAGAAAATGGGCACATGGGAATTAGCCAAACATATGCGCTTGCTAATGACTGCGACTGCATTTTAAACGATTTTTTTTTTTTCAAAGAGATAAAAGAAGGCCAGAACAAAAATTACTAAAAAATATAATAAAGCCATTATTTCGCCTCGTATTTGCTCCACGAAAAAAATGTTCTTTAAATGAAAAAAATAAAAAGCCAAATATATTAATCAAAATATTACCGAAAATTTTCCTCGGGTTTATAAAAAGCGACATGCAAATATTGATACCAATTGGTTGAGTTGTTTATGAGTTTAACATGAAACAGACATTAACTTTTATGTATAAGAAGATAGAACGCTAATTAGGTCTTTTAACAAGGCCTCTGGTTAAATATTTTTCGTGCTGACTTGGAGCGTAGTGTAATGACTCGCTCCAAGTCGCGAAGGAAAGGGTTCGAGTCTGTACTAGTCGATTTTTTTTTTTTTTGACAAAAGCAGATGTTTATAACAGGTGAATAATATAGATATTCAAGGAGGATTTCTCTAATTTTTATTTATAAATTAGCCCTCGGCTTAGAGGGCTTCAAAAATTGCTGAATGCTCACTTAGAGCGCTCCCCTCCACGGTAATCTTTAGTAAAAGGCGAAAGATTAATGCGTGACTGAAGAGAAGCCAGAGCGTTGCGTTTCGGACTGAAAAGACCTAGTCCAAACGCATTTTTACAGAGTAGCAAAATGGTAATTAGAGTTGCCTTTTGAAAAATGGCATATAAAAAATATGCCTTAGCCACTTTATATATCTGTTTTTAATTTATATAAAAAGGGGAACGCGCGAACGCAGCTCCCCGCTACCAAAAATTTCGCACCCCAGCTATCCCGATTTGGGAAAGTGGTCAGGGTCAGCCCTTCCAAAGTGCAATGGAAAGGCCTCTCCTGAGGGCACGGGAATCTTGAGCTCCGTGACACCGATGCCAGGTAAGTATGCTGTTTCGCCCTAAAAAGTCTATTCCTAACACATTTTTATAAAACGCCAAAATGGTGTTTGGCTGTCATTTCAAAAATATATTATTATTGAGTTGAGTAAGTCAATGCGATGGATCTTTGACTGCGATGCCCATCTTTTTAGAAAGAATAAGAAAATGGGCACATGGGAATTAGCCAAACATATGCGCTTGCTAATGACTGCGACTGCATTTTAAACGATTTTTTTTTTTTCAAAGAGATAAAAGAAGGCCAGAACAAAAATTACTAAAAAATATAATAAAGCCATTATTTCGCCTCGTATTTGCTCCACGAAAAAAATGTTCTTTAAATGAAAAAAATAAAAAGCCAAATATATTAATCAAAATATTACCGAAAATTTTCCTCGGGTTTATAAAAAGCGACATGCAAATATTGATACCAATTGGTTGAGTTGTTTATGAGTTTAACATGAAACAGACATTAACTTTTATGTATAAGAAGATAGAACGCTAATTAGGTCTTTTAATAAGGCCTCTGGTTAAATATTTTTCGCGCTGACTTGGAGCGTAGTGTAATGACTCGCTCCAAGTCGCGAAGGAAAGGGTTCGAGTCTGTACTAGTCGATTTTTTTTTTTTTTGACAAAAGCAGATGTTTATAACAGGTGAATAATATAGATATTCAAGGAGGATTTCTCTAATTTTTATTTATAAATTAGCCCTCGGCTTAGAGGGCTTCAAAAATTGCTGAATGCTCACTTAGAGCGCTCCCCTCCACGGTAATCTTTAGTAAAAGGCGAAAGATTAATGCGTGACTGAAGAGAAGCCAGAGCGTTGCGTTTCGGACTGAAAAGACCTAGTCCAAACGCATTTTTACAGAGTAGCAAAATGGTAATTAGAGTTGCCTTTTGAAAAATGGCATATAAAAAATATGCCTTAGCCACTTTATATATCTGTTTTTAATTTATATAAAAAGGGGAACGCGCGAACGCAGCTCCCCGCTACCAAAAATTTCGCACCCCAGCTATCCCGATTTGGGAAAGTGGTCAGGGTCAGCCCTTCCAAAGTGCAATGGAAAGGCCTCTCCTGAGGGCACGGGAATCTTGAGCTCCGTGACACCGATGCCAGGTAAGTATGCTGTTTCGCCCTAAAAAGTCTATTCCTAACACATTTTTATAAAACGCCAAAATGGTGTTTGGCTGTCATTTCAAAAATATATTATTATTGAGTTGAGTAAGTCAATGCGATGGATCTTTGACTGCGATGCCCATCTTTTTAGAAAGAATAAGAAAATGGGCACATGGGAATTAGCCAAACATATGCGCTTGCTAATGACTGCGACTGCATTTTAAACGATTTTTTTTTTTTCAAAGAGATAAAAGAAGGCCAGAACAAAAATTACTAAAAAATATAATAAAGCCATTATTTCGCCTCGTATTTGCTCCACGAAAAAAATGTTCTTTAAATGAAAAAAATAAAAAGCCAAATATATTAATCAAAATATTACCGAAAATTTTCCTCGGGTTTATAAAAAGCGACATGCAAATATTGATACCAATTGGTTGAGTTGTTTATGAGTTTAACATGAAACAGACATTAACTTTTATGTATAAGAAGATAGAACGCTAATTAGGTCTTTTAACAAGGCCTCTGGTTAAATATTTTTCGTGCTGACTTGGAGCGTAGTGTAATGACTCGCTCCAAGTCGCGAAGGAAAGGGTTCGAGTCTGTACTAGTCGATTTTTTTTTTTTTTGACAAAAGCAGATGTTTATAACAGGTGAATAATATAGATATTCAAGGAGGATTTCTCTAATTTTTATTTATAAATTAGCCCTCGGCTTAGAGGGCTTCAAAAATTGCTGAATGCTCACTTAGAGCGCTCCCCTCCACGGTAATCTTTAGTAAAAGGCGAAAGATTAATGCGTGACTGAAGAGAAGCCAGAGCGTTGCGTTTCGGACTGAAAAGACCTAGTCCAAACGCATTTTTACAGAGTAGCAAAATGGTAATTAGAGTTGCCTTTTGAAAAATGGCATATAAAAAATATGCCTTAGCCACTTTATATATCTGTTTTTAATTTATATAAAAAGGGGAACGCGCGAACGCAGCTCCCCGCTACCAAAAATTTCGCACCCCAGCTATCCCGATTTGGGAAAGTGGTCAGGGTCAGCCCTTCCAAAGTGCAATGGAAAGGCCTCTCCTGAGGGCACGGGAATCTTGAGCTCCGTGACACCGATGCCAGGTAAGTATGCTGTTTCGCCCTAAAAAGTCTATTCCTAACACATTTTTATAAAACGCCAAAATGGTGTTTGGCTGTCATTTCAAAAATATATTATTATTGAGTTGAGTAAGTCAATGCGATGGATCTTTGACTGCGATGCCCATCTTTTTAGAAAGAATAAGAAAATGGGCACATGGGAATTAGCCAAACATATGCGCTTGCTAATGACTGCGACTGCATTTTAAACGATTTTTTTTTTTTCAAAGAGATAAAAGAAGGCCAGAACAAAAATTACTAAAAAATATAATAAAGCCATTATTTCGCCTCGTATTTGCTCCACGAAAAAAATGTTCTTTAAATGAAAAAAATAAAAAGCCAAATATATTAATCAAAATATTACCGAAAATTTTCCTCGGGTTTATAAAAAGCGACATGCAAATATTGATACCAATTGGTTGAGTTGTTTATGAGTTTAACATGAAACAGACATTAACTTTTATGTATAAGAAGATAGAACGCTAATTAGGTCTTTTAATAAGGCCTCTGGTTAAATATTTTTCGTGCTGACTTGGAGCGTAGTGTAATGACTCGCTCCAAGTCGCGAAGGAAAGGGTTCGAGTCTGTACTAGTCGATTTTTTTTTTTTTTTTTTGACAAAAGCAGATGTCTTGGGGGTTTATAACAGGTGAATAATATAGATATTCAATGAGGATTTCTCTAATTTTTGTTTATAGTTTTGGGACTTTATAACAAGTGAATAATAGATATTCAATGAGGATTTCTCTAATTTTTATTTATAAATTAGCTCTCGGCTTAGAGGGCTTCAAAAATTGCTGAATGCTCATTTAGAGCGCTCCCCTCCACGGTAATCTTTAGTAAAAGGCGAAAGATTAATGCGTGACTGAAGAGAAGCCAGAGCGTTGCGTTTCGGAGTTCCAGTTCCAAATAACTTTATTAGGTGCCGTTCAAAAAGAACAACCTAGATCATCATATTTACAATATACTGAGGGGGGTGGTTATGTACAGGGGTTCATTTACAATTATAATTTATAATGATGTCGTTGGGTCCGGATTCTCAGGTCCTTGGGGATATTTTTCTTGAGAAGGTTTTTTCGGGCTTGTTTGATATTCAAGGTGGGTTTGTTTTTCCTTTTTTTCCACTTTTCGTCATTCTGGCTTAATTGATGGAGAATTTGTCTAGGTTTCAAATTCCTTATTTTCCTTTTTCCGCATTTGTAGTTTGTGGCTTCCTTAAAGGTGGGATTTTCTAATTTTTCGGATTTTTCGTAAAATTTAAATGATTGTCTAATAATGTAGTCATTGATGTTTTCGATATTTAGATCGTTCCTGAGGATTGTGTTCCGAACGAACCAGGGTGGAGACATGATTTTTCTGATCATTTTATTTTCAAATACTTCTAGCTTTTTAAGGATGGTCTTATGTGCTGTCATAAAAATTGGGTGGCCGTAAATGAGTATTGGTCTTATTATTGATGTGTAAATGGTTCTTTTGCAATGAAGGGATAATTTGCTTTTTGGTCCTAGAAGTAGGGATAGTCGGTGTTGGGCAGCTTTCGCCAAATTAATTCTGTTTTCGATGTGTTTTTTGAAGGTTAGGTGCTCGTCTAGGGTCATCCCTAGGTATCGGATGTTCTCTTTCCATTTAATATTGTCTTCGAAGACAAAAAGTTCGTCTAAAGGTTTCTTAATTTTTTCTTTTTTTCTGGAAAAAATGATTGCTTCACTTTTTTGGGGGTTCATTGTAACTCGCCATTCCTTACACCAGAGCGTGGAAAAGATGCAGGCCTCTTGGAGTTTCATGTGGAGATTGTCGAAGTTATATGTTGAGGCTAAAATGGCGGTATCATCGGCAAATAGGTGTAAAGAGGTGTCTTCAATACAGGGGAAGTCGTCTATGAATATGTCGAATAAGGTTGGTCCTGTGACTGATCCTTGGGGGACCCCTGCGTTTCGGACTGAAAAGACCTAGTCCAAACGCATTTTTACAGAGTAGCAAAATGGTAATTAGAGTTTCCTTTTGAAAAATGGCATATAAAAAATATGCCTTAGCCACTTTATATATCTGTTTTTAATTTATATAAAAAGGGGAACGCGCGAACGCAGCTCCCCGCTACCAAAAATTTCGCACCCCAGCTATCCCGATTTGGGAAAGTGGTCAGGGTCAGCCATTCCAAAGTGCAATGGAAAGGCCTCTCCTGAGGGCACGGGAATCTTGAGCTCCGTGACACCGATGCCAGGTAAGTATGCTATTTCGCCCTAAAAGGTCTATTCCTAACACATTTTTATAAAACGCCAAAATGGTGTTTGGCTGTCATTTCAAAAATATATTATTATTGATTTGAGTAAGTCAATGCGATGGATCTTGACTGCGATGCCCATCTTTTTAGAAAGAATAAGAAAAAGTAAGTTTATGAAAAATTAATCCAAAATACTGGCATGTGAATATTTTTCTGTAAAAAATAAACGGGCACATGGGAATTAGCCAAACATATGCGCTTGCTAATGACTGCGACTGCATTTTAAACGATTTTTTTTTTCAAAGAGATAAAAGAAGGCCAGAACAAAAATTACTAAAAAATATAATAAAGCCATTATTTACATACAGAAACGCTCTTTTTGTGGTTTTTTTTATTGTATTGTGTTTCCATTACCGTAACTTAGTAATATAAATTTCTCTCTAAATGCTCAATACTTTTGTGAGATGAAGTTTAATACTCGCGTAAAAAGATATTTTAAAAAAAGTACACTAGCAACTTGAAAAAAATGCAGAACGCTTATTGGCCGCATAATTGGCCTGGTATTGTTATTTCGCCTCGTATTTGCTCCACGAAAAAAATGTTCTTCAAATGAAAAAATAAAAAGCCAAATATATTAATCAAAATATTACCGAAAATTTTCCTCAGGTTTATAAAAAGCGACATGCAAATATTGATACCAATCGGTTGAGTTGTTTATGAGTTTAACATGAAACAGACATTAACTTTTATGTATAAGAAGATAGAACGCTAATTAGGTCTTTTAATAAGGCCTCTGGTTAAATATTTTTCGTGCTGACTTGGAGCCTAGTGTAATGACGCGCTTCAAGTCGCGAAGGAAAGGGTTCGAGTCTGTACTAGTCGATTTTTTTTTTGACAAAAGCAGATGTTTTGGGACTTTATAACAGGTGAATAATATAGATATTCAATGAGGATTTCTCTAATTTTTGTTTATAGTTTTGGGACTTTATAACAAGTGAATAATAGATATTCAATGAGGATTTCTCTAATTTTTATTTATAAATTAGCCCTCGGCTTAGAGGGCTTCAAAAATTGCTAAATGCTCATTTAGAGCGCTCCCCTCCACGGTAATCTTTAGTAAAAGGCGAAAGATTAATGCGTGACTGAAGAGAAGCCAGAGCGTTGCGTTTCGGACTGAAAAGACCTAGTCCAAACGCATTTTTACAGAGTAGCAAAATGGTAATTAGAGTTTCCTTTTGAAAAATGGCATATAAAAAATATGCCTTAGCCACTTTATATATCTGTTTTTAATTTATATAAAAAGGGGAACGCGCGAACGCAGCTCCCCGCTACCAAAAATTTCGCACCCCAGCTATCCTGATTTGGGAAAGTGGTCAGGGTCAGCCATTCCAAAGTGCAATGGAAAGGCCTCTCCTGAGGGCACGGGAATCTTGAGCTCCGTGACACCGACGCCAGGTAAGTATGCTATTTCGCCCTAAAAGGTCTATTCCTAACACATTTTTATAAAACGCCAAAATGGTGTTTGGCTGTCATTTCAAAAATATATTATTATTGATTTGAGTAAGTCAATGCGATGGATCTTGACTGCGATGCCCATCTTTTTAGAAAGAATAAGAAAAAGTAAGTTTATGAAAAATTAATCCAAAATACTGGCATGTGAATATTTTTCTGTAAAAAATAAACGGGCACATGGGAATTAGCCAAACATATGCGCTTGCTAATGACTGCGACTGCATTTTAAACGATTTTTTTTTTCAAAGAGATAAAAGAAGGCCAGAACAAAAATTACTAAAAAATATAATAAAGCCATTATTTACATACATGGACTGGTAAGCTTTTCAGCATTAACGAATCAATGAGGATTTCTCTAATTTTTATTTATAAATTAGCCCTCGGCTTAGAGGGCTTCTAAAATTGCTAAAGCCTCATTTAGAGCGCTCCCCTCCACACTATTCTTTAGTAAAAGGCGAAAGATTAATGCATGGCTGAAAGGAAACCAGAGTGTTGCAAAATTCTTGCAAAAGTCAACCCCACCAGTGAGTGCAAGTAACCAAACGGAGCTCTGGCATATTTGTAAGTGCAAATGTGTAGACATGTGGTGCACTTACAGTAAAAGCAGTCGTTAACTACCCACCATGATTATCATGGCCCGAACCCTGTGTACTAGGGATAATAATAATAAAATAAAGAGTAGAATTGCAGTGTTGTCTTGGAAACAATCTGTGACAATGGAAAATAAAGAAAAACAATTTGATTAATGAAAGTTTATTGAATAACACTCTCTCTTTTACATATAGTAATAGCAGAAACTTCAGATCTCTCAAACTTACCTTGGCAACAGTACAATGATGTAGACATAAACATGCTCCAAATATAGCAACTTTTTACCATAACAATAATTCTCTCTTAATATCCAACCAACAAATATGACAAATTGAAAAGGAATTTAAAAAAAAAATATCACATAATAAATTTTGTTCCAATGGTATAACGGCATAAAAAAAATCACAGTTTTCCAACATAAGTAACATGTTATTTTGGTATAAAGAGGGGGGCACAAACCAACAAAACAATAATATTAGTAAATAAAAAAGGGTATATATATGTAAATATGTCTGTTATATATATATATGTAGTATAATATGGTGTGTCATGTGTAGTTATAGAATGCTAAATATAGGAAGATATGTAAATAGATATATAAGAGTAGATAGATAAAGGATAGTAGACATGGAGGGATTGTACAATAGGGGTCAAGCAATGAGGAAATCACGAAGACAAGCAAGATATACATACAGTCTCTTAAAACGTGCAAATATTATTCAATAGCCAAATGACATCTACAAGTTGGAGGGGAAAGGTCATCTCGATATGTAGGATAAACAAGAGAGGAAGGATTTTAAGTGAATGAGAATAGTGCAATGGAGAAAAGAGCAACCATCTACAACAGATATCTAGAGGGTGGGGGTGTCCTCATGGATGTAAGGACTGGCAGGGGAGCCAGTGGAGGTGAAAGAGTTGCGACGTCGGGACTCCTCGCTGGTGATGAAGTTGAGCAAGTCAATCCTGGTCAGCAGGCCGATGATAATCTGCTTAGTCTCCAGGGTGTCCTTCTTCACAACTGCACCACACATCCCAATGGTACTGTAGCTGCACAGGTACATAATGTTGATACATTTACTAGAATGGGGGTCGGTGGGAGGATGGTTTGAACCGTTGCTTTTCGACTGCTACCACCCAGGTTCGATTCCTGCATTGGGCATTTTTTTCTGATTTAAAAAATATGCTCCAATGGCCCCTGATTCTTGCAAAAGTCCAACCCTACCAGCGAATGCAAGTAACCAAATGGGGCTCTGGCACATTTATAAGTGCAAAGTCGAATTGCTTTTCACATGTGTGTAGACATGTGGTGCACTTACAGTAAAAGCAGTCACCTACTTCTACCCACCATGATTATCATGGCCTGTACCTCGTGTACTAGGGATAAGCAAAAAAAAAAAACATTTACTAGAAGCTGCTGATGCACTAGAGAAAAAAGGCACAAAAGAACCCTTGCCACAGAAAAATAAACTTACTTTTAAAGAAATAGAAACAGTAGCCAAAACAAAAATAAATAAGAACTGTAGGATCCCACCTAAGCACAGTTGGTACAGTGGCATGGACTCAGGAGGAGCTCTGAACCTCAGACAGCATCAAACAACACGAACAAGATTTAGAACGGGCCATCTCAAGCCATTGAAGATAGAAAATAATAACAAAATCTACCCCACTTGCCCAAAATGTAACTTGGCACCTGCAGCTCCAGAACACATTTTGGCTTGCATTAGATGCACTAAACAGGATCTTTGGGAGAGGCTGCTGCTTATCATAAAACAGCTCGAGGAGCATGAACTCATGGAATTTGTGTAATCTTTACACAAGGGGATAAGAAACAACAACATTTACTAGAGTGATATTTGAAGTGCAAAGTCGAACTGCTTTACACATGTGTAGACATGTGGTGCACTTACAGTAGAAGCAGTCGCCTAATTCTACCCACCATGATTATCATGGCCTGTACCACATGTACTAGGGATAAGCAAAAAAAAAACTAGGGCATTATTGATAACAGTCTGATAACAATAGGAATGCTTGCTTTTACTGACACTTCATGTATAAGTTGCTTATTTGAATGGTCCCAATAACTAGAGAAGCTTACATCCTGAAAGAAAACATTATATAGAAGGTAATAAGACCAAATCCAAATAAATAAATAGTGTGTGACGTTTCGGTAA
The DNA here is from genome assembly GCA_030710605.1 of Cordylochernes scorpioides. Classification (NCBI taxonomy): domain Eukaryota; kingdom Metazoa; phylum Arthropoda; class Arachnida; order Pseudoscorpiones; family Chernetidae; genus Cordylochernes; species Cordylochernes scorpioides. The sequence goes on along the minus strand of CP092874.1, from coordinate 64,501,228 downwards.
CAGCATTGTTACCATCTTCAGACAAAAGTACTGAAGTACAAAAGTCATTCAATACTTTTGTCTGAAGATGGTAACAACGCTGTTACAGAAACGTCACACATTTATTTATTTGGATTTGGTCTTATTATCTTGTGTTTATAATCTATAATCCAAATTGTGCCTTAACATTATATAGAAGGGTAAAAATAACATGTCTACCAAGAAAGGCTCACAAATCTGCAAGAGTTAAAAAGTATATCAAAGAGCAGGTGGGCCTTACATAGTTTCTGGTCATGAACCACGATGGCAAAATGGGCCTTGTCCAGGATTCGAGACAACTTGCCCAAGGTGGTGTCCAGGGTCACCTGCACACAGTATGGTCAAGAGATGATCCTCAGAGCAGGTATCGAGCAAAAACTTCCATTTGATCACTTCATATTGAAAGCTGAACTCTTCAAACTTCTGTTCTTGTTACCTGAGCTGGCCATATGATCTTTAATATTCATAGTAGTTTCAATTAGGAATTATGACCCGGAATACAGTCTCTAATGGTGAAAATAATTATGTTTCTGCAATAGCTTGTAATCTGCATGTCTATTTGGAATAGACACAAGGTAATAATCTATAATCCAAATTGTGCCTTATTATTTGGAATAGAATTTTTACTTCACGCTGTCCCTGATTACATAATCAAACTGATATCTACATTGAAGTTTGAGGATGTTTGGTAGAGAATCATGTGAAAATAATGATTGGTAAGGAAACATGTGAAAACAGAGAGTGATGGGTAAAGAAGCACGTGGAGAGAAGATAATTGGTAAAGAAACATGTGGAGACAGAGGGTAATATGTAAAGAAGAACATGGAGTAAGAGGGTAATATGTAAAGAAGCATGTGGAAACAGAGAGGAATTGGTAAAGAAACATGTGAAGACATAGAGTGATATGTAAAGAAGCAGGTGTAGACAGGGTAATATGTAAAGAAGCACGTGGAGAGAAGATAATTGGTAAAGAAACATGTGGAGACAGAGAATAATATGTAAAGAATATAATAAATAAAGAAGCATGTGGAGACAGAGGGTGACAGGTAAAGAAGCATGTGGAGACAGAGGGTGACAGGTAAAGAAGCAGGTGTAGACAGGGTAATATGTAAAGAAGCACATGTGGAGACAGACCTTGTCAAACTGTGTGTAAAGGATGGAGGACACTGGCTGCTGAGCTGTGGCCTTGCCTGCCAGGATCTTGGACATGAGGTTGCCCAGGGTCACCATGCCCTGAATGGTCCTGTCACACAGAGTCCTTCAGTCTGGAGAGATCACATCTGGTGGCACAAGTAGGTGGAGTGGCAAAACCCCAATCTGCTAGTGTACAAGTTAATAGAAAGGAATGCTACAAGTTATTGTGAGGAAGTAACAACTTATTTTACTATTTAGCAATGGCTATATAGCCTAAAGCTATACGCTTGTTACCTTGTGTATTGTGTAGTTTTATTCAATGTGTGCGAGAGAGCCTTTGACTTAACTGAAATATCCACCTATAGGATGAGTAGAAGAATAGAACAAGAGATCTCTATGGAGGATATAGAACTTGTAGAAAAAGTAGAGTCCCTGGTATGATGGTTTGAAATATCAAATTTACATAACCTATGTTTTGAGAAGTTTATTTTTAAAATAATAAAGAATGTTAAGGTACAATTTAAATTACAGATTTGAACCAAAAGGTAACAAGACTAAATCGAAATTATTGAAATGTTTGCGACGCTTTGGTAAAACAGCATTGTTTCCATCATCAGAGAAAAAAAATATTAACTTGATTTAGTACTTTGTATGATGATTGTAACAATGCTGTTACAGAAACATTACAAAAATTTCAATATTTTGGTCTTGTTACCTTTTAATAATAAATTACTTCAATGACTCCCAACACATGGATGAGTGGGCACTCTCCCCATCATGTACAATGTAGAAGTGCAGGCTTCAACCCGTGTACTTACTGTACCTGCCATGGTGAGTGCCACTGTGTGTTCTTGGGATTAGCAGCAACAACACATGGATGAGTGGGCACTCTCCCCATCATGTACAATGTAGAAGTGCAGGCTTCAACCCGTGTACTTACTGTACCTGCCATGGTGAGTGCCACTGTGTGTTCTTGGGATTAGCAGCAACAACACATGGATGAGTGGGCACTCTCCCCATCATGTACAATGTAGAAGTGCAGGCTTCAACCCGTGTACTTACTGTACCTGCCATGGTGAGTGCCACTGTGTGTTCTTGGGATTAGCAGCAACAACACAGGGATGAGTGGGCACTCTCCCCATCATGTACAATGTAGAAGTGCAGGCTTCAACCCGTGTACTTACTGTACCTGCCATGGTGAGTGCCACTGTGTGTTCTTGGGATTAGCAGCAACAACACAGGGATGAGTGGGCACTCTCCCCATCATGTACAATGTAGAAGTGCAGGCTTCAACCCGTGTACTTACTGTACCTGCCATGGTGAGTGCCACAGTGTGTTCTTGGGATTAGCAGCAACAACACAGGGATGAGTGGGCACTCTCCCCATCATGTACAATGTAGAAGTGCAGGCTTCAACCCGTGTACTTACTGTACCTGCCATGGTGAGTGCCACAGTGTGTTCTTGGGATTAGCAGCAACAACACAGGGCATTGATGCAGTTTAAAGAAAAATATTATTTCTTTTATATACTGATAAGGTTGTCCACTAATACAGTTTTTTTAGAGCTAGTCATGCTTTATTTCACACCAAATTTTGAATTCCTCCAATCTTCCTGAACAAGTTGACACAGGAGTGTTGTAGAGAATGGTGTCCACTACAAGGAACTAACTAAGCTAGGTAGGCATGTACCCACCCATCCTCATCCACCACGGGCAGCTGGTCATAGCCTTCCTTATCCATGATGTCAATGGCATCCTGGCAGGCCAGGTTGGGCAGTATGGTCACTGGAGCGTGGAGGTTCAGGCTCACCATCTTCATGTTCCACCACCTGTCACAGAATCCTCCACAGTTGAAACAAGCCCACTCAGCATCTATTTTCAGATATTTTAAATGCAGAAATACATAATTCATTCATTAATGATATTTTAAGAAAGTGCCATCAAATAATGATAAAAGGCACAATAAGTTAAGAATCCCATTTATTTATAATAAGTTGGCCAGATAAGTTTATATACCATGGCTCATCCCAAGGTAAGCTTTATTCTGAAGTAAAATATACAACTTAGCTGTTTATGATGTCCTTTTTTCTACAGATGAAATAACTTATTTATTTGAGGTGCTTTCTATTCTAAAGGAATGCCACAAACTTTATATCTTCAAGAATCTCAGGAGGGGGTGAGGGGTCGGTTGAAGGATGGTCTAGACCGTTGGTTTTCGACCGCTACAACCCAGGTTCGATTCCCGTATTGGGCACTTTTTTCTGTGTGTTCTTGGGATTAGCAGCAACAACACAGGGATGAGTGGGCACTCTCCCCATCATGTACAATGTAGAAGTGCAGGCTTCAACCCGTGTACTTACTGTACCTGCCATGGTGAGTGCCACTGTGTGTTCTTGGGATTAGCAGCAACAACACAGGGATGAGTGGGCACTCTCCCCATCATGTACAATGTAGAAGTGCAGGCTTCAGTGCTTTAATGGCCCCCGATTCTTGCAAAAGTCCAACCACACCAGCGAGTGCAAGTAACCAAACGGGGCTCTGGCACATTTATAAGTGCAAAGTCGAATTGCTTTTCACATGTGTAGACATGTGGTGCACTTACAGTAAAAACAGTTGCCTACATCTACCCATCATAATTATCATGGCCTGTACAACGTGTACTAGGGATAAGCAAAAAATAAAAAGAATCTCGGATTTAGATTTGTGAATTGTCAAACAATGAAATGGGTTAAAATATATATATATTTTTTTTATTTATCCCAAGTACAAGTGGTACAGGCCATGATAATCATGGTGGTTAGTTAACGACTACTTTTACTGTAAATGCACCACATGTCTACACATGTGAGAAGCAGTTCGACTTTTTGCACTTACAAAGGGTTTAAAGTATAAAGACTAGAAGTATTCCGGCCTCAAGAGCAATGTTTCAATAGAATGAATATTTGAATTAAGCATAATGTAGCTTTAAAAAAAAATGGTTATGAATAAAAGTAGGTAATTCTAAAAACCTTATAATGTTCCATTCACTCCCTAACATGGTCATAGTTTGATAACAGAATAGCACAGAGTAGTGGTGCCTTGTGTGACAACCCCATTTGTACCTCTATGCTGTGTAACTGTAGAACTGTGTCTCTACAGTGTCTGAGTTACAAAGGTGTATCAAACACCTACACATACATATACACTCATAGACAAAACTTAAGAAGTGGAAAGTTTTGGATGTTGCCAGTTATATATATTTTTAAAGGAGACAGAAACAATTTTGTTCACACTTGGTTATCTAGTGCGTCTTCAATAAAGATCACTATGTATCAAACAACAGCAGCATTGTTAAAAGAGGAGTAGACCTCTTTAAAAATCCTGACTTCAACTGACCCAGTTGATAGACCTCAGAGAGGGTCCCACTCCAGGGATTACAGAGGAGCTGCGTCTGCACTCATGTTACAGTTGGCAGCAAAGGCGTCTGTTTCCATGTTAGGAACGGCCTCAAACTACAGGTAAAGTCAGACTTTCACCAAAGTGTGCCTGGATCATGGTGCCACGATCAATGAAAGCTACAACCCATTTCATGAGATCAGATGTCCATGAGTGTACATATCTACATTATAAAGATGAAGTACTATAAAACCTTACCAGTGCTTGGCCGCCATCTCAGAGTTGATATCGATGAAGTCCCGCTCCGCCATCCAGTTGTCATTGAGGAATTTGGTCATGTAGTTGCGGACACCATCAGGTAAGATTGCTACGCAGCGCTGGCCGGGCTTCAGTTTTTTAGCCATCTTCACTGCAGCTGCCATTGCACTGCCACTGCTGCCACCTGCGCCCACCGTGTAAGGTTTAGGTCAGGATCCACAGGTCCATACCTTGCACAAGAAATTCCTCCACACTACTAAATACCTGATAGCAGCTAAAGCCTAGAGTGATGATGATACTGTGATCTGATGGTGGGAGAGCAGAACAATGACTTTAACAAAGAAGTGATCCAAATCACCAATTAGGGCCACTGGGTGATAGTGGTTGATAAAGTGGTAAATATGATAAGGCACAATTTGGATTATCTATATATATAAAATTGAATGTCTGTTTGTTTGTACTCTATAAATTCAAAAACCATACATCCAATCGCCGTGAAATTTTGGGATATTATTAGGTATATCACCGGGAAGGTTTTTGAAAAATAATTTCATGAATATCTTGAATATCCTTAGAGTTATTTGCAGATTTGTAGATTTAACTCGCAAGCAGCGCCCCCATTGTGAAGATGATAACAAGTTTTCTTATCACCAAGTTTGTTATCTTAAATATTATTTATCAAAAGTAAGATTATCTCAGGATGACACGGCAATGTGACACGGGAAAAAATGTTCACTAGATAAAACTATGATTTTCTATATGATATAAAAAGCCAACAATGAAGAGTGAATGTAATATAAAAAGCCAACAATGAAGAATGAATGTTCACTTTATCGAGAGATTCAAATTTACGAGTTTCAAATTATCAAAATATATCTTTTTTATTTTTTAATAAGTTTTTAGAGAATTGTTTTAACAAATGTTCGCTAGACAAACCTTTACTCGGGTAAAACCCCGGGCGAAGCCGAGTACGTTTTATAAGTTTAAAGATAATTGTTTTAACAAATGTTCGTTAGACAAACATTCACTCGGGTAAAACCCGGGCGAAGCCGGGCACATCCGCTAGTAGATTATAAACACAAGGTAATAAGACCTAATCCAAATAAATAAATAGTGTGTGACGTTTCAGTAACAGCGTTGTTACCATCTTCAGACAAAAGTACTGAATGTTACTAAATTAGAACTAAATAATGTACTTTTGTCTGAAGAGGGTATCACCCCTGTTACCGAAACGTCACACACTATTTATTTATTTGGATTTGGTGTTATTTACCTTGTGTTTAAGATCTTGTGATTTTAAATAGAAGTGTGAAAAATTATTGTAGTGAGGTTGAATAAATTGTACTAGAAGTGTTTGTGTGGGTTGTTGGATCAATAAATAAGGTTATATCTAGTTTAACATTTAAAACTAATTGCAAGTAAATTATCTATCCATTGGTAGGTTTTAATTCCTTTTCTGGCTATATAAGTCTGATTATCCAAGCTGTTAGAACTGAGGTACACAACTTCCAGTATTGTGGATGTTTGAATATCAACCCTCCGCCAAGTCCAACTCTGACATTTGGTGTACATCCACCAGGATAGCAAATAGGAAAGAAATGTATTTACCACAGAGTAATCCTTCCTTCCGGATGAGCTCCCTGGACATCAAGAGTGACTCCTTATCCTTGGACTTGTACCAGGTATCCACCACCTATACACACAGGGTTATGTACTCTTCTACCTAATATTCAATAAGGTAGTGTAGTTTCTATTAAAAGAGATTGTATGCTACTGTTATATATTTGTATAATATTATTACAGAATTATCATAAGAACTAAAAACATGAATATCTCACGCTATATATTGATTACATTACACCACAACAACACTCCAGTCCTTGGTCAAAACCATATATACATATTATATATTACAGTTACTATATTGTAGTCTGCTAACGAGTGGTACTTCCAGGTCTTCAGACCAACAGCAGGTGCACCCTTCTTTCCTTCTCCCCTAATGGAGATTGTTTAATCGACTTGAGGAATAAGCAACAACACTATATTGTATCAAAGTATTTATTATATTTATTGTGAGGCTGATCTAATTCTGATTATCCAAGTGTTTATGGAACTCCGTCTTTGCCGGTCCCAAGCCCGGATGAAAAAGGAGAAGGAGGAGCAGTAACAAGCTCACTAAAAATCCTGGGCTCAGCTGGCCCGGCTGATAATACCCTATAAAGGCTTCTAATTCAGGGATACAGGATGAGCAGCTTTTGTACTCCATGTTAGGAGTGGCTGCACATGGCGTCTGTTCCTCATGTCAGAGGCGGCCATTTCTTTTAGAGCTAAGTCGGCCTGCCACTGAGTAGTGCTCCCAGTCTTAATGAAAAAGGCAGATGCATTCTACTTCACCCAATCATTATCTCAAATTTTACAAGCTTGATACCCTAATATGATTGAGAGTGGAGATAAGAAAGAAGAAGAAGTGTTTATGGTGATACATCAGATTGTATCGTTCTGTGTTTTCCCCACTGTTAGGTGTCCCAGAATGTCATCTCTGGTCAGATGGTGATACTAGACTAGTGTAAATACCATCCTTCCATCATTGCATTTGTTACAAAATCTACACTTGGGTAGAATCCATATTGTAAATATGTGCTCCTGCCTTCTTCCCATAAACACCATCTGGTTTTGACATCTATTTTGATGGAAGAAGTAACATTTACTTTTATAGATCAATATCATCCCAACAATGCTATTATCTATTTTATCTTGATAGAAAAAAAAGCCTTTATATTTCATAATCTTGTCCAATTTAATTATTGTGTTCCAACCAAGGGCTACTTTTTACTTCCTCTAAGCAATCTTACCAATCCTATTGGTCCTAAGAATATGAAGCTAATATCAACTATTATGATGCATTAGCGCGCCATCTGTTATCAAAATTAGAAATTATTATAGACGCGTATGATTCTTTTTAAAACTAAACAATTTCTACTGTCAACACTGCAATGGAAAAATTAAAGGGAGGGCCTTTTAATTTTTTTTATTGTAGTATGGACAGTAGAAATTGTTTAGTTTTAAAAAGAATCATATGCGTCTATAATAATTTTGAATTTTGATAATATCAACTATATCATTCTTGATGAATTTCGCACCAATTTATATATTCAATGTAGATATTATTTTTTCGATCACTGATATTTGATTTTATTCCAAAAATTTTATTTTCTCTATTTTATATCTCACTTATATTTTTAGGTCATCCTTGCTTTCTGTTAATAGTATGATGGCATCAGAGAAAAGTGTTTATTTTGTAGATTTTACCAGGTCCACATTTCAAACGTTCAAATTATTTTACTTATCTCTTTTCTGAGAGTCCATGAGCTCTTCAAATGATTGAGAATTACTAGAGAAACCTGCTTTTTACATGTGTAGACATGTGGTGCACTTACAGTAAAAGCAGTCGTCTATTTCTACCCACCATGATTATCAGGGCCTGTACCACGTGTACTAGGGATAAGCAAAAAAAACTAGAGAAACAAAGCAACTAAGGTTGATTTCCACACATGGGCCAATCTACAGAACATGGTGTAGCAAGACTTACACTCCTGTCCAACACTTTCGGGACAAAGTCATAGCCGATCCCCTCCACCTCGTAGAACGTGGTGTCCGACTCATTCTTGAACTCCGGCAGGGCAAGGATTGAGCCATAGGGGTCCACACCAACAATCTGGGACAACAGATCAGCCCTTGTTACTAAGACTTTGGAAAATAATTCATTTGGAGATTGGCTAGATGTACATAATGCTAACATATGCACATCATTTTTGTTCCATAGAGAAAGTCGAAAAAAGATTAGATTTTTCACAAAGGAAGAAAATGGTGAAACATGAAATGGACAAAAAAAACTAAAGAGATAGACCTTTATTCACTTGACTAAAGACAAAGTGGCACTTGGTGACATTCAGTCTGAAGCAAATAGAACAGCCAGTCAGAGGGTGGTTTTTAACATTTATAATTAGCTGGATGGAATTATCCTTGAAGATAAACACAAGGTAATACGACCAAATCGAAATAAATAAAGTGTGTGACATTTCAGTAACAGCGTTGTTACCAAAACGTCACACACTTTTTTTTTTTTTTGGATTTGGTTTTATTACCTTGTGTTTATAATCTATAATCCTAATTGTGCTTTATCACCCTTTAAGGTATTGTGAGAATTAGACTAATACGAGGATATATATAACACAATAAACACATTATTTCAACAGTGATATAAAAAGAAAGAAAATGTCATTTTGTCCTCTCTCAATTCATTGGACTTGATCTAAATGTTGGCCACCTATATAGATGTGGAAAAGAAACAAAATGGTTGGAGCGATAAAAGTTTTGATAATTTTTTCAATGAGGCTCATTTATAGATGATTGTGAAATGTGATATTTCAACATAAAATTAAGCATCATATTCTTTTTTATGTGTGTTTACAAATTTCAAGTTCTAAATGTAATATACAGTTAAACCTATCTATAACGCCCCCTCTAAATAGCGCCTTCCTCTCTATAGCACCCGATTTTAAACATTAAAATGTAAACATTTTACATTAAAAGTGACCTGTTATGGCACCCTCTCTCTATAGTACCCTATTTTGGTGAGTCCCAAGAGGGGTTGCTATAGAAATGTTTCCTATAGAAACACAAGGTAAAAAGACCAAAATTTCAAATTTGTTTCTAATCTATAATCCAAATTGGACTTTATCATAAAAAGCGTGAAATCATAAGGGTAAAGGTTTATTTCATTATCATTCATTGTATGTCCCTTAACTTTATCACACATGGTGTATTTAGTTCCAAAACAATACCTAGTTACATATCAATGCATAAATGGTGCTATGCAAATAGAGTTAAACCTGTCTATAGCGCCCCCTCTTGGGACTTACCAAAATAGGGTGCTATCGAGAGGGAGTGCTATAGACAGGTCACTTTTAATGTACAGTTAAACCTGTCTATAGGGCCCCCTCTTGGGACTCACCAAAATAGGGGGCTATAGAGAGGGAGTGCTATAGACAGGTCACTTTTAATGTACAGTTAAACCTGTCTATAGCGCCCCCTCTTGGGACTCACCAAAATAGGGTGCTATAGAGAGGGAGTGCTATAGACAGGTCACTTTTAATGTAAATCGCATTGTACTACGTATTTAAAATTGGGTGCTATAAAGAGGGAGGCGCTATTTAGAGGGGGCGCTATAGATAGGTTTAACTGTATAACACCATGAATAGAAATAAGAATCTTCTGAAATAATATCCTGTATATAACCAGATATCAATATTTTACTGGAAGTAAGTCCTACCTCGCAGTCTGGCAACTTCTCCTTGATCTTGCGGCCAATTCCAGAGATGGTGCCTCCGGTTCCGGCTCCCAGGACAATCATGTCCACCTGGCCATCCAACTGGTCCAGGATTTCTTCAGCAGTTCCCTCGTAGTGAGCCATGGGATTGCCAGGGTTACGGTACTGCAACATACATCCTGTTGTTGTTTCTTATCCCCTTGTGTAAAGATTACACAAATTCCATGAATGCATGCTCCTCGAGCTGTTTTATGATAAGCAGCAGCCTCTCCCAAAGGTCCTGTTTAGTACATCTGATGCAAGCCAAAATGTGTTCTGGAGCTGCCAAGCTACACATCCATCCATACACATACATCCTTGTTTATTGTAGTCACAGGGGTTCAAGGTATTATTATGTTACTAATTCTATATACAGTAGAACCTCCCTTTACCAGACACCCACTAGTAGACACCTCTCCACAAAGGACAGTTTTCATTTGCAAAATTACCAATTTTACTATTTAGCAACTCTCCGATAAGAGGAGACCTCTACCTAAAGGACACTTTGGCTCTGCAATTAGGTGTTGTCCTTTACAGGGAGCTTATACTATATATTTGAAGGCATATCTGTTAATTTATAAAGACAAATTAATCCCTATTTTCTGAAAAGAAAAGGACAATTCATATTTAAATCTTTAGATAATAAAAAAGGCATCTATTGGATTGAATAAATATTTTTATTCAATCAATCCAATATATGCCTTTTTATTATCCAATAATCCTAACTTGTGTGCCCCTTACTACAAATGAAAAAATATTGGGAGGGCCTGGCTCATCTTAGTAGTCAACCTTCCAAGCAATTTTGACATTTTATACCTTGGAAATATATGTAATGTATACAACAACTTTCAGCAAATTAATACACAAAAACTCATGTCTGTGTAAAATTCTCAAAGTATAAATTCTAAAACTCCTATATATACAGCAGAACCTCCCTTTAGTGGACACCCTGCTAACAGACACCTCTCCACAAAGGACAGTTTTCATTTACAAAATTACCATTTTTACAATTTAGCAACTCTCAGGTAAGAAGACACCTCTCCCTAAAGGACACTTTGGCTCTACAATTAGGTGTTGTCCTTTACAGGGAGGTTGTACTGTATTACATGTTAAGTAAGAGATTTGGGGGAAAGATTCAATTCAAAGGATAGCAAGACTAATACAAGGGGGGATCAATAAATAAGGTGAATTATCTTATTCCTTTAAAATTAAAAAAGCAAAAATAATTTAAACCACAGAATATTAAAATATAACATCGAGAGACTTATTTAAGGTGTTCTGTTCTTTTTTCCAACGCGCGGCGCGAGACTTATAAATAAACTAAAATGGAAGCTCCCTTGAAGGATTGCACCACGCTTGAACAACGTGCAGTTATTCGTTTCTTGAATGCAGAAGGTATTCAAACATCTCAAATATGCCAAAGAATAAAAAATATCTATGGTGAGTCTTGTTTGTCTCAAAAAAACATTTATAAATGGGTTAACGAGTTCAAAAATGGACGAATTACATGTACCGATATTGAGCGACCTGGACGATCAAGTGTTACAGCGACGCCAAGCACGATAAATGCGGTTGAAAACTTAATTTTGGAGGATAGAAAAATATCCATTTTTACTATAGCCGACAATTTGAATATAAGCTATGGAACTGTGCACACCATTATTAAAGAACAATTACAATTTAGAAAAATATGCTGCAGATGGATTCCACATTTCCTTAATTTGGACCAAAAACTTAAAATAATGTAAAACTGTATCTACAATCATTAAATTAGGTTTTGAAATTTTAGAACATCCTGCATATAGTCCAGACCTAGCCCCCTCTGACTATTTCCTTTTTGGACTACTAAAGAAGGAGTTAAAGGGAAAGCAATTTGACTCGGATGAAGATGTCCAGAAAATGATGCAAGATTTTTTCACACGCTTCCTAAGAGTGCCTATAAAGAGGGTATTTACGAGTTGCCAGAAGGAGACGATGTATAGAAAGCCAAGGTGATTATTTTGAATAAATCAAGTCCTAATTTTTAATATCGTTCTTATTTTTTTTAATAAATTATAATTCACCTTATTTATTGATCCCACCTTGTAGTTGAGCAGCTATATGTACAATCTATATGTAGTGTATTTATGGTGCAACGTTTCTTTTTGAAAGTTTATGCTGTAATAATAGGAAGGCCTGACTCACACCCGATATTGCTATTGTTACAGTATAAAATGTTTTCATCACAAACATTAATGTTATAAATAGCTTTTACATGTTTTATACAGATGGTGCACTAATGTATCACATTTATAAACAGTAGAACAACCTCCCTGTAAAGGACACCTAATTCCAGAGCCAAAGTGTCCTTTAGGGAGAGGTGTACTCTTACTGGAGAGTTGATAAATTGTAAAAATGGTAATTTTTCAAATGAAAACTGTCCTTTGTGGAGAGGTGTCCGCTAAAGGTAGGTTCTACTGTATCTATTTATTTAACGTGTACATATAATTTAAAAATTTATTATTTCTGTTAGTGTCCATTAGGCACAGTTCAACTTTTGTTAACTCTATGGACAAATATTCTCCAATTTATCTGTTAGTGACCATCTAACAGCTGATCTAGTGACCTTACAATAGCTCTTTTGACCCCTTCCAGCCAACTCAATGGAGATCTTCCTATCTTTCTTCTTCCTTCAATCTTTCCCAACATCAATGTTTTTTCTAATCCATTTGCTCTCATTATGTATCCGAAGTAGGTCAATCTTTATTGCATATTTGGAATTCTAGGGATCTACCAGAATTCATTCCATTTAAGATTAAAATATTTGTCCATTTATCTGTCCATGGAACTTCAATCAGCTTTGTGTGTCCACATTTTATAATCTTTAATTATTTTTCTTTCATCTAAGAGTTAAGCTCTCATAATTTTATAAATACAATACAGTAGAACCTCCCTTTTGCGGACACCCCGCTAGAAGACATCTATCTATAAAAAGACAGTTTTCATTTTCAAAATTACCATTTTTACAATTTAGCAACTCTCCGGTAAGAGGACACCTCTCCCTAAAGGACACTTTGGATTTGAAATTAGGTGTCCATTAGAGGGAAGTTCTACTGTACAACAATTAAAAGGTCTGGTAAGTGAAATTGTAAAAAAAAACTTTGACAGGAATATCTCCTCCTCTATGACACTACCAGGTAGGCCCCAAGTAAACAATTGGATAAATCCCCAGCCCAGGGGGTGACACAGTTGTTACAAAGTTCTCCTTTATCTCTGCATAGTCAGCTGAGGTGATGCAACAATGGAGTAGGTGTGTTATCATCATAGTATCTACAGCTGGCAAACTTATCTACGTGGGGTACAACTGCTCACAACTCACTCACTTCCCATTTATTTCCTTATGTGTAACACAGAATAACACTTCATCATTGTAAAAAATGGAGTAGGGTTCTTGTAGTGTAAGAAGAGATCATCTAGCAGAGCGGGGGCCATCTAGCAGAGAAGTGGTAATATATAAGAGCAGGGGCCATCTAGCAAGTAGCTGTAATCTCTCTAGAAGTGTAGGGGCCATCTAGCAGAGAAGTGGTAATATATAAGAGCAGGGGCCATCTAGCAAGTAGCTGTAATCTCTCTAGAAGTGTAGGGGCCATCTAGCAAGTAGCTGTAATCTCTCTAGAAGTGTAGGGGCCATCTAGCAAGTAGCTGTAATCTCTCTAGAAGTGTAGGGGCCATCTAGCAAGTAGCTGTAATCTCTCTAGAAGTGTAGGGCCATCTAGCAGTGCAGTGGTTACCTGGTCCAGAATGATTGCGTTGGGAATCTCGGCACAGAGTCGCTGGGCCACACTGATGTGGGATTCTGGGGCATCGAAGCGGGCGCTGGTTGGAGTTCTGACAATCTCCGCGCTCAGGGCTCTCAGCACGTCCACCTTCTCTGAGCTCATCTTCTCTGGCATTACAATGATGCAGCGGTAGCCCTTGACAGCTGCGGCCAGGGCCAGTCCGATTCCTGCACATTGACACAATGGTGGTACACACGTGGCAGAGCCAGAACAATGTACCAGTGTTCCCGGATGTGGGCTCGATCAAGACAGAGCCAGAACAATGTACCAGTGTTCCCGGATATGGGCTCGATCAAGACAGAGCCAGAACAATGTACCAGTGTTCCCGGATGTGGGCTCGATCAAGACAGAGCCAGAACAATGTACCAGTGTTCCCAGATGTGGGCTCAATCAAGACAGAGCCAGAACAATGTACCAGTGTTCCCAGATGTGTGCTCAATCAAGACAGAGCCAGAACAACGTACCAGTGTTCCCAGATGTGGGCTCAATCAAGACAGAACCAGAACAATGTACCAGTGTTCCAAAATGTGGACTCAATCAAGACAGAGCCAGAACAACGTACCAGTGTTCCCAGATGTGGGCTCAATCAAGACAGAACCAGAACAACGTACCAGTGTTCCCAGATGTGGGCTCAATCAAGACAGAGCCAGAACAATGTACCAGTGTTCCCGGATGTGGGCTCGATCAAAACAGAGCCAGAACAATGTACCAGTGTTCCCAGATGTGGGCTCAATCAAGACAGAACCAGAACAACGTACCAGTGTTCCCAGATATGGGCTCAATCAAGACAGAGCCAGAACAACGTACCAGTGTTCCCGGATGTGGGCTCGATCAAGACAGAGCCAGAACAATGTACCAGTGTTCCCAGATGAGGGCTCAATCAAGACAGAGCCAGAACAACGTACCAGTGTTCCCAGATGTGGGCTCAATCAAGACAGAGCCAGAACAAAGTACCAGTGTTCCCGGATGTGGGATGGATCAAGACAGAGCCAGAACAATGTACCAGTGTTCCCAGATGTGGGCTCAATCAAGACAGAGCCAGAACAATGTACCAGTGTTCCCAGATGTGTGCTCATTCAAGACAGAGCCAGAATAACGTACCAGTGTTCCCAGATGTGGGCTCAATCAAGGCAGAGCCAGAACAACGTACCAGTGTTCCCAGATGTGGGCTCAATCAAGACAGAACCAGAACAACGTACCAGTGTTCCCAGATGTGGGCTCAATCAAGACAGAGCCAGAACAACGTACCAGTGTTCCCGGATGTGGGCTCGATCAAGACAGAGCCAGAACAACGTACCAGTGTTCCCAGATGTGGGCTCAATCAAGACAGAGCCAGAACAACGTACCAGTGTTCCCAGATGTGGGCTCAATCAAGACAGAGCCAGAACAACGTACCAGTGTTCCCAGATGTGGGCTCAATCAAGACAGAGCCAGAACAATGTACCAGTGTTCCCAGATGTGGGCTCAATCAAGACAGAGCCAGAACAATGTACCAGTGTTCCTAAATGTGGGCTCAATCAAGACAGAGCCAGAACAACGTACTAGTGTTCCCAGATGTGGGCTCAATCAAGACAGAGCCAGAACAATGTACCAGTGTTCCCAGATGTGGGCTCAATCAAGACAGAGCCAGAACAATAAACCAGTGTTCCCAGATGTGTGCTCAATCAAGACAGAGCCAGAACAATGTACCAGTGTTCCCAGATGTGTGCTCAATCAAGACAGAGCCAGAACAATGTACCAGTGTTCCCAGATGTGGGCTCAATCAAGACAGAGCCAGAACAATGTACCAGTGTTCCCAGATGTGGGCTCAATCAAGACAGAGCCAGAACAATGTACCAGTGTTCCCAGATGTGT
Source organism: Cordylochernes scorpioides (assembly GCA_030710605.1). Classification (NCBI taxonomy): domain Eukaryota; kingdom Metazoa; phylum Arthropoda; class Arachnida; order Pseudoscorpiones; family Chernetidae; genus Cordylochernes; species Cordylochernes scorpioides. The sequence continues at coordinate 64,485,405 of CP092874.1, read as the reverse complement.
GCTCAATCAAGACAGAGCCAGAACAATGTACCAGTGTTCCTAAATATGGCCTCAATCAAGACAGAGCCAGAACAATGAACCAGTGTTCCCAGATGTGTGCTCAATCAAGACAGAGCCAGAACAATGTACCAGTGTTCCCAGATGTGTGCTCAATCAAGATAGAGCCAGAACAATGTACCAGTGTTCCTAGATATGGGCTAGATCAAGACAGAACCAGAACAATGTACCAGTGTTCCCAGATGTGGACTCAATCAAGACAGAGCCAGAACAACGTACCAGTGTTCCCAGATGTGTGCTCAATCAAGACAGAGCCAGAACAATGTACCAGTGTTCCTAAATGTGGGCTCAATCAAGACAGAGCCAGAACAATGTACCAGTGTTCCCAGATGTGGGCTCAATCAAGTCAGAGCCAGAACAATGTACCAGTGTTCCCAGATGTGGGCTCAATCAAAACAGAGCCAGGAAAATGTACCAGTGTTCCTAAATGTGGGCTCAATCAAGACAGAGCCAGAACAACGTACCAGTGTTCCCGTATGTGGGCTCAATAAAGACAGAGCCAGAACAACGTACCAGTGTTCTCAGATGTGGGCTCGATCAAGACAGAGCCAGAACAACGTACCAGTGTTCCCAGATGTGGGCTCAATCAAGACAGAGCCAGAACAATGTACCAGTGTTCCTAGATATGGGTTAGATCAAGACAGAGCCAGAATAACGTACCAGTGTTCCCAGATGTGTGCTCAATCAAGACAGAGCCAAAACAATGTACCAGTGTTCCCAGATGTGTGCTCAATCAAGACAGAGTCAGAACAATGTACCAGTGTTCCCAGATGTGTGCTCAATCAAGACAGAGCCAGAACAATGTACCAGTGGTCCCAGATGTGGGCTCAATCAAGACAGAGCCAGAACAATGTACCAGTGTTCCCAGATGTGGGCTCAATCAAGACAGAGCCAGAACATTGTACCAGTGTTCCCAGATGTGGGCTCAATCAAGACAGAGCCAGAACAACGTACCAGTGTTCCCAGATGTGGGCTCAATCAAGACAGAGCCAGAACAACGTACCAGTGTTCCCAGATGTGGGCTCAATCAAGACAGAGCCAGAACAACGTACCAGTGTACCCGGATGTGGGCTCAATCAAGACAGAGCCAGAACAATGTACCAGTATTCCCAGATGTGGGCTCAATCAAGACAGAGCCAGAACAATGTACCAGTGTTCCCAGATGTGGGCTCGATCAAGACAGAGCCAGAACAACGTACCAGTGTTCTCAGATGTGGGCTCAATCAAGACAGAGCCAGAACAACGTACCTGGGCTCAATCAAGACAGAGCCAGAACAACGTACCAGTGTTCCCGGATGTGGGCTCAATCAAGACAGAGCCAGAACAACGTACCAGTGTTCCCAGATGTGGGCTCAATCAAGACAGAGCCAGAACAACGTACCAGTGTTCCCGGATGTGGGCTCAATCAAGACAGAGCCAGAACAATGTACCAGTGTTCCCAGATGTAGGCTCGATCAAGACAGAGCCAGAACAACGTACCAGTGTTCCCAGATATGGGCTCGATTAAGGCAGAGCCAGAACAACGTACCAGTGTTCCTGGATGTGCGCTCAATCAATACAGAACCAGAACAACGTACCAGTGTCCCCGGATGTGGGCTCAATAAAGACAGAACCAGGCTTGAGCAGACCGTTTTTCTCTGCATCTTCCACCATTCAGGTTTGTCCTCTTTGCAGGCGAGTTGGGAGCCTCAGACTGCTTCCTTTTGGTTGGAGCAGGAGCAGGCAAGGTGGAGGCAGGCTTCTTGGCAGGGAGAGCAGCAGGAGCAGGAGTGGCGGGCTTGATTGGGTCAGTCTGGGAGCTGGTTTCCTTGCAGGAAGGAGCAGGGCAGGTTTGAGTGCCGCGGCAAGCAGTCTTGGGCTTGTTGACCTCCTCAATTTCGTCCAACTCTGCGAAGGACTCGAGGGTGTCAGTGAGGTTCTCTACTTCGGTAGCGAAGGCCTTGATCATTTCAGTCCGCGAGGCGATGTAGCGGATCAGGTCCTCATGCAGGGATTTCAGGACAGGATGGCCAATGGAGCTCAGGATGCTGCAGTTGCGTGAGATCACCATCTCATATTCCCTCTCCAGGTCGGCGACGTTCACGATGGGCTTGTAGGCCTTCTTTTTCTTCTTGGCAGGATTCATGTATGGGGAGATGTAAAGGCAGCTGGCATGCCTATATAGTAAATTATCAGTGGGCACATTATTATCACTGATGATACGCTGTGCAGTTGCCTTTTGATTTATTTTAATACTAGCGGACGTACCCGACTTCGCCCGAGGTTTTACCCGAGTAAAGGTTTGTCTAACGAACATTTGTTAAAACAATTCTCTATAAACTTATAAAAAAAAAGATATACTTTGATAATTTGAAACTCGTAAATTTGAATCTCTCGATAAAGTGAACATTTTTTCCCGGTCCCTGTGTGCCGTGTCATCCTGAATTTTGTCTTTCATAATTTTCTACATTACAAAATCATCGTTTTATCTAGTGAACATATTTTCCCGGTCCCTTGAAAAATACTCGATAAGTTGAATAAAATCATGGTCGTGAATCTCTCGAAAAAGTGATTATTTTTTCCCGGTCCCTGTGTGCCGTGTCATCCTGAATTTTGTATTTCCTAATTTTCTACATTACAAAATCATCGTTTTATCTACATATTTTCCCGGTCCCTTGAAAAATACTCGATAAGTTGAATAAAATCATGGTCGTTTATGGAAGACTAGACGAATGGCCCAGGCAACGCCCGGGGTTTACCCGAGTGCGAATATATTTTAAAAACGTTGTCTTGGGTGGTCGCTATAGACAGGGTGGTCTGTATAGACAGGTGTATGTATCACACAGCCGATAACAGGGTTGTCTAGGGTGGCCGCTATAGACAGGGTGGTCTGTATAGACATGTGTATGTATCACACTGCTGATAACAGGGTTGCCTGAAGTGGCCGCTATAGACAGGGTGGTCTGTATAGACAGGTGATTGTAACACACTGATGATAACAGGGTTGCCTAAAGTGACCGCTATAGACAGGGTGGTCTGTATAGACAGGTGGATGTATCACACAGCTGATAACAGGGTTGTCTAGAGTGGCCGCTATAGACAGGTGTATGTATCACACAGCTGATAACAGGGTTGTCTAGAATGGCCGCTATATACAGGGTGGTCTGTATAGACAAGTGGATGTATCACACAGCTGATAACAGGGTTGCCTAAAGTGACCGCTATAGACAGGGTGGTCTGTATAGGCAGGTGGATGTATCACACAGCTGATAACAGAGTTGTCTAGAGTGGCCGCTATAGACAGAGTGGTCTGTATAGACAGGTGGATGTAGCACACTGCTGATAACAGGGGTGTCCAGAGTGGCCGCTATAGACAGGGTGGTCTGTATAGACAGGTGGATGTATCACACAGCTGATAACAGGGTTGTCTAGAGTGGCCGCTATAGACAGGTGTATGTATCACACAGCTGATAACAGGGTTGTCTAGAGTGGACGCTGTGTACAGGGTGGCCTGTATAGACAGGTGAATGTATCACACAGCTGATAACAGGGTTGCATAAAGTGACCGCTATAGACAGGGTGGTCTGTATAGACAGGTGGATGTATCACACAGCTGATAACAGGGTTGTCTAGAGTGGCCGCTATAGACAGGGTGGTCTGTATAGACAGGTGGATGTATCACACAGCTGATAACAGGGGAGTCTAGAGTGGCCGCTATAGACAGGGTGGTCTGTATAGACAGGTGGATGTAACACACTGCTGATAACAGGGTTGTCTAGAATGGCCGCTATAGACAGGTGTATGTATCACACAGCTGATAACAGGGTTATCTAGAATGGCCGCTATATACAGGGTGGTCTGTATAGACAGGTGGATGTATCACACAGCTGATAACAGGGGTGTCTAGGGTGGCCGCTATAGACAGGGTGACCTGTATAGACAGGTGGATGTATCACACAGCTGATAACAGGGTTGCCTAAAGTGACCGCTATAGACAGGGTGGTCTGTATAGACAGGTGGATGTATCACACAGCTGATAACAGGGTTGTCTAGAGTGGCCGCTATAGACAGAGTGGTCTGTATAGACAGGTGGATGTAGCACACTGCTGATAACAGGGGTGTCCAGAGTGGCCGCTATAGACAGGGTGGTCTGTATAGACAGGTGGATGTATCACACAGCTGATAACAGGGTTGTCTAGAGTGGCCGCTATAGACCGGTGTATGTATCACACAGCTGATAACAGGGTTGTCTAGAGTGGACGCTGTATACAGGGTGGCCTGTATAGACAGGTGGATGTATCACACAGCTGATAACAGGGTTGCCTAAAGTGACCGCTATAGACAGGGTGGTCTGTATAGACAGGTGGATGTATCACACAGAAGATAACAGGGTTGTCTAGAGTGGCCGCTATAGACAGGGTGGTCTGTATAGACAGGTGGATGTATCACACAGCTGATAACAGGGGAGTCTAGAGTGGCCGCTATAGACATGGTGGTCTGTATATACAGGTGGATGTAACACACTGCTGATAACAGGGTTGTCTAGAATGGCCGCTATAGACAGGTGGATGTAACACACTGCTGATAACAGGGTTGTCTAGAATGGCCGCTATAGACAGGTGGATGTAACACACTGCTGATAACAGGGTTGTCTAGAGGGGAGCAGGGAGGTCACGTGTTCGCCCGGCAGCCAATGGGCGCGCATTCTATCCGTGAGCTTCAGACAGACAGACAGAATAAGGCAATTATATAAGTAGATGGACGTAGTTCCCGGAGGTCACCCGCCCCCCGCGCGCCAGGACCTCTTGATCCCTCTGATTGGCCGGCGGCCGGACGGGGGTGGGGGGCTCTTGATCCCTCTGATTGGTCGGTGGGAACTTGGACTGAGCGGCCGGACGGGGGGCGGGGTGGGGGGCAGACCTAAGCCTATCTCCGTCGCAAGGTGGCGCTGCTTGCGAGTTAAACTACAAATCTGCAAATAACTCTAAGGATATTAAAGATATTCAAGAAATTATTTTTCGTAAACCTTTCCGGGGATATGCCTAATAATATCCCAAATTTTCACGGCGATTGGATGTATGGTTTTTGAATCCATAGAGGACACACACACACAGACATACAATTTTATATATATAAATATATAGAGACTAGCGGACGTACCCGGCTTCGCCCGAGGTTTTACCCGAGTAAAGGTTTGTCTAACGAACATTTGTTAAAACAATTCTCTATAAACTTATAAAAAAAAGAGATATATTTTGATAATTTGAAACTCGTAAATTTGAATCTCTCGATAAAGTGAACATTTTTTCCCGGTCCCTGTGTGCCGCGTCATCCTGAATTTTGTCTTTCATAATTTTCTACATTACAAAATCATCGTTTTATCTAGTGAACATATTTTCCCGGTCCCTTGATAAATACTCGATAAGTTGAATAAAATCATGGGCGTGAATCTCTCGATAAAGTGATTATTTTTTCCCGGTCCCTGTGTGCCGTGTCATCCTGAATTTTGTCTTTCCTAATTTTCTACATTACAAAATCATCGTTTTATCTAGTGAACATATTTTCCCGGTCCCTTGAAAAATACTCGATAAGTTGAATAAAATCATGGTCGTTTATGGAAGATGGACGTAGTTCCCGGAGGTCACCCGCCCCCCGCGCGCCAGGACCTCTAGCGGACGTACCCGGCTTCGCCCGAGGTTTTACCCGAGTAAAGGTTTGTCTAACGAACATTTGCCCGTGTTTTACCCGAGTAAAGGTTTGTCTAACGAATCTCTCGATAAAGTGAACATTTTTTTCCCGGTTCCTTGAAAAATACTCGATAAGGTTGAATAAATTCATGGTCGTTTATGGAAGATGGACGAAGTTCCCGGAGGTCATCTTGGGCAAGCTCCCGCGAGGCTTTTTTTCTTGTCTACTTGGCATAGCTGTGTCACCAACTCTGCCCTGATTGGTCGGTGGGTACTTTGACTGGCGGCCGGCGGCCGGGCGAATCCATTCTCGCACGGGGTCTGCCCCACTCCAAACTTTTGGCAAAGCACTTTCTAATTAAAGATTATTGTCTTAAATAATCTTTAAGAACAAAAAGTATAATAATTGAACGATAGGAAATTATAGTAAATAATTATACTAAACTAAATGATGTAAAAATAAAATTTGAAATAAGTTTTAGAAAAGTCCACGGGAAAAGATGTAGCCAAAACAAATAGGTTTTTAACAGTGACACGTGAGCACCCGCCTCGAGACGCGCTCCTCTCTCCTAACATTACTACCCCTCTTGAAAAAGCCTATCTCCGTCTCAATGGTGGCGCTGCTTGCGAGTTAAAGCTACAAATCTGCAAATAACTCTAAGGATATTAAAGATATTCAAGAAATTATTTTTCGTAAACCTTTCCGGAGATACACCTAATAATATCCCAAAATTTCACGGCGATTGGATGTATGGTTTTTGAATCCATAGAGGACACACACACAGACATTCAATTTTATATATATAGATTTACTCTTCATTGTTGGCTTTTTAACTTACATTCATTCTTCATTGTTGGCTTTTTATATTACATTCACTCTTCATTGTTGGATTTTTATCTTACATTCACTCTGTTGGCTTTTTATATTACATTTACTCTTCATTGTTGGCTTTTTATCTTACATTCATTCTTCATTGTTGGCTTTTATATTACATTTACTATTCATTGTTGGCTTTTTAACTTACATTCACTCTTCATTGTTGGCTTTTTATCTTACATTCATTCTTCATTGTTGTCTTTTTATCTTACATTCACTCTTCATTGTTGGCTTTTTATCTTACATTCATTCTTCATTGTTGGCTTTTTATATTACATTCACTCTTCATTGTTGGCTTTTTATCTTACATTCACTCTTCATTGTTGGCTTTTTATATTATATTTACTCTTCATTGTTGGCTTTTTATCTTACATTCATTCTTCATTGTTGGCTTTTTATATTACATTTACTATTCATTGTTGGCTTTTTATCTTACATTCACTCTGTTGGCTTTTTATATTACATTTACTCTTCATTGTTGGCTTTTTATCTTACATTCACTCTTCATTGTTGGCTTTTTATATTATATTTACTGTTCATTGTTGGCTTTTTATCTTACATTTATTCTTCATTGTTGGCTTTTTATATTACATTTACTCTTCATTGTTGGCTTTTTATCTTACTTTCATTCTTCATTGTTGGCTTTTTATATCATATTTACTCTTCATTGTTGGCTTTTTATCTTACATTCATTCTTCATTGTTGGCTTTTTATATTATATTTACTCTTCATTGTTGGCTTTTTATCTTACATTTATTCTTCATTGTTGGCTTTGTATATTACATTTACTCTTTATTGTTGGCTTTTTATCTTACATTCATTCTTCATTGTTGGCTTTTTATCTTACATTTATTCTTCATTGTTGGCTTTTTATATTACATTCACTCTTCATTGTTGGCTTTTTATCTTACATTCAATCTTCATTGTTGGCTTTTTATATCATATTTACTCTTCATTGTTGGCTTTTTATATTATACTAATGATGATGCGCGCGCATCCGTGACAGCGATGAGGAATTGAGGAATTGAGGAAAGACGGTCGTGACTATATATGTTGATAATCCAAATTGTACCTTATCATTAGATTTGGTCTTATTACCTTCTGCTTCTAATCTATATTCCAAATTGTACCTTATCAGTAGATTTGGTCTTATTACCTTCTAATCTATAATCCAAATTATTTGGATAATGATAATGATCATAATGATGATGCGCGCGCATCCGTGACAGAACCGGCCCGCCCGCCCGCCCATGACGGTCGTGACTATATATGTTGATAAAATTAACTCTGTTGATTTTTTGTATTTAATCGATAAAAGCGAAGTTACGCATGTTAATGTTAGGAAAAATATTTTGATGTTAAGCAAAACCTGCTCCATCTCGTTTTACATAAATGTTGAAAATTTGGTCGAAATTGATGCATTGTAACGAAAGTTTTTAGCGAACACCACTTATGAAATTTGCATTTTATTAATATAGATATACCACATGTAAACTTATGTCTGATATAATTTATATTATGTCTGATGTTAACCAAAAAAGAAATAAAGACTTTCTTTTTTTAACTTCCAAATACTTGATTAACGTCAACCAACAAACACGAGGACGTTACAGGTATATGCCAGTATGCATTTTTAACATCTAGAATCAACATATATAGTCACGACCGTCTTTCCTCAATTCCTCATGTCACGGATGCGCGCGCATCATCATTATGATCATTATCATTATCTGATGATAATAATAATAATTATTATTATTATATTATTATTATTATTTTATTATTTTATTATTAATATATATAGTCACGACCATCTTTCCTCAATTCCTCAATTCCTCATGTCACGGATGCGAGCGCATCATCATTATGATCATTATCTTCTATAGAAGCTTCTATCTTTATAATTATGTATATTTACAAAAAGTCAATTCGCTCGCGCCTCTAGCGGTGAAAATGAGGGGTAATACCAGCTGACCTAATGTACATGTAAAGTTTGGAGCGGGACGTTTCACAAGAGTGACATCCACGGCTCCAATTTATAATTGTAACAAATAGTATTGGAATAAAAACATTCAATCGGGTAAAACACGGGCGTTGCCTGGGTCATTCGTCTAGTAGTATATATTTTTGACTGAGATAACCTATCTATAATTTGTTCTATAAGTGGAATTAGAGTATGTTCTGGAACTGTTTTTGATTAAGTTTTCTATAATCTATACAGAGTTTTGTGGGGTGATTTGGGTCATCAGATTTTTTATTCACTAATAATGCAGGAGAACTATAGGGGCTAGATGAGGGTCTAATAATATTATATTTTAATGAATCAGTTATTTGTTTTTGTATTTCAGCATTATTGTAAAAAGATGTCCTATATGGTTTTTGTGCTATGGGAATATTATCTAAAAGAGATATGCAAATTGGGCTAGTCTTTATGTGTCCTATATCAAAATTGTGTTCAGAGAAAACATTCTTATATTTATGCAATATATCTGAAATTGTTTGATTGGAGAAATTTGGATTAATATCTACTTTACTAAAGTCTAAATATGAATTATAATTTGTCATATAACCCGGTTGTCGCATACTGTGATATGAGTTAGAATCAATAATGGGATTTGAATTAGGATCTATAAATTGAATATTTGGGGTTGGTATATCAAAAGAATTGAAATTATACAATGGGTTGATATTTAAAAGAGATGAATTTTTAACATAGTATGGGTCTGGAATACATAGGGTGGTAGCATATGACTTCTGATTATCAGTTTTTGGATTAAAATAATACAATAATTTATAATTTTGGAAAAGAAGGTTTTTTTGAAAAATCTATTTGTAACTTGAATATATAAAATGTTGGTTAACCTAATATAAGATATTCTATTGGACTATCACAAACAAACATTTCTTGATACCTTGTAAGTTTTCCTAAGGTAAGACTAACCAATATTTTGCATAATGGGTAACTAAATCCTTCTACCTGACCTATTCTTTCTTTTGGGGAATTATCTAATATTTTATAATAAATAGAGTTTAAATATTTCAAAGGGATAATAGAGATAGATGATGCAGTGTCAAGTACACAAGGTAAAGATATATGGTTTATAAATACAGAGAATAGTAATAATGTTCTACCTAGGTTGATGCGCTTTGGATGATTATTGTTCTTAAGTGGGCAGTCTCTATGGAAATGGATCTGGTTGGGTAGCTGGTGAGATGCACATATCTTGCAGGGGTATGGAGGCTGGTTCATTGATTTGTGGGGTTCTTGCTGGTGGTGAGCTGCTGCTGCTGTCCTGGGAAAAGGCTGGTATTGATGAACTTGGGAGGAGTTGGAGTTAAATCTTTTTACTGGAGTGCTTGTACTTGTAGAGGGTTGTTGGGTTTCTTCTTCTTTATTTGTTGATAATTTTAATTGAGTTGTAATTGTAAACCAATCTGAGGGTTCTTGTATCCTTGCAACTATTAAATATTTTCGAAGGTGGTTTGGCATATTCCATCTGTTAGTGCTTCTAATAAAAGTGTTTTTTCTAGATTGAGTTTTTTGGCTAAAGCAGATTTTCCTTAAAATATTGTTCAAGATCATCTTTATCATTATATTTTAAATTTAGAAACCTACTGAATAAATTTGAATTCTTAATTGTGAAATATGATGTTAACTTTTTGTTCTAAATCCCCCCAATTATATATATATCTTGTAATTCTTCTATGTAATAACTGAATGCTTCTACCTCGAGATAATTTGATATATTATTTAGTTTAAAATCTTCATCAAGACGTTTCTGCTGACATTTTTTGTTAAAGAATTTGAGCCAAGATATTATGTCTAAATTTTGACCATTAAATTTTGGTATTTCTATAGTACTTGGATTAGGCGTCATGGCATGTTCTACATTCCTTTGTTTGCGCGACATTTTGTAAAAATAGTTTTATAAAATTTGAATAATAATTTATAGAGCAATTGGGTTGAAAATTCAGGTAATCCTGTCGACTTATTGTTATGAATATTTTGTTGTTGTTGTTAGATAAAGGGTTGATAAGACAAAGGATCGATAAGATAAAGCGTTGAGGGGCAGTCGTGATAAGAAAAGATAATTATTTACCGTCAAGTAGCTTTTATTTTCAATTACTTGAGGAAATATTACACATTAGTTAGTTTCACATTATATAGAATTTATAAAGTTAATCCTATATTAGTGATTTAAAAGGATAGATATGTTAACTACACATATTTACAACAAAACCGAAAGTCTTACTAAAAACGATGATAACAAAAGTAAAATTATCATTGAATAAAATAAAATATATATTTTTTAAAATATAGAAATATTTGAGTTTTTAGATTATATAATATATATATGTTAAACTTTGTGTTTTATATTTCTATGAAGTATTTAACATTTTTGTAAGATAAATTTAAATACAGATATATATTTGACACCCCCAGTTACAAAAAAAAAATATAAATAGATTATTGATTTATACGTTTTTCAAAACCTCATAAAATATATATATATTCAATTTGTGTAAAATGTTTATTTACATTATTTGAGTTAATTTTTTCTCGTATTTTAAATAAATAGTTATTAAATTTGAAGATAGATGGCAGCACATGTCCCATAAACGAGCAAACCAGTAGAATCAAACCTTCTCATTCCAAGAATTCTAACATAAAAATACTTTCACCTTTTTTCCATGGGAACATATTGACAAATATTTTCTGTTTCTTTCAAAAAGGAGTGTTACTAAATCATAAACTTAAAAATTGACGAAACAATTGCGAAGTAAAATTCAATAATTTATGTAAATTCATTTTAGATTTTCTTTTCTGTTTGAGAAAACCAACGTTTCAGTTTTAATTTTGTTTTTAGTCCTGTTATTGAATTGTATATAAAATGAATTGTTTATAGGTTGATAACATGTTTTTAGGCGCAAGTATCCCAAACTAGGATATCGCTTACGATATGTCAAATAAAATTAAAAATCTCATTGAAAGTGGTGGTATTTAAAACAAATGAAATATAGAATACTATGACTGAATTTCGAACACTGGTGTTGTGGTCATTCTTTATCATCACTAGTAAAGTTAACTCCGCCTTTGTCGGTCCCAAGCCCGGATGAAAATGGAGGAGGGGGAGCAGTAACAAGCTCGCTAAAAACCCAGGGCCATGATCAACGGAGCTGCACCCCTACACCCCATTTCATCGGAATTCGTGTAATCTTTACACAAGAGGATAAGAAACAACACAACGAAGCACAGTGGAAGTTGTCAATATGCCACCTTGTAGAAAAACTTGCGTTCAAAAGCCACACCTATATGGTATAATAAATAAAGAATCGTAACGCACGAAAATTTACTTTATTATTATATAAATCTTCTTATGAAATCGAAAATTATATTCAATCATTTTAACTTGCAATTAAGAATTTCGTGTTAAATAGTTTCACATATTCCTTAAGCACACACTAGAGATGTCATAAAATCTGTAAAACTGTATTTCAATTTCTATAAAAAAAGGCATACCTGAAAAAAAAATCTATATATATATATGTGTGAAAGAAAAAACAATTCAATAAATATATATATTGTAACATAGTATTTATTAATTTCATTCATGTAACATAGTATTTCTTAATTTTATTATATTTTATTTAACAGAGTGGTCATTTTTATGTTTTATATCTTGCGACTCTTTAAATTTCCCTCGTGGCTTATCTTTTCTTTACCTTTGATCGTTTGTCCTTGCCTGAAATAAATTTTGTTTCCTCCTGAAGTTTTTGTCTTCCCTAATTTTCCACGTGGCATTTTGGTGGAGATGCTGGGTAAATTAGGGAAGACAAACTGAAGATCGCCGAGAAGACCTTGAAGCCATGGGTGCTGTGATCTACATTTTCGAAGACTGACTCCAGGATTCCACCGCCGTGCTAAAGCCAAGACTTCCCTCGAGGATGACGATGTCCCTATAGACGATACGACGACAAAGCCGCTCTTCACGCCGCAAGAAAATGGACGCAAAGGTACTAGGGACAAAGTTCCAAGACTTCGATGGAATCCTTGGCAGAAGCACGTCAAATCCACGTCAGTATCTACAATAATTGCTAGCTGTGGGTCACAGCTCCCATAGGGAAGAAGCTATGTAACATATTATTTATTAATTTAATTTATGTAACATAGTATTTCTTAATTTTATTATTTTTTATTTAACAGAGTGGTCATTTTTATGTTTTATATCTTGCGACTCTGTAAATTTCCCTCGTGGCTAATCTTTTGTTTACCTTTGATAGTTAGTCCTTGCCTGAAATAAATTTTGTTTCCTCCTGAAGTTTTTGTCTTCCCTAATTTTCCACGTGGCAATATGTAAAAATTTTATTGTACCATAGATTGATGAAAAGGGAGCAATCCCACGAAATATTTTAAAGAAAAAAAATATGTTTCTTTCACAGATCCAGGTATGCCCTTTTTTAAAAACTTCTATTTAACTTGATTTCCTGTCTGTCCGTCCGTCTGTCTGTCTGTCCACAATTCTTGCAATCGATTTCTAATATACTTCTAGAGCACGTAGGAATCTGAAATTTTGTACGCTTTTCAGAACTCGACGACAATGTAAGTTGACAAATATACAGTCTTCTGGGTTGTTAGGGTGGCCGGAAATGGACAAATTACCAAATTGCCTTTCAAATTTTGTAAATTAATTTTGATATACTTCCAGATCACATAGAAGAAACCGCGCTATAGAGTCGGAACGCCTATAACATATCATATTTGGAAGTATTATAATTGAAAATACGCTTATATATTGTAACACCAGTTTGCATTTCTGCAAGGTCATTGACCTTGATTTCCTCCATCTTGGAGTTATACATGTTTCCCAAGCGGGTTTCCATAATTAAAACAAATAAAAGTAATTAAAATGTTGATTACCTTTTAAAGTTATTGTGTTTATTTATTTATTTCGGTTGAAAGTGGCAATTCCGGGATATTTATACGATATAATACTCTTGTGATTTGCATATTGTTGTGATATTGTCTATTCTTATTTGCATCTCTACCTATATATCGCAGTTTTGTTAGATTGTTAGTTGGCTAGTGGTTATTGGATAGGTCAGGCCGCTGATAGACGTGAGCTGCTGGTATGTATATAAGTTTATCTAGTAGTTGAATTTCTTTAATCTCTTGTTCTTCCTTATTGTTTATAAATACCTTTAAGTAATAAAGGATCTTCGTAATTATCAGCCATCTTTCTCTTCTACGAATTTTTAATTTTTTCCAACAGTTTTCCTCTTGTAGTTTGGATCTTGAGTCTTCGCCTACCTCCTTTCTCCCTAAAATAAATAACCAAGATATAAGCAATAACAATATTACAAAAGGAATGATACTATAGTACATAATCTGTTACCATTAATTTAATATATATTTAAAATATCGTTTTGAAGATAGAGCAACCCTAAATAAATCTTTCATTTAAAAGGCATTTATTGGATCAAAATATCATATTTTTTACCAATATTTCAGTTGGCTGAACGCCAACCTTTATCAAGGTATTATAAAATAATAATGTGTTATGAAAAAGGCATCTCCTTATCGTGTATCTGAAAGATGCAAGATGGTATTGGGGTCAAAGTCCTTTAAGTGTTACATCAAAATATACGTACCTGGGCTACCCGCTCACCCCTTCGATTTCTTTCACTCAAGTTGCCTTAAATTATAGAGGTAGGACCATGGCCGCGATGGGTGCTGTGGGGGAGATTATTCTGAAGTCCAAGCTCAAATCCTTCCATGCAAGTATGAGATTGTTGGATTCTATGATCTTGACAGTCCTACTCTATGCGGCTCCAATCTGGGCACATGATCAAGCCTTGATCTTAGATAGAATCCAGGATACCTTTCTCAGACGTTTTCTGTGCCTTCCAAGCTATACTCCGGGCTATATTTTGAGGGCCGAAACAGGAAGAAACTCTCTTGATATCACAGTGAAAAGACTAACTTTGAAATTCTGGACTAGAATTCTGAAAATGAACGGCAGCAGGCTACCTTCAATTTGTTTGGCACATTTGTGAGACATTTCAATTTCTTCAAAACGGAATATCGGACTGGTAAAAAGTATAACAGAGCTACTTAATGACACCGGCTTCTCATGGCTTGTTGGATGTACAGACTTCAATATTCTACAAAGATACATCTCCCTAATTATTAGAACGGCAACCGATCAGTCCTTGTAGCTGGATTATGTAAGAATAAGAAAATCGGTACTCTACTCAAACTATAAATACTTTCATTCATACCTACAATTGAATGCTATCTGAATGACAATATCCCCCTAACCTTAAAGAGAATCATTGCACAAGTAAGAAGCCTTTTTGTAGTACAGAGAATTAATCATGTTTCACTATTGAAAACTAAGACTATAAAATGCACCTTATGCAACGGTGAATTTAGTCTCGATTTTCCACACTACATGTTCTACTGTACGGCAATGGAAGAAGAAAGAGAAATTCTTCGTCAAGAAACCGGCTATAATAGCAATTCGCCTTATGTTTTAATGGCAAAAGTCGTAGAATCTAGACCCATTGCATTCGCTTTTTAAAATACTGGAAATCAGCTCAATCAAAATGTTTAGCACAGATACCGGATCCAACTCGATAATTGGTCGAGGTCAATACCCAATATTTGTATATAACTATGATGCTAATTTGTTATTTATTTATTTTGTCCTACCGGGAGAATCCTGTATGGCACGTGTCCCCAATAAAGGCTATTGTTGTTGTTGTTGTATCTGATAGATGCCTTTCTCATAATTTATGCACCTTATCCCAGTACAATATCACATTTGTACTATTTTTTCATATTAATGTGTGTTAACCTCGATAAAGATTGGCGTCCAGCCAACTGAAATATTGGTAAAATAAATGATATTTTGATCCAATATATGTCTTTTTATTTAAATTATCAAAATATAATATATCAATTTGATTAAATGGAAGGCGCATCATGCATGTTTCAACAATATTGTAGCGTAGAAATCAAGTCTTTGTATATATGGAGATGTGAAAATATATTTTGATGGCGTCAGCAAGACTATTCGACAATTATAAAACACGCCCAAAAACTATATTAAGCTAGAGAATATTGAACAAGCAAGTTAAGGAAAATTTATGATATCCCAAATGCAGAATAATAATCTCTGTTATATTTTTTTTCATTTAATTATATTTTTTCAACACACAAAACGCGATATCTCGACTAGGGATAATTTCTTCGATTCACAATTTTAAACAGAAGCAGTTATAAACATATTATACAAAAAATTAAATTAATATAAAAAAACAATAAGATATTGTTGCATCATGATTAATACGCCTATTTTAAAAATTATTCATAATATTATTTTCCATATATTTCGATTTTAAATTTTATATTTATTTATTTCATAAAACACACACAGAATATTAGTATGAAATATTATGTGCTATAAAATAATTTATATTTTGATACACTGAATACCCAACCTGTTCAAACTTTGATGTGATAAACAAAGAGATATTCTAGGTGCTACCTAAATATATAGTTGTCTTATTATTGACTGGTTTAACCTTGTAGAATGGTTGAGACACGTTCTGGAAAGATGCAAGACGCGTCTGAGGAGAGAATTAAGACTGAAGAATCTGCCAAACCACAGCCTGGTGAAACAATATATTAGGAACCTGATCCTTCCAAGTAAGAAAGATAATCATGAATATATTTACAAAAATGGTAAAATATGTGATAATTATCAAAATACGAAACTATTTAAGACGCGTATGATTATTTTTTTTTAATAAAACAATTTCCACTTCTATTTCTACTGCAATGGAAAAATTAATGGGAGGGCCTGGCTCATCATTGCATTAAGGGCAGGAGAAATTGTTTCATAAAAAAAAAAATAATAATCATACACGTCTAAAATAGTTTCGTATTTTGATAACAGATGGCGCGCTAATGCATCATAATATAACTGTAATAATTATCTCTAGTATTTAAAAATTCATACAGATATACAACCTTGTTTACTGTCTGATGTCTAGTGCTAAAGATCATGTGTTAACAGAATTTTACTGATGACCCGGAACTATAAGAATTCAGTTTTGAACTACTGAATGAAGGTTCTCCGCCTACAACACAGCTCATTCGACATAGATCCGGGTGAGAGGAAAGGAATTAACGGAATCCTCTTTCAGCTTACAGCCCTGACCTTGACCCAAATGACTACAATTTGTTTCGGGTGATGGTACATTTCCTCCGTGAAGGAATGTTTGTAAACATCAACCAGATGGAATTCGGTATACCTTGTCTCCAACCCACAAAGTATACTGCCCTTCTGAATTTGGAGAATATGGTGTAAATAAATATACATTCATAGATAAATCTTGAGGAATTTGTACCTTTTAGCATGTATACGGGAATTATACATATATATACATATAATAAAGGTATCCATTAAAATTTTACTCTATCCATTGCCTAAGGCGAGTTTTTTTTTTATCTTTACCGTTTCCTCTCGCTTTTAAAATATATCAAGCAGTTTATTAATCAGAACCACATACTATTCTTTCTTTTTTATCGCTTCAAACTGTTAATCTAATTGAATAATAGAACGACGTATAACAAGTTTTACCGCAAATGTTTCTTTTTACAGAACGAAAAATCGTGATTTTAATTATTTTGAGCAGAAATAACGACTATTCCTATTCTTAGGGATGAAGTATGAAAGGATGAAATGTGAAGAGTAATGATGAACGGAAAAATAAAAGTGACCCATCCCTGGACACTTTATTATAATTGAATATTTTAAAATAAATTAGCTATTTTAGAATGCAGTGGTTGCCTTGACGGCATTTATAATTCGAAAATATATAATTATAACAATCATGAAAGATAATGTCTTTATAAACGGATACTGACACCTGGGTGGCTTATTTCTATTTTAAGACGAGATAAGATTGAAAATATGGTTATTAATATCTCAATAGGAAAAAATTGAACGTTATATCGCAAGATTCACTAAAAACGAATTCTCTTTTTAATAGTAGTATATTATAAACTCTTCTACAATTTGAATAAGTATTGAAAAGTATTGAAAAGAGTATTGTTATGTGTTTGAACTATGTTTTGACGCGTTGGTTTCTTTCAAATAAAACAATTTTCTATAGGCTTTACAACAATGATAAACATAATGAGAAGGTGTGGATAATCAGCGAAAAATAGTCCCAACGGCTTCTCCTGTTTAATTTACCATACTGCTTTAATATTTCATTAGGCTGTTTTGCTTTTATACCGATACTCAAGATAAACTCTTGTTTACAAGAATCTTGCTTCTCTACATATCCTTATACTGAAGATGGGTTCATGACAATCTAAAGGGAGGATAAACTGTCATTTATTTTCATTTCGTGACAAAATCCTGTTGTTGCTTATTCCTCAAGTCGTTCAAACGATCTTGATAAAGAGGGAACAATCTCTCGAAATATTTTGAGAAAAATATTTTTTTTCTTCACAGATCCAGGTATGCCTTTTTTTGCATATAAATTTCTTTAATGGATCGCCTTTTGACACAAACTAAAAGATTAGGTTTTATCATTGAGACACAGCCTATACTACAGTGACGAGGGCCAACAACCTAAAAAGAGTACGTGGATGTTAGATTTTTTTTATTAATAAAGAGAAAGGTGTGTTACACTTAGACAAAATTCTAGAATAATTAAAATCAACGCTTGGTCGATATTGTAACAAAGTATTTATTAATTTTATTAACAGAGTATTATTTTTTATGTTTATATTTTGCTATACTCTGTACACTTCCCTCTTTTGCTTATCTTTTGTTCATCACTCAGAGTTTGTTCTTTCCTGAAATAAATTGTTGTCTCACAACTTTAAGTTGGTCTTCCCTAATTTTCCACGTGGCAATATTTACTCCGACAAATAGCGCAAGCCATCAATTTAGTTCAACGCTGGAAAAAAATAGATACATTTCTTTTAACTTATCAACCTAATAACAAATCAGTAGCAAAGGTTCTGCAGGCTTCCTACACTGATACACAGGGGTCTTCAGAATGATGGAGTTCCAAGATTTTACAGATGAAATACAAATATTTCAGAACTATGATGCATTAGAGCGTTATCTGTTATAAGACATGTAAACTATTGTGACGCGTATGGTTCTTTTTAGAATAAAACAATTCTCTTTAAATATACTGTTCTTATTCCGTTGATAAAATAAAGGGAGGGCATGGCTCATCAGTGGTTTCGCCATTTTAATCTACCATACCGTTGGAATATTTCATTTGGTCTTGTTTTTCTTTGGAATACCGATACTGGAGCTAAATTCTTGGAAAAGATACTTCAAATGTACTATGGGCATGGAACTCCGCCTTTACCGGTCCCAAGCCCGGATGAAAAAGGAGGAGGGGTAGCAGTAACAAGCTCACTAAAAAACCTGGGCTCAGCGGGCCTGGCTGATAGTACCCTGTAAGGGCTCCTAATCCAGGGATACAGGATGAGTCTGTACTCCATGTTAGGAGCGGCTGCACATGGCATCTGTTCCTCATGTCAGAAGCGGCCCTTTCATATTGGAGCTAAGTCGGCCTGCCACTGAGTAGTGCTCCAAGTCTAAATGACAAAGGAAGACGCATTCTACTTCACCCAGTCATGATGGTTGTCAAACAGCTCTACAAGCTTGGTACCTTAATATGATTGAATGGAGATAAGAAAGAAGAAGAATATGGATATAAGCTTTGAGGACTATGTTACTAAATCGTCTCGCGATGCTATTAAAAGACAACATTTAAAACTTCAGGATTCGTTTCATCATTACAATAAAAATGGGCGAACTCCCAAGCCAAAAATGCTTTTCATCACAGCAATTTAATACAATAAAATTTCAAAATATTGTCACGTAGGAAATTAGAAAAGACAAACTTCGGGATGACAAAGCAATTTATTTAAGACACAAACTAAAGTATAAGACAAGCAATAAGGAAAGTATATTGTGTAGCAAGGTATAAATATGAAAATTAATAATCTGTTCATAATATAGAAATATTTGGTTACAATATTTCTAAAAATATTATTCTATTATATTAGGGTCGTGAAGGAAATCCTTTTGGCCTTGAAAGATGGCTAGTTTTATCGAAATGAATAAATCGGTTCAAATACGTTTTATATTTAGTGTTTTCACAGTGATTTTTTGTTGTTGTGGTTGGCTGATTTCTTCAGGATAAGGTTACAAATGCTTCATTCGAACATTAGTTAAAAGCAAGGCATTGATATTGCCTAACATTTTAGTATCGAAACAATATTTGTATTATTGTATAGCGCCTGCTTAAAACTTTTATATTTGAGATATTTTTATGAATTATATCATGGACATATTTCACGTATATTTTATAAAATAATTATTTTCAATAATGTATAATGTGTGTAAAGATTAAATATATTTTAGTAATGTTTCTTCTCTTCTTCTCTAAAAAAATATGAAACAGTATAATTAGTTTGGAAAGGGGCCGGTAGATGGCGGCACCACTTCAACAATCTCACTACAAGCGATAAATGTATTCGAGCATTCTGTGGTAAATTAATCATTTTAACATTCTGATGTTTTATTTTTTAAATATTTACTCTTTTATCAATCCCATCGATTATTTCGGCACTTCTCGATAGAATTAATGTTAACAAGATACATAAATAATATGCTTTATTTACGCAAAATTCCTTTTGGAAACAAAACGTCAGAAAAAAAACTAACAGACGAGACAAATATTGCTTAAACGACATGTTATTAAATCAACATCAATGTACATTTCCAGACTGTATCAATCATTTACCATCATTATAATATTTATAAGGAATTTTATACCTCATTCATATGTCAACTCTATACGGAACCAGTATAGGCTTACATATCAAGGTAGGTAAAGACATGATAGGAAAGTTCAAACTTGTAATAGTCCTGACTAAGCTAAATATTGAGATTAGTACATCAAACAAATCTTAGAAAAAAAATCGGTATTTAATAATAGATTGGACATAAATACAATTATAGGTGATGAAAATAAGATGCTTTCATAACTTTGGATTTAGCGCAGTGTAACCTATTGTAGATATAGGTTGTAGAGAGTCATAAAAGAAAAGTTCTCTAACAAATTCTTCTAATGTATAGACGAAGTGTAAAAGCAGACGAAACCATCGGCACCGAGGCGATGACTGTGTATTTACCATCATTAGCTGTTGAGTTACCTTCCCTTTATTTGCAAGGGAACTCGGGACGATACAACCTGCTTTCATCCCTGGTTTTGACTTTTTTGAAAGATATGAGCTACGCCTTGTTTTCGAATGACAACATAGATCATTGTATGTGAGTGATAGTTACCTAAAATTATTCGAAAAAGAAAAAATAAACAATTATAAGGTAAAGGGTTTCTTTTAATTTTGATTTTCGCAAGTTTTCGAGCAAATTTTCTGCTTTTCAACGGGCATATACTTCTATATACAATATCAAGATGAACTTTTGATATTGTACATAGAAGTATATGCCCGTTGAAGAGCAGAAATTTTACTCGAAAACTTGCCATATTGGACCATATTGGATCAAAAATTATTTTGGTATTGGTAAAATAAATTATATTTTGTTCCAATATATTCCTCTTTAATTAAAAATCATTTTATGATCTATCGCATTTGAAAATTCCATAAAATATTTTAATACTTGATAAAGTACTCCGCAAAAGGTTTATTCACCAGTTTATAAGCATTTACAAGATTTCGAGTAAAAAAAACTCTAGAAGAGAAACGCTTGTAGAATAGATTTTTAAATTATCGAAACTTACGAATACTAATAAATTAGCGAAGAAATATTTTGTGTAATACTTGATTAAGTATTAAAAATTGTAAGTTTTTTTCCCTTCTTTTCGCGATCACGGAATAAATTGCGATATGTAGTATAGATATAGAAGCTGAAATTACTAAGAGTCCTATGGATAAATGGGATGTGTGTCACTCTACCAACCATCTTCAGCCAGACAAGGACGTTCCCACCAAGGAATGGCACGGCAGGTCGTGTTGCACATGGCCCCGGTGTTGTGCCCTCGATATTCTGATCAGACATATGCTCTCTCTGATGTGCACGTCCTATTGTATTGAATCACTTCTACTCATCTTTCTGATTTCAGCCTTTCGAACACACATGAAAAATTATAGAGGCGTATATGGTACACATACATGTATTTATTCTTAAATCTTCATATCTATATAAATACGATGTTTAACTGCATCTATGTTGCACATGGCCCCGGTGCCGTGCCCTCGATATTCTGATCAGACATATGCTCTCTCTGATGTGCACGTCCTATTGTATTAAACCACCTAATCATCTTTCTGATTTCAGCCTTTCGAACACACATAGGAGAATTATAGAAGTGTACATTGTACATAGCAAAAAAAAAAAAAGACGATTGAAGAGGAGCATCTTATACGAACTTTTATTAGCAAGCTTTCGGACGCATTTGTCCTTCTACAGGCTTCACGATGACATCGTATGTCATCATGTGTCATCGTAAAGCCTGTAGAAGAACGCATGCGTCCGAAAGCTTGCTAATAAAAGTTCGCATAAGATACCCCTCTTCAATCGCTGTTTTATTTTGCTATTTTAATTCGAAGAGTTTAATTTAGTACATTGTACATATAAATGTATTTTCATCTTAATCACAACCTATACCATAACTTGCATCTGTAATACACGATTTCAACTTCAAAACTGCAGAGTTGAGACTTGACTATCTTAGAGATTAATCATTGCCTTAAAAAAGAAATAAATCCAGAAATTTAGGTTTTTTTTTCTCAATCTTTTCTTTGGAATTACAAACAAACAAAAAAAAAACAGTCATAATTCAAAATAAACATTTATTTGTGAAAGATTAGTATTAAAGTGAAATTGTAATGGGATCAGGTGGATACATTAAGACTAAGGCATCTCCTGATTGTGCAACTTGGCGCAGGCCACTGTACAAAATGTTCAATTTGTCCATAAAACTCACAGAATCAAGCAAAAGAACCAATCCAATCTAATGAAATTTTCCAAATTACTCTTAGAAAAGAACATCTCTGGATATATTTGAAGTTTTCAAGTAGAATCATCAATATTCGTTTTCCATTATTCTGATTTATTGAAAAATATGAGTTCTTAGAAAAAAAAAACACTTTCAACCTTTAGTTACACGATCAGGATATTCCTTTTTCTTAAATAATTAATCTGTTATAATATAATGATCTGTTACAAATAATAATAATAACAATATAAGATTCCTTTTTTCACACCCATTTTATATAAGTCTATTATCGATATAATTTGTATAATCCTGGGTGTGACATCTCCAGATCTCATTGTAACGATATTTCATTTTCCTGTACATGACGAATAAGGTGGAAACTTATTTGGATAAAACATTTCTTCTTTTTATAATTGCAATGGTTGAATGGATGAAGAATAGCATGTATTTATCTAATCCAACTTCTAATATACAACCACCTCATGAAGAGACCAGGAATAGACAAATTATCGGAAGATCTTTTATTGGTCACCTTTTAATTTATTTTAGAAAATAAACTGAATTTTTCACCATCTTCACACACACACACACACAATACACTAAATTCAATATCCAGTTGTATTTTTATGATTATAATCGAATTTTACTCTTGAAGCGACATTTTACTACTGTAGTGTTCTCTACTTATAGGTTTCCTAAAATCTTATACACCATAAAAGATAAATTTTATTTTAACAAATACAACTAAACTTCAACACACACTAACACCTTGTATATATAATTCCACATATATACATATGGTTTACTTTATATGATGCTAAATATACATATTTACGGCTTTTTTCTTCGTAAAAACAAAGAGAACAAATCACCATATAAACAAAATCAATTAATTTGAATATTCTGGATATTAATTAAACAAATGCTACACAGGTTTCTGGGGATGTGTTTCTTTATCTTTATTGAACCTAATCTCGAGCTTTCGAGCATCTCTGCCTTTCTATACGAACATATGAAACATATGTTTCCATGTATTCCTGTAGAAGGGCAGAGATACCCGAAAGCTTTAGAGAACACATTTAATAAATATAAATACATTATTTTACTTAAATATCATTTCTAAGATTCCACTCTTCAGTGCAGCATCTAAAAGCAGAATAATCCAACACAGTATTAGAGCTCTAAAGAAGCGGGCTGATGGATTAAATTAGCCAAAGCGCTAGGTTGGTTAACCACTGATGAGTCAAGACCTCCAATATTTTTTCATCGCATTAAGGACAGTCGGAGTTTGTTTTATTTGTGAAAAGAAACATTTGCGTTTTAATGTTTCCATTCTTTATATAAATAAATTTATCTATAGAAACCTGTATCATTTGTTTGATATAGACAAAATACAAAATATAAATGGTATATCATATAGTAATCATATATATTATGAAAGACGTCGTGTGTATATAGAAAGGTATTTCAGCCAAATTAAAGTGGTGTTGCGGTATGGAATGGTAGGGTCATCCTCAATGTACCAACTTGTTTCTCAACGAGCAACCTCAACAAACAATTGCTCGTCAAATCCCGGCGTCTTTTTGCCGTAAATTGCGAATCTTCTTCCGCAATCTGAAGAACAAAGAAGAGAAGAATTCTGGTTTTCCTGGGAAAACATCCGGTGGTAGATATTTCATTCATTTCTTGGAAACCTTGATGCTTTCTCGGATACCTCATCATTCTAATAAAATATATATTCCTGATTATATTGTTTAAAACTTTTAAAAATACAAATATAGTTTCACATATGGTGTTTATTTTTATTTTGAAATGCAAGCTTAAAGCGATAATCGCTTTTCAATGACTCAATAAAAACATCGACTATATCTCACAACTTACTATAATAATTCTGTTCTGGTTTCATAAATATTTCGCCTCTGTTACAAAAATATGAGATATACAATGACTTAAAAAATAGTATTGAATTCTCTAGAAAAGGAACAAATAATATGAGAAAATTCTAATATATTACAGTAAAACCGTTTATCAGCGGTATGTAGCAACATTTGTAAAAGAAAATGACATGTACTGATCTAATTCAATCTGAGAGACCAACAAAAGAAAATTAAGCCAACGAAATTTGAACTTGGAATGTCAGTAACATTCTTTGTTCCTTTATAATTCCGTTATCAAGCCCTCGCCTTTCTTCACTTATAAAATGAGAGATCATCTATTTATATTTTTGATTGAGATATATGATGTATATAATTGTTTATTTGTTTTGCATAATATTTCATTTATAAATTAATCTCATAATTTATTCTGTGAAAATAAAAATATTGGACCGGTAGAAAAGAAACAAAAACTAAAAAATGCATGGCTTAATGTTATGTAGTTATGATATATAATTAATTGTGATGATATATAATTAATTGTGATGTTTATGTAATTTTGATCTTCATTGAATAAAATATATAATGTTTAAATGTGTTTTAAACTTTAATAACAAGCACAAAACAATATGTTAAAAAAACGATGGAATTTTGAGTTACAATGCGAGATTTTGTCTGTAGGGGTGTTAGAATGGATCCCTTTTCTATCTAAATTCCAACCCGACAAGTAATTGCAGGTAACAATACAGGGTTTTGACATCTAGTAAAATTTAAACAAGTTCTTTCAAGTGTAAACAGGAGGAATAATTATACCAAAAACGGTCGTTAGCTACTCTACTTAAATATAACGGCTTGTATAAAGTGTACTTGGAATAATTTTTATTTTAAAAATTTATTATGATGTATTATTATATTATTCTTTATATCAATACACAATCTCATGAAGACTATTTACATGTATTTTGTTAGGAATTAGTTGTGGGTTGTGGTACAAATCGTGCTTGGTGACTTCCATGCATGAGAGTCAATGGTCTGGGATTGTCTCCTCCTTTTTGTAGAAGATGTATGTTGGGAAGATCCTAACTCTGCCTTCAAATACTTGGGATGAGTAAAAAATTCCAATATAAGGCGGTATCTTTATGAGTTTCTACAGCAGTAAGAAAAACAATTTTAAAATTTATAGAAAAATTGATATACAAAAATATTTTGTATTTATCCCACTTGAGTTAAAATATCAAAAAGCTACCCATTTGAAAAGCAACCAGCTCGCTTAGTGATTAGTTCTTTGAAAATCAAAAATCTTTTGTCCATATCTAATTCAACCTCCAATAAACAGAAATTTCTAGAAATCATATCTATAAATGTTTGTAAATATATTCACCAAGTTAATTTTCATATTCAATGAAAATAGAGAAATATACATTCAAGGATATATTATAAAGGAAGTGAAAAGTATTCATTGTCGAAGGTAGTCAGCTTTTTTAAGGAGAAAGAGGTAAATTTGTCCTCACTTGCTTATCTCGTGTGTCTTCAATAAAGGTCACTGTGTATCAAATATTTTTCAGAGTTATTATCAGAATCCCGATATACATGTTAAAAGGTACAACTACCTTAAGTTTTGTCCATGAATGTATCTTTCAGAGTTATTGTCTGAATCCCGATATACATGCTAAAAGGTACAACTTCCTTAAGTTTTGTCCATGAGTATATCTTTCAGAGTTATTGTCTGAATACCGATATACATGCTAAAAGATACAACTTCTTCAAGTTTTGTCCATGAGTATATTTCTTCTTATCTCTCTCGAATAATATTTTAAATATCATTGCCTCACTTAAAACTTTAATCAATCAGTAGACACATTCGATACCTAATTAAAACCTTAGACAAATACACATTTCTTAAGAATATTAAAAAAGTATTTCAATAAATTGGTCACGTCAGATATCAATCTTAAAATGAGTTTCATCATTAAAGCGAAGGTCAGTAATTAATCCAACTTGGATTATCATTAATGAGTTTTTAATCCATTGCCTTGTTATTCTACCATCGTCTGGTGTCCGGGACATGTCAGACTTTGATAAGACGAATATGACATAGCAAAAGAAAGATGCTGGCTACTTGAATATTGATTAACGACTTCCTTAAATATTTTATTAGCGATTTTATCAATGATTTGAAGGACACAACTCTTTTTTTCGGAATATACATTTGAAATATAGAACTTTCTATTCTCGATATACGCATAACGTTTCTTTATATATTCTTATAAATATTGCCACGTGAAAAATTACTAAGACAAATTTCAGGATGACACAGAGAGAAAGAGAGATATTTATAACCCAGGTTCCTGGAGCGCAGAACGCCAACTACCCTGCACTAACTACACAGCAATTTATTTATGGCAAGAACAAACTATTAGTGATAAAAAAAGATAATCAATAAAGGAAGTTTATAGACTAACAAAATATAAAAATCAAAAATAATACTCTATCAATAAAATAATGAATACTTTGATACAATATTATAAATGGTATAAGAACAATGTGTGTGTTAAAAGATGGTCGGTGGACGAGTGGTTAAAACCCTCGAATCCCGACAGCCATGAACTTGGATCGAATCCCGCATTGTATACCTTTTTTTCTGTGAAGAACCTGTTTATATTTCTCCTGTAAATAACATAAGCTAGGTTTCTCTTTTTGAGCGTTACCTAATAAAGTTATTTTGGAACTGAAACATGTGTGTTAGTCAAATTTACGTTGGATTATATTAGAACGACATTTGAAAATATCCCGCATGTGTTTCTTTTGTACTAAAAATAGAAACTTATTTTAAAGATAAATAAAGAATAAGGTTCGAACCTTAGGGATGAAGTATGAAAGGATGTATTGTGAAAAGTAATGATAAACGGAAAAGTAAAAGTGTCCAGGGATGGGAATTGGTTTCAAATTAGTTTTTAATTTCTTCATGAAATATACAGTGGCATCTCGATAATTCATTAAAATTGATTATTGTGTTGATGAATATGATCATTTGTGAATGAATTTATTTTCGGTTTAAAATTGTTACACCATTTTGCAACTTTGTAGGGTCATTCACCTTGATTCCATCTTTCTTTGTCTCGTACATGTTTCCCGAGAAGGTGTCAATAATCAAAGTAAATTATATATATATATAAGGTAAATAATAGATAATAAATAAATTACCTTTTATTTTATTATATTCATTCTTTGTTTTCCTCGTAGTTGGAAATCTTCGGTCTTCACGTCCGTCTTCTCTCTCTAAAATAAATAATAAAGATATAAACAATAATCATCCTACAAAATGAATGACACTATAAAATATTTCTTCAAATTAAAGATACCTCGGTTAGTAAATCTTTCTAAATTTTTTAACGCTTTGCCAAATGTTTTAATTTTTGTTCACTTCTGACGAGGA
The DNA here is from genome assembly GCA_030710605.1 of Cordylochernes scorpioides. Taxonomy (NCBI): domain Eukaryota; kingdom Metazoa; phylum Arthropoda; class Arachnida; order Pseudoscorpiones; family Chernetidae; genus Cordylochernes; species Cordylochernes scorpioides. The sequence continues at coordinate 64,457,421 of CP092874.1, read as the reverse complement.
CAAAATATTTTTGTCGAAACGACGAGACAATAAAAATATTTACTGACCGAAGTATCTTTAATTTAAAGAATTATGAATGCCGGCCAGGCAGCCTCTATATTTACGACTATAAAATATGATACTATAGTATATAATCTATACAAATCTATATATGACAAATGAAAATATTAATACGAGAATGTTTCCTTTCGCAGTAAGGACAGTAGAAGTTTGATTTATTTTTGAAAAAAAAAACATTCTCGTCTAAATGTATTCATTTATTAGTATATATTCTGTTTAAAATAAATATAATACATCACAGTTTATTTTGAATAAATGGAGGACGCATCAACATGATGCAACAATATACAATTAAACCTTTTTATAACGCCCCCTCTTGGGACTCACCAAAATAGGGTGCTATAGAGAAGGAGTGCTATAGACAGGTTACTTTTGATTTAAATCGCATCGTACTAAGTATTTAAAATCGGGCGCTATAGAGAGGAAGACGCTATTTAGAGGGGGCGCTAAAGACAGGTCACTTTTAATATAAATCGCATTGTACTACGTATTTAAAATCGGGCGCTATAGAGAGGGACGCGCTATTTAGAGGGGGCGTTATAGACAGGTTTAACTGTATTCCTTTTAAAACCTAAATATCTGATAGTTACAATTCACAGTGCATACAGGCATATCTATATAACACTAGTCTGTCAAAACTTTCTTTGTCTACACTATGAGTATAATGATGAGTCATAACAACCAATGATCTATTTAATTTCCGACGTTTTTCAGTGACCTGCTTTCACTTTCCTCAGAGTGACAGTAGGTCACCAAAAAGTCGATAGTCGAATAAATCATTGGTTGATGTGGCTATATTTGTTCATAATCAACTTACAACCAATAAATGATTTCTCTTCGGAACTATAATGATATTATAAATATTCCTAACTTATTTTTATATGTATTAACAATGTGATCAGTGAAGTTATTCATTGATTCTTTTCAACATCTAGGAAAACGCATATTGCCTGAATGCTGTTATTTTGCGACATATCAACAAATATATAAAATAGAGAGAGAAAGCAATATGGTTACACTAAAAAAAAAGAGCGAAAACGAACACAATTCTATTTGCATAGAATAGGAAGTTGAACTTTGCTCTCTAAAAGAAAACAATTTCTACATTAACTCGTTTAACCAGCAACTTGATAAAATCTTGTCTAATTGCAACTAAATATGCGTGGTTGGACAGAGAGAAGAAGAGCTCTCTAATTACACAGGAATGGCACCGACACCTTTCTCCTCCCTGTTCCCAAAAACCTGAAGCAATTAACCTTGACGCCCGACTTTATGCAACTCAGTCAGCATTCCTGCCAGCTCCAGCCTTGGTCTTCCGCATTACCATGACAATAGGGAAATCACGAGGAAGAGAAAGTGCCTCCAAGGTTGAAGATGAGCCATATTGTAATGCGCATTTACCTGACTGACATGTGAGCCAGCATTCCTCAGCTTTACTTTCAAAAGTTAGGCTGGAAATTTCATTCGATAAGTTCATTCGATTATTTTTGCGTTAACCGAGACAAAATATTCTGATCCTCTTTCTCTTTCAATACCTTCCTCTACTGAGGGTGGGCCACAGGGTCTCCCCATATCTCCCTCCTTGAGTGCCTTCCTCTACTGACGGTGGGTCACATGGTCTCTCCATACCTCCCTCCTTCAGTACCTTCCTCTACTGAGGGTGGGTCGCATGGTCTCTCCGTATCTCCCTCCTTCAATGCCTTCCTCTACTGAGGGTGGGCCACATGATCTCTCCATATCTCCCTCCTTCAATGCCTTCCTCTACTGAGGGTGGGCCGCATGGTGTCTCCGTATCTCCCTCCTTCAATGCCTTCCTCTACTGAGGGTAAGCCACATGGTCTCTCCGTATCTCCCTCCTTCAATGCCTTCCTCTACTGAGGGTGGGCCACATGGTCTCTCCATATATTCCTCCTTCAATGCCTTCCTCTACTGAGGGTGGGAAACATGGTCTCTCCGTATCTCTCTTCTTCAATGCCTTCCTCTACTGAGGGTGGGCCACATGGTCTTACATCGTCTGTGTATCCCTTTCGTTTCCTTCCCCTCGATCTCTTCCTTCGGAGCTTTCCTTCCAACACTGTACGCAATGTCTTTTAAAAATGTTCTACACGCCATATAATACTTTGGAACGGATAATTTTAATCAGTAATTTCAAATGTAACTTTATTTAAATGCACATATACAGAATGTTTCAGAAAAGATTATACATTTTGAAATTAGCATATCTATCTATCTATATATATAAATGAATGTATGTGTGTGTGTGTCTGTCCTTTATTGCCTGACCAAACCACTCATTGGAACGCCATGAAACTTTGGGAAGTTATTTAGTATAGTACTGGGGAGGTTTCTGAAAAATAATTTCTTGAATATCATGAATATCCTCAGAGTTATTTGCAGATTTGTAGATTTAACTCGCAAGCAGCGCCACCATTGCGACGATGATAACAAGTTTTTTTATCTATAAGTTTTATTATCACTAAGTTTATTATCTTAAAGATTATTTATCAAAAGTAAGATTATCTCAGGATGACACGGCAATTTATTTGAGACAAGAATAATGATACAATTCCAAGGCAAAGATACTATTCCTTTAACTTCCAATTACCGAGGGAACCAATTAAGATTGATTATATTAAACTTATCGAGTATTTTTCAAGGGACCGGGAAAAATGTTCACTAGATAAAACGATGATTTTGTAATGTAGAAAATTAGGAAAGACAAAATTCAGGATGACACGGCAATTTATTTGAGACAAGAATAATGATACAAATCCAAGGCAAGATACTATTCTTTTAACTTCCAATTACCGAGGGAACCAATTAATATTGATTTTATTCAACTTATCGAGTATTTTTCAAGGGACCGGGAAAAAATGTTCACTTTATCGAGAGATTCAAATTTACGAGTTTCAAATTATCAAAATATATCTATTATTTTTTTATAAGTTTATAGAGAATTGTTTTAACAAATGTTCGTTTGACAAACCTTTACTCGGGTAAAACCCGGGCGAAGCCGGGTACTTCCGCTAGTTTTATAATAAAATTCAAAATGCATTGTGCGAAATTAAATAGAACATATATGGGAGATTCAAAATGATAAAATATATAACTTAAAATGAAAATAAAAACCTTAGAATTTATTTTAATTAAACATTTATTTCAAACATTTTAAAAATGATAAAACAGGATACCAGACATCACGGAAAGATAAAAACCACCATCAAAATGAATGCTTGTTTAGTGGAGTTTTTTTCAAATCCAAGATCCATTTAAAAACCCCAAAACCACATACATCAACTATTCGTTGATTTTAATTATTCCAGAATTGGCCAAACACCCATTAATTGATTAATAAAAAAACAAGCTAACCATCTAACTTTTCGGGCTGTTGGCCCTCGTTAGAATGGTGCAATGCTGTACTTCAACGACCAAAACAATGGTCATTCAGGCAGACTGAATAATCATGAAACGGGTAGTTAAGGCCATAATTGCGTGATAACGCGAAACAATGTGGAACAAATCAATTTCAGTTGCACGATCATAAATTTGCATGATAAGGGGATGCCACTTTTCTCTATTAATTTTTTGCACCTTATCCCAGTACAATTTCACATTTTTACTATTTTCTCACTAAATGCATTGTTTATTCATTTTAATTCATTTCAAAATGGAGATATGTCACTTTTAGTAACTTAAAATTGTTAAAGGACAAGTGGGTAACACCCTCGATTTCCGACAGTCATGAACCGGGATTGAATCCCTTGTTAATATATTTTTTTAAAATATGAGAATAACTTTAACATATTATTCATTGTTGCAAATATCATAAACTAGTTTGCTCTTTTTGAGCGGTACATAATAAAGTGATTTTGGAACCGAATCAAATTGTTATACATGAGTCTTTTACAATATTTCGTATTCAGATTTAACATACACATCTTATAATGATAATCATATAGAGTGTAAATAGAACAATGAAGAATACTATATTCTTTATTTCTTGTTTGATATTGTCAAATATAGATTGGTTATGACAATTTTCCCTTGTATAGCCAAGAACGGAGGACAAGTTACAGCTATCAGCTGGACCTGCTTTCAACAGAATACTTAAAAATATATATTGATAAAGAATACAGTTTTCAGAATTTATTGAGAAGAGAGTGGGAGCTTATGGGCAATCAAAATTACAATAGAAATAATATATAGTCATATAAATGCTATAGCCAGCCATATACGGCGAAGTCTGGACAAGCTGGACGCCCACCCTCACAGCAGTTCCGTCTGGAATTCTAATCGCTGACACACATTCTGAAGACATGATGAGACTTTTCAACACTCTCTTTCGATTACAATATTTAAAATCTGCTCATTCCTCTACTTATCTAACTCTCAAAATGCTTCTAAATTCTCTTTTGTTGAATGGTGTTCTCTTGCTCTTGCAGTCATGAGAAAATTTGTACGAGATTGATGAGGGTAGATTTTCTTGCTTAATTCCATGGAAGCTTTTATTGAATTGGGTTACATTTCAACTTAATTAGGTCGACCTATATAAATGTTGTAATATATTCCAATATTTGTAAAACGACATTTGAAAATGTCGAATGAAAGAAAAATCAGAATATATTTTAAGGAGAAATAACGACTATTTCTAACCTTGGGATGAAGTATGAAAGGATGAATTGTGAAGAGTAATGATAAACGGAAATACAAAGTGTTCAGGGATAGGAATCCACAGTGTTCTGCTTACCGGGCAGATGCCACGTCCACTAGGCTACCCTGGACATATTTTTCCGTTCGTAAATATATATAAAGTAATTTATAATACAATATAACGCGACTTATGATTGTAGAACGAAGTTTGAACGAAATTTTCTTCTGTTGAATGGTGTTCTCCTCCTCTTGCGGCCATTAGAAAAAAATACGAAATTGATGAGGGCAGATTTTATAGCTTAATTTCATGGAGTCTTTTATTGAATTGGGTTACATTTTAACTTCATTAGGCCGACCTATATATAGACAGGATCACTTAAAAGATTAAATATATCGAACCATATATGTATTTATTTGAAAATAGAGCAATCCATATTTATATAATTAGATAATAAAAAGGCATATATTGGATTGAATAAAATATTTTTTATTCAATCCAATATATGCCTTTTTATTATCTAATATATATATATATGGAAGCAATGGTCGCCTCTCCCGTCAAAATAAACGTCAGAATCTGACGCCATCTATTGACCGTCGCCGCAACTAGCGGCATCGGGTCGGTGACAAAGCCACAACACCAACTTTGGCAAACTGATAAGCGTCCACCTAGAGACCATGGTTTCGGGCTAATGGCCCTCGTCAGTCTAGGGCGGACTTTATTCCATGAGATCCGCACGGGATCTAATGGAATCCTCACAATTTACCAAAGAGGTGTTTTGCTGGCAAGGTGGCTGGGCCAGATCTATTGGCAAAACATAGATGGAAAATTTGCCGGGAGGAAATTAATTCATGGAAGCAATGGTCGCCTCTCCCTTCAACATAAACGTCAGAATCTGACGCCATCTATTGACCGTCGCCGCAACTAGTGGCATCGAGTCGGTGACAAAGCCACAACACCAACTTTGGCAAACTGATAAGCGTCCACCTAGAGACCATGGTTTCGAGCTAATGGCCCTCGTCAGTCTAGGACGGACTTCCCTGATATTTGTCCAACCCAATATCTTTATAAATCAAGAAAAGCCATCCACGAACGCTTTTCGCACTGTTGGCGCTCGTCTTCGTGGAGTAGGCTGTACCACTGCGACCTGGTCAGGATATGCCCTTTCAATATATATATGTCATAAAAAAAGATGTATTTTAGGTACGTTACCAATTCATTCATGCAGTCGTAGATTGAAGTGAAATGATAACTTTTATATCCAAAATTGTATTTATTTTAATGATTATATTTTAAGAACAAAACAGTTTGCATACATACAATTTAATAATTATAATCTAAGTATATACAAAAAACATCTTGGATTGTACTCCTTTTGTTAAGGATTTTAAAGAATTAACTCTGTGTTAATTCTATGATTATTTAAATTATAATTATATTAATGAATAATAAAAATCATATTTTTATTATGTCATATATATATATATATATATATATATATATATATATATATATATATATATATATATATATATAGTGTAGAAACTATATAACAAAATTATAACAGTGATTCTACTTTTAAAACTTAAGGAGCAAACTGATAATAATGATAACTTATATCAATTAGATTTGATTAGATTAGCAAGCTAAATCTAAATTAATTATAATAATAAATAGTTATTTAATTTTATAGTCCAGTTTTGTATTAAGATTATCTTCACTATTATGATCATTTAAATTCAAATTATAAAATTTGTAAAATGTTATTAATTTGTAGATAGAGAGAGAAAAAAAAAATCCTTTACTTCTAATACATCATCAAGTTAATTATATATTTATAATTAATAACAATAAAAATTAACAACGTAACGTCTTTTGCATCGGCTTTTACACGTCATTTAGACATACTCTAATCCTATATATAGAATAATCGAAGTGAGAATATATATAATAGTTAGAAAAAAGAGAGAAAGACAGAACCATGCACTTTTAATCAAACTAATAATAAGGAAAAAAAAAAAAAAAGGTTTGTAAAGAAGGTAGATAAGATTGTTAGTATATATATATATATATATATTTTTATAATTTTATATTTTATCCTTTTTTTTTTTTTTAAGATTTTTTAAGGTTTTTATTTTATTTTATAATATGATTATAAATAGTTGTATTTAGTAATATATCTATAGTATGAATTAACATTTGTTATAAGTTTGGATATTATGTTTTGAAACCCTAATGGTAGACCAGACATGCACAAAAAACTTTAAATTGAAATAAATTGGAAAAAGAGATCTGCTGGACCGGGGATCTTCAGATAAAAGCCCAGCGAGGGCTGAAATGGGTGTGAAATGGGCCACAATGTGAAATGGGCCACAAGGGGTGAAATGTCGCTGGGCTTTTATCTGAAGATCCCCGGTCCAGCAGATCTCTTTTTCCAATTTATTTCAATTTAAAGTTTTTTGTGTATGTCTGGTCTACCATTAGGGTTTCAAAACATAATATCCAAACTTATAACAAATGTTAATTCATACTATAGATATATTACTAAATACAACTATTTATAATCATATTATAAAATAAAAAAAAACCTTAAAAAATCTTTAAAAAAAAAAGGATAAAATATAAAATTATAAAAATATATATATATATACTAACAATCTTATCTACCTTCTTTACAAACCTTTTTTTTTTTCCTTATTATTAGTTTGATTAAAAGTGCATGGTTCTGTCTTTCTCTCTTTTTTCTAACTATTATATATATTCTCACTTCGATTATTCTATATATAGGATTAGAGTATGTCTAAATGACGTGTAAAAGCCGATGCAAAAGACGTTACGTTGTTAATTTTTATTGTTATTAATTATAAATATATAATTAACTTGATGATGTATTAGAAGTAAAGGATTTTTTTTTCTCTCTCTATCTACAAATTAATAACATTTTACAAATTTTATAATTTGAATTTAAATGATCATAATAGTGAAGATAATCTTAATACAAAACTGGACTATAAAATTAAATAACTATTTATTATTATTATATATATATATATATATGCAGGAGTTAAGAAAAAGTAGAAGGATTTGGTGAAAACATCGTACAATTTTCCTAATTCAACAAGACGATAAATTGTGAGAGCCTTTTTCCACAGTGATTAAACTTCATACCCTTTCTCTAGCTTATTTTAACAGGTATATATGTTTTTATGATGTATTTAATTAATCATGATTGATGATCATTTGTCTGATTGGATTAGTAATAAATTGAGAGTGATATAATAATTTTGTTTGGTTAGTATATTATTTGGTGATAATGATTGTCTCCAAATAATAATTACAACTAATAACAGTGGCGCGTGTCTATATAATGGACGGTTCTTTTACAGGATTTACAGCGAGCTGGAATTTCTACATTAGTCTTTTTGTGAAACTATTTGGTCGAGCTGTCTTCTTGTTGATCTCTTTCATGAAATATATATGTTTTATTTACATATGTGTAATTAAAATATTGCATATCCTTATATTGCTTGCGCCATCTGTAGGAATAAATATCAACTAATCGTTAATTTTTTTATAATTCCAGAATTGCTTAAAATTACCCTTTCTTGATTAATAAAGAAAAGCTAACCAAGTAATCGTTTCGGGATGATGTCCCTTATCAGCGTGGTGCAAGCTGTATCTCAAAGACGAAAAAAGCTGGTCTTTGGTGTATCCTGAAATAAACAACTGGTTGATATAATTCCAACAGATGCCTAAGCCATCAGCAACCTTTAGTTGCATGATCAGGCATGGCATCTTTAATATAGGTAATTTATATCCACCTGATCCCAGTACAATTACAATATTTCACTATTTTTTTAGGTGTAATTATATAGCATTTTGCCTCTTTTCTAATCGGAAATATGTGTTTTTATTTGAATTTATCCTACTAGCCGAGTGATCCGGGCAACGACACTGGTTTATCCGAACGGCCTGTAAAACACATTAAGAGTATATATAGTGGCTTAAAATTGCAATGTGTATATTCTTATTTCCTAAAGGCAGCATTTCAAATGAGGTTGAATAAAATATTTTCAAAGAAAAGTATATATACATTCGGGCATATACGCACACGGATAAATCCTGGGCATCCTTAGTAGATGCCAAGGAATATTTGAGCAGAAGAACCAACCTTAAGGTTTAATCAGTATGAAAGCATTCTTGTGGAAGTCTTCTTCTTCTTTCTTATCTCCACTTAATCATATTAGGGTGTCAAGCTTGTAAAGTTTGAGACTTTTGATGGTGTTTAACTGTTGACAATCATCATGACTGGGTGGAGTAGAATACGTCTGCCTTTGTCATTAAGACTGGGAGCATTACTCAGTGGCAGGTCGACTTAGCTCTAAAACAAATGGCCGCCTCTGACATGAGGAACAGACGCCATGTGCAGCCGCTCCTAACATGGAGTACAAACGCTGCTCATCCTGTATCGCTGGATTAAGAGCCCTTACAGGGTACTATCAGCCGGGCCAGCTGAACCCAGGTTTTTTAGTGCGCTTGTTACTGCTCTCCCTCCTCCTTTCTCATCCGGGCTTGGGACCGGCAAAGGCGGAGTTCTTGTGGGAGTAAAGCTATTGAAAAATCCAGTAGGAAGTTATTTTTCTCCTCCACATTCTCACACTCCACACTGTCAACACTGAGAAAACACTGACTCCTGTTTGGTAAGCAATCTAATACTTTCCCAATCAAATAAACCTTGATTTATACTTTTCCCTGATTTTTGGCCAACCCATTTTCTTGATAAATCAAGAAAAGCCACTCTATTTATATTTAAAAAAATAAAAACTGCTTGATACAAGGTTGTCCCCAAATTTCGTAAATAATTTAAAAAAATTTATATTCCAATAATATTCGCCGTTATATAATGTATTTATATTAAGTATAAAGTAATTATATTATGTATTATATATTATATGTATTCGCTAAGTAATAAGAAAACAACTTTTTGAGAAAATATTAACATTTGGGACAAACTCGTATATATTTAAAAACTGTTGATATTATAATATTTATAGAAGGCATTTTAAAAATAAGATTTTCAATTTTATTGAAGATTTAGAGGGAACTATGAGATGATGTAACTTCGTATATCGATTGGCTGCTGGAATCAGGGAAGAGAGAGAACAGGTATGGTACTGAGGTGGAAGATGGTCCGCAGGTACCTCTATTCAACATGGGATCGCTTCTACTCGATGCCAACCTACAGGAAGATCTGCTGGATCCCATCAAAGGAATGCTTATCATCGTTTTCTTCTCAAAAGAAATAGATCGATTCGCAGATTTTCTGGATGCTCTAGGTCCATCGTTCATGCTATCTCTGAATTCTAAGTCGACACTTTTCAAAATTGATTTTCTAGGCGATCTAGGTGTCTTATCCATAAAAAGAGAATCATCAGAAGTTAATTTATTCTCACTACAATATGGTGATTTATCTTCAGGTGATATTTGTTCATTAGTGATATCGGGTTGTATATTTACTGATTTTTTTTGTTCATTTGCCTTATCTAAATCTTCGAAAAAAGATGATAATTTATCGGTGCTATTTAATAGATAATCATCATCCTCATATGATATTTCGTTTGTAGCAGGAATATTTGTTGCAGATTTACTAAGACGGATATGGAAATCTTCGTTAGAAGAAACTGAATAGATTATTTTATCAGAAGAATTTAGATGAGATGGGATTGAAGATTCTTCGGCAAGTTCATTTAAAAACTCTTCGGAATCAGTTTGACAGCGAGAATTGTCTGTAGATAAATCTTTTTGTCGGTTTTTAGGAATTTTGGATTTGTAGAGTGTCATTAGTGATTCTACAACTTTGTCAAAACAGCTATTTGTGTTAGATGAAACTATACTGCAAATACCTGGGATTGGTTTGACAACTTTTGGTTCAGTCTTTTTGATTTGAGAGTCAACACCTTGAATTTTTAAAGAACTTGATTGTAGCTGTGAGAGTGAATTGGAATAGCTTGGGCTGGTTAAAGAACTACCTTTTGACCTTCGGTACGATAATCTCTTTGCTCTATCAGAGCTGTACCTCCTTCTGTCAGTTTCATCTGTGTTTTCTGAAGGTGTTCTAGAACTATCTATGCTCTTAGTTCTTCTTTTTTGAAAAGAATTTACATATTTTGTGATATTCTCAGATTTGGAATCGTCATGATCAGCGATATTATGTACCTTTTCGTTAATCAGATTACTAATAACCTGTGTTGACGACATAGAATTTTCTTTTCTTTTTGCCACATCAGGTACTGACGAAATTTTGGACACTTTACATACACCTGCATCACATATAGAACTTTTCGATTTATCATTGAATAGTTTTGCAGCATCAGCTGATATCCTTTCTAGCAACACCAATCTTGCACGTCTTTTCAGTAGATCGGTTTCACTTTTACTTTGGATTCTTATCTTTTTATCAAGTTTATCATCTTCATCTACTTTCAAGTTTAACCCTGTTTGATCTTTATTATTCACTGAAATTCGGGGTACTCTGTGTTTTATACTCAACGAACTTTTGGAACTTGAAACTTGAGGTTTTAAACTTGTTTTAGAATTACTAGTTGAACTCTTTTTTGATGTATTCTCATTTTGATCTTCTTTTCTTGATTTCCTTTGGATATTATCTCGCATTTTATATAAATAATACTTTTTTTTTACTCTTAAAATTCGATTAATACTTGTTTTTCAATATATAAGTATATTGACGCGTTGATTATAAATCAAGATTATAAAAATATAATCTATTGGAAAATACCTTTTAAAAAAGCCACTTTTTTATTTCTAAAAAGTGAATTTTTTTTTTAGAAAAAAAGAGGAATTATAAAATATACAAATATTTTTGTAACTATGAGTAACTTTGATCAAATTTTTATATTTGTTATTGAGAGAGTGTGTGTGAAATGATATATTAATAGATAATTTATTGAATGCAAATATCTATGCTTAGAAATTTTAAAAACGTGTTTCTAGAAGCTTTTGATTTTAAACATTACAACAAACAAATATTTTGGCTGGTTTTTGAACCATATTTTATAAATAGGGAGATAGATTTGATAAAATCAAATCACACAATATTCCTGATAGAAATAAAATTTATAAAAATTGGATATCTTCAGGATTTGGCGCAGCTTAGAAATGTATAAAATTTAACCCCAGATTATCAAAAGAGAAGAATAATTCCGTCAATGGGGAAATGAAATATTTTTACCCGACTAAAATTTGCAATTCCAGAAAAAGGAGATAAAGCGTGAGAACTCTATAATATAACGATAATAAATAATAAATACATCCTTGAAATACAATTGATTGTACAAAATATGCAAATTCATTTAACAATCAAGTCTGATTGGATATTTAAAGTGACATGACCGTAGAGAACCAATCAGCGGAAGATTACACCGGACCTAAATGGCTATATGTAATTGCGTTGACACGTCTAACTGTTAGTCCACACCTGAACATTTTTATAAATAAATTTTCATATCTATATTGATATATAATATTAATCATTTTTTAAAATTAAAAATTCGTTCGCTATGTTCAGTGGGTGTAGACCTTGGCTTCTTTGTTTATTTTATCGAGAATTAAAACCTGGTGCTGCGGCCCATTCTTTATCACGAATAGCAAGCTATTTATTGACATGAAAATACTCGAATTAAAATAAAGTATTTTCAGTTATCATGCCAATAAATTGCTTGCTTTTGTTATATATATAGAAAATTTGCCGGTGGGAAATTGATCCATAGAAACATAGGGCGCCTCTCCCGTCAAAACTAGACGCCATCTATTGACCGTCGCCGAAAATAACGGCTTCAGGTCGGTGACAAAGCCACAACATCAGCTTTCGCAAACTGAGAAGCGTCCACTTAGAGACGGCCTAGGCTGACGAGGGCCATTAGCCCAAAACTAAGGTCATTCTGCTAATATACTACTGTATTATACTGCTTATATTATACTGCTATACTGCTAAAACACCTATGCAACGAAAATATACATTAGCGCGATATCTATAAATGTAAACTATTTTAACGTGTAGATATTACTTTTAAATAATACCTGGCGAAACCGCTGGGAGGGCTCGCCACTGATGAGCCAGGCCCTCCTTCTTTTTTATAATTGCAGTAAGAACAAAGGGATTTTTTAAAATCAATAGAATCATACGTGTTTATTGACACCAAGTTCTCTAGCCCTCTCATTCAATAACTTATATCATTGCAGTAAGGTCTGTAGAGATAATATTTGATTATATGATTGAAAAGAAACACATTGTCAGTGCATTTTTCACAGTGAAGATTCTTGGAAATGTCCAACACCACTAGCGAGTGCAAGTAATCAAACGGGGCTCTGGCACATTTGTAGGTGCAAAGTCGAACTGCTTTTCACATATGTAGACATGTGGTGTACTTATAGTAAAAGCAGTCCCCTACTTCTACCCACCATGATTATCATGGCCTGTACCACGTGTACTAGGGATAATTAAAAAAAATTATCAATAAATTTATTTGTTAAAAATAACAATAAGAGTTGTACTTCTGAAATTAGAAACTTTGAATTGCTCTCAATCCGTTCTTTTGACAACCATGTAAAGGATTAGATTACGAAACATTTCTACACACACAGAAATGTTCTCACACTTCCACGTTGTAAATAACAGGCCAATAAATGTTGACAGCCAGTAGGGAGGAGGAGAAAAAGTCTGACACCGCTGTAATATAACGACATAACCTACTTTATAGGAGAAATTTACGACGTCATTTACAGTCACTTTTTGTTCAGACAGCATCGTAACTTCTGAACGTTAAAGAAAACACTTTTCAAAATGTCATTTTCCTTGAGATATAAAGAAAAAATTGATTACTTAATACATAATTCAATATTCAAACTGGAAAACAAATTCTTCAACAAGCGTTATACATTTTCTATATTAATTTATTTACTATTGAACACAAGTATTATGTATTTTTGAAAACAAAAAGCTGTAAAAAAAAATTCGAATCATCAAAAAATACAAAAATATATTATGATATCAATTTAATATAACATTTAGAAATTCAAAATCTTGTATATAAACTAAATTTTATTATTAATTCAGCATTAAAAAAACCTCAATATTCTGTGAACAATCGTGTAAAAAGAAAATACTTAATAGTGACATCTTTAGGGAAGAGCCATAAAATGACAATTTTTAAAATATGGTGAGTGTTGTAAGAGGCAAAATTTATTTTAAAATCATTGGAATATATACGATTTGAATAAAAATAATAAAAAGGTGTTTTTTTGTTTACTATACGGCATTTATGTATGCCTTTATATTTGAAAGCATATAATGAATACACAGTAATATTAATTTCAACTAATGAACACTATTGTTATTATTTACGGCAACTCACTCTAATATGTTTTTTTTTTACGAATAAAATTTTACAAAGAGATCCGTTTCATAATTACAGAAAGAATATCGAATGTAATCAAATTAAACACATTCCCACGCGACAAAGTGAACATAAAATTCTTCAAATTCAATTATAAAATATCTGTACTTTTTTTTAATCAGTATTAAATTATTTTTAAATTTATTCAAAATTATCCCATAACGATGCTACATATTTTTAATTGATCTCAATCAGATAATTCCGAAGAAATCTCTAAGGTCTTGATGCCGATACGGTTATAGAGCATAACTATAGCCCGTCGCACATACGACGGAGAGAAAAATAACAAATATCAGAATATATAATCTCACAAACTCTAAAATATATCGATATAATAAAATCGAACTATTCTTAGGCTACTAAATTTATCTAATGTAGAATAAAGAGATCAAATATCAGATCCTTCTAATACCAAGGTTTAAAAAGCCTAATTTGACTTTCGAAGACAATTGACAATTCAAGATATTGCCATGTGGAAAATTTGGGAAAACAAAATTCAGGACTCATTCTTTTACTCGACTAATTGGCCATTATAGAATGGTCGTCTAGTCCTACCAACAGGCTGTACCAAGCAGAACGATCACTGTGGCAATGAACCAAGCAAGCAGCAAGCTACAGAGCTGTAACACAAGTAAGTATCTCCGAATCAAAGATGGAGATAAAAATTCAGGATGACACAGTAATTTATTTAAGGCAAGCACAAATTATTAATGATAAACAAAATATAAGCAACGTGGGAAGTTTACAGAGTAGTAAAATATAAACATAAAAAATAATACTCTGTTAAGAAAATAATAAAATTTTGCTACAATATTTCATTGATAATTAATCAATGGGTGAATAGTAAAATAGATTTTGAGAATAGAGCAATTCATAAATGATATTTTTATCCAATATATGCCTTTTTATTTAAAGTAAAATAGATATAAATTGATTCACAATTGATTAGTTGAGATTAAAACTACTTAATTTCAATGTTAATATAAGGTTGAATACAAAATAAATACATTAAATGAATTATATAATGATGAATGTACTAATAAATAGATGTGAATATATAAAATAATTGATAAAAATATACATATATATAAAATATACAAGGTCTTCATTGGTGGCGCCCACCGCGGGAACGACTCCGCCACCGATGGACTGCGAGAGTTCTTTCCACAGAGTGGACAGGTCGATGTGTTGGCTGGCATTACCCAACTCAAAACCAAGATGGTAATTGAGAGAGATAAAGGTACCAACCAACAAGAAATTTGTTTTCAAAAGTAAAGATAGAATGACAGATATATATATATAACATAAGTGCAGTCACACATAAAACAAATAAGAATAAATTTAGAGAATCCAAACCCGTTATAATTAATCTAACCACTTATATATGACACAATATAAATAACCTATATATATTTCGTATATATATATATATACCTTGTTACTCAATGCAACCTCTAAGTTAAGAAAATGAATGGTTAATTGAATAGTTAATTAACTAAACGCTAATTGGCTGATTAAGGTCGTTTGATTGTAGAGAACCAATCACTGGGCGAATGAAATTGACACCACGTAATTATTAAGGCGTATATTATCAATATATTGTCAGAAATTTAAACTATTTTTGACGCATGTAATTATTTTTTAAATTGAACAATTTTCTACTGCCCTTACTGCAAATGATAAATTAATGGAAGGGCCTGACTCATCAGTGATGAACCCTTTCAACGGTTTCAACAATTTAATCTACCATACCGCTGTAAAATTGCACATAGAACTGTTTGGTCTTATACTGATAGGGACTTCTTGGAAAATATATTTCAAAGAAACTATGGACATAAGCTTTGAGAACAATATAAATGCATATAATTATATAATATATAATATGCTTCGAGCATTGCTCTTCCGCAAACAGCAAGGTCTTTTATATTTCTCATAAGAGATGACGTGCTTATGCAAAGATTTGCATCAACCAGAAATCAGGATCTTTAAAGCCTTTTCACCATGATGAAAGGAATTATATAAAATTCTTGCAAATATTGACACAATAGATGGATTTTAAATTGAATGAGATGCACTTTAACACGAAATATAATATTTATAAAGTTTTTGACTGAGAATAGATAGAGAGAGATGGTAGAAGCTATGGTGAAAGTGAAAAATTGCAAGATTTCTGCCAATATTCTGTGATGATGGAGTGGATTGGAACACATCGATCTCTCATCTTGACTTCCGCAGGAACTAGGAGCGCTTCATCCTTTATCATTATTATCATCATTATTAGCTTCCGGCTTCTTCAGCTCACAAATTACATGGTGTAGAGTGAAACCGATACATTTTGCCTCACTTCCCCGTATATTATATAACTGATATATGCTAGATATTCAGTTGAAACAGTCGCAAAATCTTTGCGCAGTCTGTTGACTGTCTGTGAAAGCTAAAATACTCTTGTTACTCACAATTCTCCCATAGCAGCTTTAAATACGTCTTTGATTTCATTTCTTCCATCAGGATTTTATGAAATCTTAATTGTCAAAAGAAGTTATCTTAGTTTTTAATCTGGCTGTATCAAATTTATTATCAAAATGTAATTTAATATTTTCATGAAAATATTCTATAAATATAATATGATGCATTAGCTCGCCATCTGTTATCAAAATTCGAAACTACTATAGACGCGTATGATTCTTTTTTTTTAATAAACAAAGCAATGGTTATTTTATCCGAAACATTGAAACCATATCCCTAACAATTAAAATTCACCTACAATAAACATGAAACTTTACACACAACAATGACTACTCTAACTCCAACAACAAAGACTACTCTAACTCCAACAACAAAGACTACTCTAACTCCAACAACAAAGACTACTTAATTCACAAAAATTGAATTTTATTCTCAACAATGATATTCTATCCACCACAATTACTATTTTATCTCTTAAACAAAAAAAATTACTCTCAAAATTAAAATGTATCCACAACAATTAATATTTATCAAAGTAAAGAAGGTTGGAATCCTCTAAATATATTACTTAATATTTATCAGTAGCAATAAAATATTATTTACAGCAATAAATAATTTATCCCAAACAATAAAAAATATAATGCATTTTGAAAAGATTCATACGCGTCTATAATAGTTTGAAAAAAAGATATACCCACAACAATGATAACTTTGCCCACAACAATGACAAATTTATCCCTAACAATGAAACATTACTACTCTAAACACAATAATTAAATCTATCCACAACAATCATTATATTACCCTAGTAAACTGAAATTTCACACAAAACAATGAAACTTTACCAAAAGCGATAACAATGATATCGGTAACAAGGAAACTTTTTATATAACATTGACTACTTTCTGCCCAACGCAATGAAATTTTATCCACAACAATTGAACTTTACCGACAACAATAGCCATTAAATCCGCAACAATGATGCTTTATTCACACCAAAATAATTACTTTATCCCCAATAATGAATCATGAAACACCAATTCAATGAAACAAACACAGAAATATTTATAAAAAATATATGTAATTAATTACTACTGAAAGGAATTCAAAAGTAAAATGGAAACACCGAGAGTAATCTAAATTTTCTTTCTTATAACTGATCCAGCATTTCGAAACCTCATCTTGGAAGACAGCGACCCAATATTTCAGACAGCTATTATTGAAATACATTCTCTCTCTGCCATGAATTTCATCAATTATTCTTCGAAACATGGAATTCTAATATCCAAAGTCATATAAACTTGCAAGCTATGATGGGATCCAGCATAAAGAGACCATATGCCATTATGTAAATATGTAAATAGTAATTCCAACCTACGCTATGTGATGTATATTTATTTGGTTATTCTTGTAAGGATATACTTATTGGAATAAAAATATTTTCAAAAATACTATCGATAGTAAAGCTGAAATTAACAATCGAAAACAAAATAATTGTAGTGAAGTATTTTTTATTTTATTAACAGAGTATCATTTTTTTGTTTATATTTTGCCTCTCTGTAAACTTCCTTCATTACTTATCTTTGTTTATCATTCATAGTTTATTCTTGCCTTATATAATATTGCTGTGCTATCCTGACGTTTGGCTTCCCTAATTCTAACGAGGCAATATATATATATGTTATATTAAAAATTATTTTATTTAAAATTATATTTCTTAGATTCAAATACTCTGTTAAATCGACCGCCAGAGGTCACGCTTCCCCTTTAAAAACTCATTGTTGTTGTTTCCCGATGGCCGGCTCAAACCTTTTGTACATTATGTAAATAAGTTTTTCATTTTTTAGATTCTTACTCCTTAAGCCAGGCATTACTTTTATCAAACTATGTTTTTTTATATATTTCTTTAGTTCAATTACTGATCAAAATTATTTTTATAAATATACTTTCAAGATCTTTTGCCACGACTTCATATCAATACCGTCGACCTAATACTAATATATTTCAAAATATATCAAATCTCATCCTTAAAAACAATTCCAAAATCTGCAGAAAATTTCATTTGTAAATATAACATATATAGTGTTTAAATATAAATAATAAATATAGTAATAAGCGTATAGAGTTCATTATATCATATTGGTGGACATAATTCAGTTTATAGAGTTTTCCCTATTATTTTCAGGAAAAAACGGGTACTGGGCTATAAAAAGAGAAACAAAGTGAGAGTTGCCCCTATTACATAAAGACAGTGAGAGTTCCGGGGAAGGGAGTAATTTATTTCCCTCACGACTCCTCACTGACCTCATTAGGCAAATAAGAAAGAAATCAATAAATTGTTCCCTCATTAATCCAGACGGGTACACTGCCGCAATCCTGTCCTGCGGCAGACGCTAATAAAGATAACTCAGGGGACGTCTGCGGAATCTTTATGTCGAGAGGAGCTGTCCTCGTCGGCGACTTGGGCAACTGTCTCGACCTCGCTCCCGCCCTCTTTCCTCTATGGACCTTTCTGTAGGACAATCCACTGGACTATTCCTTCCCTGGACTTCTCTGTAGGACAATCCACTGGACTATTCCTTCCCTGAACATCTCTGTAGGACACTACTCTGGACTATTCCTTCCCTGGGCCTCTTTATAGGACAATCCACTGGACTATTCCTTCGCTGGACATCTCTGTAGGACACTACTCTGGACTATTCCTTCCCTGAACATCTCTGTAGGACAATCCACTGGACTATTCCTTCCCTGAACATCTCTGTAGGACAATCCACTGGTCTCTTCCTTCCCTGGGCCTCTCTGTAGGACAATCCACTGGACTATTCCTTCCCTGGACATCTCTGTAGGACAATCCACTGGACTATTCCTTCCCTGGATATCTCTGTAGGACAATCCACTGGACTATTCCTTCCTTGAACATCTCTGTAGGACACTACTCTGGACTATTCCTTCCCTGGGCCTCTTTATAGGACAATCCACTGGACTATTCCTTCGCTGGACATCTCTGTAGGACACTACTCTGGACTATTCCTTCCCTGAACATCTCTGTAGGACAATCCACTGGACTATTCCTTCCCTGAACATCTCTGTAGGACAATCCACTGGTCTCTTCCTTCCCTGGGCCTCTCTGTAGGACAATCCACTGGACTATTCCTTCCCTGAACATCTCTGTAGGACAATCCACTGGTCTCTTCCTTCCCTGGACTTCTCTGTAGGACAATCCACTGGACTCTTCCTTCCCTGGGCCTCTCTGTAGGACAATCCACTGGACTATTTCTTCGCTGGACATCTCTGTAGGACACTACTCTGGACTATTCCTCCCCTGAACATCTCTGTAGGACAATCCACTGGACTATTCCTTCCCTGAACATCTCTGTAGGACAATCCACTGGACTATTCCTTCCCCGAACATCTCTGTAGGACAATCCACTGGACTCTTCCTTCCCTGGGCCTCTCTGTAGGACAATCCACTGGACTATTTCTTCGCTGGACATCTCTGTAGGACACTACTCTGGACTATTCCTCCCCTGAACATCTCTGTAGGACAATCCACTGGACTATTCCTTCCCTGAACATCTCTGTAGGACAATCCACTGGACTATTCCTTCCCCGAACATCTCTGTAGGACAATCCACTGGTCTCTTCCTTCCCTGGGCCTCTCTGTAGGACAATCCACTGGACTATTCCTTCCCTGAACATCTCTGTAGGACAATCCACTGGACTCTTCCTTCCCTGGACTTCTCTGTAGGACACTACTCTGGACTCTTCCTTCCTTGGACATCTCTGTAGGACAATTCACTGGGCTATTCCTTCCCTGAACATCTCTGTAGGACAATCCACTGGACTCTTCCTTCCCTGGACTTCTCTGTAGGACACTACTCTGGACTCTTCCTTCCCTGGACATCTCTGTAGGACAATTCACTGGGCTATTCCTTCCCTGGACATCTCTGTAGGACACTACTCTGGACTATTCCTTCCCTGGACATCTCTGTAGGACAATTCACTGGGCTATTCCTTCCCTGGACTTCTCTGTAGGACATACTCTGGACTCTTCCTTCCCTGGACATCTCTGTAGGACAATTCACTGGGCTATTCCTTCCCTGGACTTCTCTGTAGGACACTACTCTGGACTCTTCCTTCCCTGGACATCTCTGTAGGACAATTCACTGGGCTATTCCTTCCCTGAACATCTCTGTAGGACAATCCACTGGACTCTTCCTTCCCTGGACTTCTCTGTAGGACACTACTCTGGACTCTTCCTTCCCTGGACATCTCTGTAGGACAATTCACTGGGCTATTCCTTCCCTGGACATCTCTGTAGGACACTACTCTGGACTATTCCTTCCCTGGACATCTCTGTAGGACAATTCACTGGGCTATTCCTTCCCTGGACTTCACTGTAGGACACTACTCTGGACTCTTCCTTCCCTGGACATCTCTGTAGGACAATTCACTGGGCTATTCCTTCCCTGGACATCTCTGTAGGACACTACTCTGGACTATTCCTTCCCTGGACATCTCTGTAGGACAATTCACTGGGCTATTCCTTCCCTGGACTTCTCTGTAGGACACTACTCTGGACTCTTCCTTCCCTGGACATCTCTGTAGGACAATTCACTGGGCTATTCCTTCCCTGGACATCTCTGTAGGACACTACTCTGGACTCTTCCTTCCCTGGACATCTCTGTAGGACAATTCACTGGGCTATTCCTTCCCTGGACTTCTCTGTAGGACACTACTCTGGACTCTTCCTTCCCTGGACATCTCTGTAGGACACTACACTGGACTCTTCCTTCCCTGGACTTCTCTGTAGGACACTACTCTGGACTCTTCCTTCCCTGGACATCTCTGTAGGACAATTCACTGGGCTATTCCTTCCCTGAACATCTCTGTAGGACACTACTCTGAACTCTTCCTTCCCTGGACATCTCTGTAGGACGATTCACTGGGCTATTCCTTCCCTGGACATCTCTGTAGGACACTACTCTGGACTATTCCTTCCCTGGACATCTCTGTAGGACAATTCACTGGGCTATTCCTTCCCTGGACTTCTCTGTAGGACACTACTCTGGACTCTTCCTTCCCTGGACATCTCTGTAGGACGATTCACTGGGCTATTCCTTCCCTGGACATCTCTGTAGGACACTACTCTGGACTATTCCTTCCCTGGACATCTCTGTAGGGCAATCCACTGGACTATTCCTTCCCTGGACATCTCTTTAGGACACTACTCTGGACTCTTCCTTCCCTGGATATCTCTGTAGGACACTACTCTGGACTCCTTCCTTCCTGGACCTCTCTTTAGGACAATCCACTGGACTATTCCTTCCCTGGACATCTCTGTAAGACACTACTCTGGACTCCTTCCTCCCTGAACCTCTCTGTAGGTCATTATCCAGTGAAGTGTAGAAATTGCTCTAACTCTATCATATTCTGAGAGGGTGTGCCCAAAACTAGGTCCATGAGCACAGTACAGTTAACGAAGGATAAAGGTTTCTTATTTATTACGACCACGTCAATATACGAGCTCTCAAACCTCTTCTACAAGGGTAACCTAACGAGAATTAAAAGAAAATATTTAAATATGTATTATGTTATTTCTATGCGTTAAAAAATAGATGAAATGGAGAAAAAAATCATGGTATTAACATATTTCACAAAATCTTAATATGTAACTAAATGTTGCTGATACTTTTCCATTCCCTATTTGGTGGTAAGAATTAAAAAATGCATACATGGTTACAAAAATCAATGTCGAATTTTCTAATTATTCCGAATATTTGAAAATTATTCCTAAAACCTTTTGAATTGCATTTGATTATTGTTCCGCATTGTGTTTGCACAATATTTCCCCAAATCAAGATGAAGCTTTAATACGTTATAAAGTTATGTAACAATTAATAATTAAGAATATATTTATTTATTATCATCAAATCATAGACGCGATATCCACACAATTGGGTTAGATTGCATTAAGCAACAACACTAAATTCAGAGAACCATTTTACATAAACCATTGGTGAATTAAAAATTTCGTGTAGAAGTTTAAAGAAGAAAAGAAAGGAAAAGGGCTATTAAGAATATAAAAATTGAATATCTCTTTGTTTTCCTTTTACCCAGACGAACCCCTTATGTAGTTGTCAAATAAATGAATTGACTAATTATCGTACAAAATGGAGAGACTTTCCCACCATCCTTCAGATCTTCATTCATCAGAACAGGAGGCAAAGCTGGTGTACTGGTTTATCACACGTTATTTCTCCTAACCTCAACAAGCATGCTATTCTTAAATCTGTTTATTTCTTATAGAATTCTTGAGAAAAATTCTGAAGCCTTATTGTATAATATTGTTCCATCGATATATTTTGTTGCACCAAGTTGCAGCTTTACAGCGTCGTCGACTCTGGTTTCCTCTTTCTTGGTGTTATGCACGTTTCCCAAGCGGGTTTCCATACTTGAGGTAAATAAAGAAATGTAAATAAAAGTAAATTACTTTTTAAAGTTATTGTGTTTATTGTTGTCTTCCTCGTAGGTCGTGATCCGCAGTCTTCCTCTAGATCCTCTCTCGCTCCTATAACCAATCAAGATATATATACAAAAATATAATATATATATAAATATATATATATATATATATATATATATTTATATAAAAATATTACAAAAGGAATGAAACTATAAAAAGTATTAATACCCTTGTGTGTGTGTGTGAATGATCTGTTTTAAATAAATATTGAATATCATATAATATTTTGAACAATGTAGGGCGCATTAAAATTGATGCAATAATTAATAATGATGAGACCGTTTAAAGGTGATTAAAATTTTGAAACTAGGTTCTTAGCATGTTTTAACATTGTATACTACAACTAGAAGGTTGCCTCAAAAGTTCGTAAACACTTGCAAAAATTTTAAATACCAATATTATTCGCTGTTATATTTAATGTCTTTGTATTATGTATAAAGTATTTGTATTTTTTACCTGCCCAGAAGTCCAACCCCTCCTCTACATGGCGGGCGGGAGAAGCAGCACAAGTAAGGGACTACCCTGTAGGACAAAGTACGGTGTCGTGAGCCGCTACGGTAACCGTGAACAGGGAACTCTGAAATATGGCTGACTAATGGGACAATGGCACTCCTCCCCCTTTTCCATGGAATGGACAAGACACCACCACTCATCCATTATTTATATTATGTACAGTATTCGCCGTAATAATATTATTCGCCAAGTAAAAGGAAAAATGTTTTAAGAAAAACACGAACTTTTGGGACAACAAGCTATGTCTTTAACAAGTAAAAACAAAACGGATTGGTATTTATTCCTATTTGTGCTATGTAAACATTTCTAAACTGCTATGATGACATTCCCCCACATGTCGCACAAACCCAGGATTACCTGAAGTCAATCTTGTCACTTGTCTGTCCCGTGTCAGCTCACCGCAACATCGACTTTTAAAAATGTAAGAAGGCTTTCTAACATTTACCCAACTCTCTTTATAATAAATATGATTTTAATATCATCTCAATTTACGAAAGGCTCTCAAATATATGTTTTTATATTATTTATTTTTAAGAAATATATCTAAGATCTACCCTAAATATATTAAAACATGTGTTTTTTATATTATTTAAAATAACTGAATCTCTAGAAATTTCATCAACGTATGCTAATAAATACAAGGTTGTCCAAAAGGTTAGTAAACACTTGCAAAAAAATTGAAGTACCAATATTATTCGCCGTTATGTATTATGTCTTTGTATTATGTATAAAATAAGTTTATTATTATGTATTTTCGCCGTAATATAATATTATTCGCCAAGTACTAAGAAAATCACGAACTTTTGGGACAATCTTATAGTAATTACTTGATTTTTCTAATGATTTATTTTGAAAATTAAATATTTCGAGTATGTTATGCTTTATATAACTATACGTCTATAATCTGATCACTAAATACAGAAAAAGGAATAACTCGAGAGATTTCAATCACCATAGCTATAGGAAGAATCAAGACATTTCCCACATGAACCAGTGCATAAACAATAGAGAAAGTTGACAAACATGACACGGGTCATTTATATAGAAATTATTTATAATAAATAATTTTCTTTTTGTATTAATGAATGAAGATATCAGATGTATCTATGTTCGAAAATTCAGAAATTCCATGTTCGATAAAATAATCCCTTGAATCAATTTTCTACTGTAGAAGAGTTTTCTTTCCCGAAACCTAGAGAAATTTATAAATAGAAGATTTATAACAAAGAAAAATTTCCCTGGAGGCCTAATATTTGTATTTCAATAAAGAAAATCTATGTATCGTTTTTATATAGAAGCTAAGTTTGAATAGATATAAAATTGATATCCTTGTTTCTTCCGCTTTCAAAGCGCAAAAATCAATACATTTTCAAAATAATGATATAACAACTAATAAAAATGACCTACAAGGTGTATCCAATAAATAATAAGACCGGTCAATAACAAAGAAAAAATTGAATGATAATTTTTTTGAAAGTCTATTATAAAATAGAAAGATTCAGCTACACTGCGGTATATCACATCACGTGATTGCGCGTGCAGTCGATAAATTGTAAGCTTGTAAAAAGAATGCCTTGCATAACAACTTCTAATTTGTAATGGATAGAAAATTCGAAAAACGAATTTGTATTAAATTTCGCTACAAAATTGGGAAATCGGCTTCAGAAACTTTAGATTTGTTGAAATTGGCATTTAGAAATGAACATGTAAATAAGCCCACCACATTTAGATGGTTTTAACGATTTAAAAATGGAATGGAATTGGTGAAAGATGAGAAGCGTGTTGGACGTCCAATTCTGCAACCCTGAAAAGGTGAGCCAAATTTCAAATTTGATAAAGAAATTTCACGAATAGGGTTACGGGACATTAAGGAAGAAACAGGGATATCAAAAAAAATTAGTTGGATCGATAATTAAAGAAGACTTGCAGTTAAAGAAGACACCTTCAAAATTTGTCCCTAAAATGCTCACAAACCAACAAAAGGAGAATCGCGTTGAAGTTGCCAAAAAAATGCTTGAAATGGTTGAAGAAAACCCTAATTGGAAGGAAAAAGTAATAACTGGAGATGAGACATGGGTTTACGGGTATGACCCGGAAACAAACGCCAATCCATGGAGTGGAAAGGAAAAGATGAACCAAGAACGAAGAAATCCCGACTTTACAAGTCAAAAATCAAAGTCTCATCGGTCACGTTCTTTGACATAAAGGGAATTGTGCAGTATGAATATCTAGAGGAAGGTCAAACAATCAATAAGGAGTCTTATTTAAACATTATGAGACGTGTACGTGAATCAATTCGTCTGAAAAGAAGTGAAATGTGGAGTTCCAAAAATTGGATTACCCATCATGATAATGCATCACCACACACCGCTACATCTGTAATGACCTATTTGGCTAAACACGGCATCCAAATACTTTAACAACCTCCCTATTCCACAGACCTAGCTCAAAATGATTTTTTTCTCTTTCCAAAACTCAAAATGGCTCTAAAAGGAAGGAGATTTGACACTAGAGATTCCATCATAGCGGATTCGAAAAAGGTCTTGAAGAACAACACGAAAGATGCCTTTTCTAAATGTTTTAAATCATGGGAGAAGAGATGGAAATTATGTATAGATGCGGGAGAGGACTATTATGAAAACTACTAATACCAATTTTTCAATGATTCTATTGTTTCTTTATTTTTGACCAGTCTCATTATTTATTGGACACACCTTGTATGTCTACAATATTAGCATTGTCAACTTGGTTACAGATCGTAGGTGATATTCCTAACAAAATAGCAATGCTAACTCTTTTTATAAAGTATATTATTCTTTTTTTCTTCTACTTTTCATTTGAATATTAATATGGTATTAACATATTACTCAATGCCCTAATAATATAGACGTTGCGTGTATATATGGTTTAAATTATATTTCGGTTTTACGAAAAAAACTTGCAATTTAATTTTATTATTACAGAAGCACGAAGTCTGTCAGACTATTGTGCTATATTAGAATTATTTACATATATATCTTTAATTAATTATACGATGAATTAGTAGTGATTTATAAATCTGTCTACAAATTGCTCTAAACTTGCCAAAGTGTTCATAAGGTTGAGTATATACAGAAAGATGATTTGGCATTATGTCAAAGTAACCAAGTACAATTTGGTTAGTCAGAGGGCAAGCCAACAAAATATGCTCTGGTGTATCAACATCTAGACAGCATTAAAATATCAGATCATTTATAATTGTCAAGTCAGAGAGAAAACTTAAAAATATAATTGTAAAGATATATAGTAAGTAACTAATCTTGTATCTTACGTTGATTGACTCGTTCATCCAAGTGAAAGGAGAAGCTACTAACAGCGAAGAAAAAAGGACTACTGTAACCTCAATAAAGAAGCAACTAAGAAAGAACAGATGTAAAATAAATTTTCCTTTCTAATTTGTATGCAAATACTGGTCATAGAATTTGTTTTGTCATTTAAAATATAGTTCTTGCTTC
>CP092874.1:64381536-64430138 GCA_030710605.1 Cordylochernes scorpioides | reverse complement strand
TTCCTGGGGCAGTGATGCCAACACCCTGCGTACTTCTGCCTTGGCATTGATCTTCTCCACGGCTGAGTATTGTGCTCCAGTCTGGGAGGGGAGCTGCCACACGAAGCTAATAGACACACAACTAAATTCTACCTTACGAATTATAACAGGGGTTTGCCAACCTACAAGAATCGACTGGCTTCCAGTTCTTGCTCACATCTCTCCACCTGAGCTACGCAGAAAGGAAGCCACCAAGAAAATGTACCTAAAACTCTTGGATTCACCCGACCTCGAAATTAACCCTATCCTACAGTCTCCCCCAAAGCATAGACTAAAATCAAGGAAGCCGATATGGTCCAGAGGAAACCAACTTCTCTCCAAAATTTTAATATCTCAGAAGCATGGACAAATTCCTGGATCAGCTCCGATATCCCAAACAAGAACCTCATCACAAGCCCAAGTGTCAAGATCCCAGGTTTTTCCCTCCCTCGACGAGAATGGGTGCTTCTAAACCGCTTTAGGACAGGTCAGGGAAGGTGTGCTGAGCTGATGAAGTTATGGGGCTACACCAAAGATCCAAATTGTGCCTGCAACGTCCCACAATCAATGTCCCATATACTAGATGACTGCCCGCTGTACAAATTCAATGGAGGAATGTCCAATCTCCATTCTGTCACCCCGGAAGCCCTGAACTGGCTGAAGGCCTTGCCTCTCAGACTTTAATGACCGATATGTCCTCACTTCTTTTTCTAGATTTAACTCATTTTGTCTCCTCTCTAATTGTAAATACGCTGCTGTATCACCTCATAAGCATAAAATAAAAATCTATAAGTTTTATTATCACTAAGTTTATTATCTTAAAGATTATTTATCAAAAGTAAGATTATCTCAGGATGACACGGCAATTTATTTGAGACAAGAATAATGATACAATTCCAAGGCAAAGATACCATTCCTTTAACTTCCAATTACCAAGGGAACCAATTAAGATTGATTATATTAAACTTATCGAGTATTTTTCAAGGGACCGGGAAAAAAATGTTCACTAGATAAAACGATGATTTTGTAATGTAGAAAATTAGGAAAGACAAAATTCAGGATGACACGGCAATTTATTTGAGACAAGAATAATGATACAAATCCAAGGCAAGATACTATTCTTTCAACTTCCAATTACCGAGGGAACCAATTAATATTGATTTTATTCAACTTATCGAGTATTTTTCAAGGGACCGGGAAAAAATGTTCACTTTATCGAGAGATTCAAATTTACGAGTTTCAAATTATCAAAATATATCTATTATTTTTTAATAAGTTTATAGAGAATTATTTTAACAAATGTTCGTTAGACAAACCTTTACTCGGGTAAAACCCGGGCGAAGCCGGGTACTTCCGCTAGTTTTTTAATTAAATTCAAAATTCATTGTGCGAAATCAAATAGAACATATATGGGAGATTCAAAATGATAAAATATATAACTCAAAATGAAAATAAAAACCTTAGAATTTATTTTAATTAAACATTTATTTCAAACATTTTAAAAATGATAAAACAGGATACCAGGCATCACGGAAAGATAAAAACCACCATCAAAATGAATGCTTGTTTAGTGGAGTTTTTTCAAAGCCAAGATCCATTTAAAAACCCCAAAACCACATACATCAACTATTCGTTGATTTTAATTATTCCAGAATTGGCCAAATACCCATTAATTGATTAATAAAAAAAACAAGCTAACCATCTAACTTTTCGGGCTGTTGGCCCTCGTTAGAATGGTGCGATGCTGTACTTCAACGACCAAAACAATGGTCATTCAGGCAGCCTGAAAAATCATGAAACGGGTAGTTAAGGCCATAATTTCGTGATAAGGCGAAACAATGTGAAACAAATCAATATCAGTTGCACGATCATAAATTTGCATGATAAGGAGATGCCCCTTTTCTCTATTAATTTTTGCACCTTATCCCAGTGAAATTTCCCATTTGTACTATTTTTTTTTCACAGAATGCATTGTTTTTTCATTTTAATTCGTTTAAAAATGTATATATGTTACTTTTAATAACTTAAAATTGTTAAAGGACAAGTGGGTAACACCCTCGATTCTCGACAGTCATGAACCGGGATTGAATCCCGCGTTAACATTAAAAATATATATTATTCATTGTTGCAAATATCATAAGCTGGGTTGCTCTTGTTGAGCGGTACCTAATAAAGTGATTTTGGAACCGAATCAAATTGTTATACATGAGTCTTTTACAATATTTCGTATTCAGATTTAACATACACATCTTGTAATGATAATTACTATCTTGTAGATAGAACAATGAAGAATACTATATTCTTTATATCTTGTTTGATATTGTCAAATATAGATTGGTTATGACAATTTTCCCGTGTATAACCAAGAACGGAGGACAAGTTGAAGCTATCAGCTGGACATGCTTTCAACAGAATACTTAGAAATATATATTGATAAAATATACAGTTTTCGGAATTTATTGAGAAGAGAGTGGGAGCTTATGGGCAATCAATTCCAATAGAAATAATATATAGCCATATAAATGCTATAGCCAGCCATGTACGGCGAGATCTGGACAAGCTGGACGCCCACCCTCACAGCAGTTCCGTCTGGAATTCTAATCGCTGACATACATTCTGAAGACATGATGAGACTTTTCAACACTCTCTTTCGATTACAATATTTAAAATCTTCTCATTCCTCTACTTATCTAACTCTCAAAATGCTCTAAAATTATTTTTTGTTAAATGGTGTTCTGCTCTTGCGGCCATTAGAAAAATTTACGAGATTGATGAGTGCAGATTTTATAGCTTGATTTCATGGAAGCTTTTATTGAATTGTGTTACATTTCAACTTAATTAGGTCGACCTATATATATGTTGTAATATATTCCAATATTTGTAAAACGACATTTGGAAATTATCCCGCATGTGTTTCTTTTGAACGAAAAATCAGAATATATTTAAAGGAGAAATAACGACTATTTCTAACCTTAGGGATGAAGTATGAGAGATAAATTGTGAAGAGTAATGATAAACGGAAAAACAAAGTGTCCAGGGATGGGAATCCACAGTGTTCTGCTTACCGGGCAGATGCCACGTCCACTAGGCTACCCTGGACATATTTTTCCGTTCGTAAATATATATAAAGTAATTTATAATACAATATAATGCGACTTATGATTGTAGAACGAAGTTTGACAACTATACCGCAAATATTTATTTTAAACGAAATTCTTTTCTGTTGAATGGTGTTCTCCTGCTCTTGCGGCCATTAGAAAAAATTACGAAATTGATGAGGGCAGATTTTATAGCTTAACTAGCGGACGTACCCGGCTTCGCCCGAGGTTTTACCCGAGTAAAGGTTTGTCTAACGAACATTTGTTAAAAACAATTCTCTATAAACTTATAAAAAAAAGATATATTTTGATAATTTGAAACTCGTGAATTTGAATATAAAGTATAGATAAAGTGAACATTTGTTCCCGGTCCCTGTGTGCCGTGTCATCCTGAATTTTGTCTTTCATAATTTTCTACATTACAAAATCATCGTTTTATCTAGTGAACATATTTTCCCGGTCCCTTGAAAAATACTCGATAAGTTGAACAAAGTCATGGTCGTGAATCTCTCGATAAAGTGATTATTATTTCCCGGTCCCCGTGTGCCGTGTCATCCTGAATTTTGTCTTTCCTAATTTTCTACATTGCAAAATCATCGTTTAATCTAGTGAACATATTTTCCCGGTCCCTTGAAAAATACTCGATAAGTTGAATAAAATCATGGTCGTTTATGGAAGATGGACGTAGTTCCCGGAGGTCACCCGCCCCCCGCGCGCCAGGACCTCTTGATCACTCTGATTGGCCGGCGGCCTGACGGGGGGGGGGGGGGGGGGGGGGGGGAAGGGGGCTCTTGATCCCTCTGATTGGTCGGTGGGAACTTGGACTGTCCAACCAACTGGCCAGCGGGCGGCCGGGGGGGGAGGGGCAGATCTCCGTTGCAAGATGGCGTTGCTTGCGAGTTAAAGCTACAAATCTGCAAATAACTCTAAGGATATTAAAGATATTCAAGAAATTATTTTTCGTAAACCTTTCCGGAGATACACCTAATAATATCCCAAAATTTCACGGCGATTGGATGTATGGTTTTTGAATCCATAGAGGACACACACACAGACACACAGACATTCAATTTTATATATATAGATTTCATGGAGTCTTTTATTGAATTAGGTTACATTTTAACTTCATTAGGCCGACCTATATATAGACAGGATCACTTAAAAGATGAAATATATCGAACCATATATGTATTTATTTGAAAATAGAGCAATCCATATTTATATAATTAGATAATAAAAAGGCATATATTGGATTGAATAAAATATTTTTTATTCAATCCAATATATGCCTTTTTATTATCTAATATATATATATATATATATGGAAGCAATGGTCGCCTCTCCCGTCAAAATAAACGTCAGAATCTGACGCCATCTATTGACCGTCGCCGCAACTAGCGGCCTCGGGTCGGTGACAAAGCCACAACACCAGCTTTGGCAAACTGATAAGCGTCCACCTAGAGACCATGGTTTCGGGATAATGGCCCTCGTCAGTCTAGGGCGGACTTCCCTGATATTTGTCCAACCCAATATCTTTATAAATCAAGAAAAGCCATCCAGGAACGCTTTTCGCACTGTTGGCGCTCGTCTGCGTGGAGTAGGCTGTACCACTGCGACCTGGTCAGGATATGCCCTTTCAATTTTTAATATATATATATATATATATATATATATATATATATATATATATATATATATATATATATGCAGGAGTTAAGAAAAGGTAGAAGGATTTGGTGAAAACATCGTACAATTTTCCTAATTCAACAAGACGATAAATTGTGAGAGCCTTTTTCCTCAGTGATTAACCTTTCTCTAGCTTATTTAAACAGGTATATATGTTTTTATGATGTATTTAATTAATCACAATTGATGATCATTTGTCTGATTGGATTAGTAATAAATTGAGAGTGATATAATAATTTTGTTTGGTTAGTATTATTATTTGGTGACAATGATTGTCTCCAAATAATTATTACAAATACTAACAGTGGCGCGTGTCAATATAATGGTCGGTTCCTTTACAGGTTTCACAGCGAGCTGGAAAATCTACATTAGTCAATATGTGAAACACTATTTGGCCGAGCTCTCTTCTTGTTGATCTCTTTCATGAAATATATATGTTTTATTTACATATATGTAATTAAAAATATTGCATATCCTAATATTGCTTGCGCCATCTGTCGGAATAAATATCAACTAATCGTTAATTTTTTTATAATTCCAGATTGCTTAAAATTACCCTTTCTTGATTAATAAAGAAGAGCTAACCAAGTAATCGTTTCGGGATGATGTCCCTTATCAGCGTGGTGCAAGCTGTATCTCAAAGACGAAAAAAGCCGTTCTTTGGTGTATCCTGAAATAAACAACTGGTTGATATAATTCCAACAGATGCCTAAGCCATCAGCAACGTTTAGTTGCATGATCAGGCATGGCATCTTTAATATAGGTAATTTATATCCACCTGATCCCAGTACAATTACAATATTTCACTATTTTTTTAGTGTAATTATATAGCATTTTGCCTTTTTTCTAATCGGAAATATGTGTTTTTATTTGAATTTATCCTACTAGCCGAGTGATCCGGGCAACGACACGGGTTTATCCGAAGGGCCCGTGAAAACACATTAAGATTATATATAGTGGCTTGAAATTGCAATGTGTATATTTTTATTTCCTTAAAACAGAATTTCAAATAAGTTTAAATAAGAATAATTTCTAAGTATATACAACAGGCAGATACGCACACGGATAAATTCTGGGCATCCTTAGTAGAACTTAAGAGATATTTAAGCAGAAGCACCAACCTTAAGGTTTAATCAGTATGGAAGCATTCTTGTGGGAGTCTTATTCTTCTTTCTTATCTCCACTCAATCATATTAGGGTGTCAAGCTTGTAAAGCTTGAGACTTTTGATGGTGTTTAACTGTTGACAATCATCATGATTGGGTGAAGTAGAATGCATCTGCTTTTGTCATTAAGACTGGGAGCATTACTCAGTGGTAGGCCGACTTAGCTCTAAAAAAAAATAGCCGCCTCTGACATGAGGAACAGACGTCAGGTGCAGCTGCTCCTAACATGGAGTTCAAACGCTGTATTTGAACCGATTTATTCATTTCGATAAAACTAGCCATCTTTCAAGGCCAAAAGGATTTCCTTCACGACCCTAATATAATAGAATAATATTTTTAGAAATATTGTAACCAAATATTTCTATATTATGAACAGATTATTAATTTTCATATTTATACCTTGCTACACAATATACTTTCCTTATTGTTTCTCTTATACTTAATCAATATTAATTTGTGTCTTAAATAAATTGCTTTGTCATCCCGAAGTTTGTCTTTTCTAATTTCCTACGTGACAATATTTTGAAATTTTATTGTATTAAATTGCTGTGATGAAAAGCCTTTTTGGCTTTTGGGTTCGCCCATTTTTATTGCAATGATGAAACGAATCCTGAAGTTTTAAATGCTGTCTTTTAATAGCATCGCAAGACGATTTAGTAACATAGTCCTCAAAGCTTATATCCATATTCTTCTTCTTTCTTATCTCCATTCAATCATATTAAGGTACCAAGCTTGTAGAGCTGTTTGACAACCATCATGACTGGGTGAAGTAGAATGCGTCTTCCTTTGTCATTTAGACTGGGAGCACTACTCAGTGGCAAGCCGACTTAGCTTCAATATGAAAGGGCCGCTTCTGACATGAGGAACAGACGCCATGTGCAGCGCTCCTAACATGGAGTACAGACTCATCCTGTATCCCTGGATTAGGAGCCCTTACAGGGTACTATCAGCCGGGCCAGCTGAGCCCAGGTTTTTTAGTGAGCTTGTTACTGCTCCCCCTCCTCCTTTCTCATCCGGGCTTGGGACCGGCAAAGGTGGAGTACTTGTGGGAGTAAGGCTATTGAAAAATTCAGTAGGAAGTTATTTTTCTAGTCCACATTCTCACACTCCACACTGTCAACACTGAGAAAACACTGACCCCTGTTTGGTAAGCGCAATCTAATACTTTCCCAATCAAATAAACCTTGATTCATACTTTTCCCAGATTTTTGGCCAACCCATTTTTTTGATAAATCAAGAAAAGCCACTCTATATATAATTGAAAAAATAAAAACTGCTTGATACAAGGTTGTCTCAAAATTTCGTAAATAATTTTAAAAAATTTATATACCAATAATATTCGCCGTTATATAATGTATTTATATTAAGTATAAAGTAATTATGTTACGATGTACTAGAGCGCCATCTGTTATCAAATTATAAAACTATTTTAGAGGCGTAATATTCTTTTTTAAAATAAAACAATTTCTACTGTCCTTACTGCGATGGAAAAATTAAAGGGAGGGCCTGGCTCATCAGTGGTGAACCCTCCCAGCGGTTTCGCCAGTTTAATCTACCATACCGCTGTTATATTGCATTTTTGGAACTTCCTCTTATATATATATTCCAAGAGTCTTACAACAGTCACCTATAAAAGGAAGTTCCAAAAATGCAATATAACAGCGGTATGGTAGATTAAACTGGCGAAACCGCTGGGAGGGTTCACCACTGATGAGCCAGGCCCTCCCTTTAATTTTTCCATCGCAGTAAGGACAGTAGAAATTGTTTTATTTTAAAAAAGAATATTACGCCTCTAAAATAGTTTTATAATTTGATAAAGTAATTATATTATGTATTATATATTATATGTATTCGCTAAGTAATAAGAAAACAACTTTTTGAGAAAATATTAACATTTGGGACAAACTCATATATATTTAAAAACTGTTGATATTATAATATTTATAGAAGGCATTTTAAAAATAAGATTTTCAATTTTATTGAAAATTCAGAGGGAACTATGAGATGAGGTAACTTCGTATATCGATTGGTTGCTGGATTCCGGGAAGAGAGAGAACAGGTATGGTACTGAAGTTGAAGATGGTCCGCAGGTACCTCTATTCAACATGGAATCGCTTCTACTCGATACCACCCTACAGGAAGATTTGCTGGATCCCATCAAAGGAATGCTTATCATCGTTTTCTTCTCAAAAGAAATAGATCGATTCGCAGATTTTCTGGATGCTCTAGGTCCATCGTTCATGCTATCTCTGAATTCTAAGTCGACACTTTTCAAAATTGATTTTCTAGGCGATCTAGGTGTCTTATCCATAAAAAGAGAATCATCAGAAGTTAATTTATTCTCACTACAATATGGTGATTTATCTTCAGGTGATATTTGTTCATTAGTGATATCGGGTTGTATATTTACTGATTTTTTTTGTTCATTTGCCTTATCTAAATCTTCGAAAAAAGATGATAATTTATCGGTGCTATTTAATAGATAATCATCATCCTCATATGATATTTCGTTTGTAGCAGGAATATTTGTTGCAGATTTACTAAGACGGATATGGAAATCTTCGTTAGAAGAAACTGAATAGATTATTTTATCAGAAGAATTTAGATGAGATGGGATTGAAGATTCTTCGGCAAGTTCATTTAAAAACTCTTCGGAATCAGTTTGACAGCGAGAATTGTCTGTAGATAAATCTTTTTGTCGGTTTTTAGGAATTTTGGATTTGTAGAGTGTCATTAGTGATTCTACAACTTTGTCAAAACAGCTATTTGTGTTAGATGAAACTATACTGCAAATACCTGGGATTGGTTTGACAACTTTTGGTTCAGTCTTTTTGATTTGAGAGTCAACACCTTGAATTTTTAAAGAACTTGATTGTAGCTGTGAGAGTGAATTGGAATAGCTTGGGCTGGTTAAAGAACTACCTTTTGACCTTTGGTACGATAATCTCTTTGCTCCATCAGAGCTGTACCTCCTTCTGTCAGTTTCATCTGTGTTTTCTGAAGGTGTTCTAGAACTATCTATGCTCCTAGTTCTTCTTTTCTGAAAAGAATTTACATATTTTGAGATATTCTCAGATTTGGAATCGTCATGATCAGCGATATTATGTAACTTTTCGTTATTCAGATTACTAATAACCTGTGTTGACGACATAGAATTTTCTTTTCTTTTTGCCACATCAGGCACTGACGAAATTTTAGACACTTTACATACACCTCCATCACATATAGAACTTTTCGATTTATCATTGAATAGTTTTGCGGCATCAGCTGATATCCTTTCTAGCAACACCAATCTTGCACGTCTTTTCAGTAGATCGGTTTCACTTTTACTTTGGATTCTTATCTTTTTATCAAGTTTATCATCTTCATCTACTTTCAAGTTTAACCCTGTTTGATCTTTATTATTCACTGAAATTCGAGGTACTCTGTGTTTTATACTCAACGAACTTTTGGAACTTGAAACTTGAGGTTTTAAACTTGTTTTAGAATTACTAGTTGAACTCTTTTTTGATGTATTCTCATTTTGATCTTCTTTTCTTGATTTCCTTTGGATATTATCTCGCATTTTATATCAATAATACTTTTTTCTCTCTTAAAATTCGATTAATATTTTATTTTTTATATATAAGTATATTGACGTGTTGATTATAAATCCAGATTATAAAAATATAATCTATTGGAAAATACCTTTTAAAAAAGCCACTTTTTTAATTTCTAAAAAGTGATTTTTTTCTAGAAGAAGAGGAATTATAAAATATACAAATATTTTTGTAACTATGAGTAACTTTAATCAAATTTTTATATTTGTTATTGAAAGAGTGTGTGTGAAATGATATATTAATAGATAATTTATTGAATACAAATATCTATGCTTAGAAATTTAAAAAAAACGTGTTTCTAGAGGCTTTTGATTTTAAACATTACAACAAACAAATATTTTGGCTGGTTTTTGAACCTTATTTTATAAATCGGGAGATAGATTTGATACAATCAAATCACACAATATTCCTGATAGAAATAAAATTTATAAAAATTGGATATCTTCAGGATTTGATGCAGCCTAGAAATGTATAAAATTTAACCCCAGATTATCAAAAGAGAAGAATAATTCCGTCAATGGGGAAATGAAATATTTTTACCCGACTAAAATTTGCAATTCCAGAAAAAGGAGATAAAGCGTGAGAACTCTATAATATAACGATAATAAATAATAAATACATCCTTGAAATACAATTTATTGCACAAAATATGCAAATTCAGTTAACCCTCAAGTCTGATTGGATATTTAAAGTCACATGACCGTAGAGAACCAATCAGCGGAAGATTACACCGGACCTAAATGACTATATGTAATTGCGTTGACACGTCTAACCGTTAGTCCAAACCTGAAAATTTTTATAAATAAATTTTCATATCTATATTGATATATAATATTAATCATTTTTTAAAATTAAAAATTCGTTCGCTATGTTCAGTGTGGTGTAGACCTTGGCTTCTTTGTTTATTTTATCGAGAATTAAAACCTGGTGCTGTGGCTCATTCATCATCACGAATAGCAAGCTATTTATTGGAATGATAACTGAAAATACTCGAATTAAAATAAAGTATTTTCAGTTATCATGCCAATAAATTGCTTGCTTTTGTTATATATATATGGAAAATTTGCAGGGAGGAAATTGATCCATAGAAGCATAGGGCGCCTCTCCCGTCAAAATTATACGCCATCTATTGACCGTCGCCGAAAATAGCGGCTTCAGGTCGGTGACAAAGCCACAACATCAGCTTTCGCAAACTGAGAAGCGTTCACTTAGAGACGGCCTAGGCTGACGAGGGCCATTAGCCCGAAACTACGGTCATTCTGCTAATATGCTGCTGCTAAAACACCTATGCAACGAAAATATCCATTAGCGCGATATCTGTAAATGTAAACTATTTTAACGTGTATATATTACTTTTAAATAATACCTGGCGAAACCGCTGGGAGGGCTCGCCACTGATGAGCCAGGCCCTCCTTCTTTTTTATAATTGCAGTAAGAACAAAGGGATTTTTTTTAATTTAACAGAATAATACGTGTTTATTGACACCAAGTTCTCTAGCCCTCTCATTCAATAACTTATATCATTGCAGTAAGGTCTGTAGAGATAATATTTGATTATATGATTGAAAAGAAACACATTGTCAGTGCATTTTTCACAGTGAAGATTATTGGAAATGTCCAACCCCACTAGCGAGTGCAAGTAAACAAACGGGGCTCTGGCACATTTGTAGGTGCAAAGTCGAACTGCTTTTCACATATGTAGACATGTGGTGTACTTATAGTAAAGCAGTCCCCTACTTCTACCCACAATGATTATCATGGCCTGTACAACGTGCACTAGGGATAATAAAAAAAATTCTCAATAAATTTATTTGTTAAAAATAACGATAAGAGTTGTACTTCTGAAATTAGAAACTTTGAATTGCTCTCAATCCGTTCATTTGACAACCATGTAAAGGATTAGATTACGGAACATTTCTACACACACAGAAATGTTCTCACACTTCCACGTTGTAAATAACAGGCCAATAAATGTTGACAGCCAGTAGGGAGGAGGAGAAAAAGTCTGACACCGCTGTAATATAACGACATAACCTACTTTATAGGAGAAATTTACGACGTCATTTACAGTCACTTTTTGTTCAGACAGCATCGTAACTTCTGAACGTTAAAGAAAACACTTTTCAAAATGTCATTTTCCTTGAGATATAAAGAAAAAAATTGATTACTTAATACATAATTCAATATTCAAACTGGAAAATAAATTCTTCAACAAGCGTTATACATTTTTCTATATTAATTTATTTACTATTGAACACAAGTATTATGTATTTTTGAAAACAAAAAGCTGTAAAAAAAATTCTAATCATCAAAAATACATTATGATATCAATTTAATATAACATTCAGAAATTCAAAATCTTGTATGTAAACAAAATTTTATTATTAATTCAGCATTAAAAAAACCTCAATATTCTGTGAACAATCGTGTAAAAAGAAAATACTTAATAGTGACATCTTTAGGGAAAAGCCATAAAATGACAATTTTTAAAATATGGTGAGTGTTGTAAGAGGCAAAATTTATTTTAAAATCATTGGAATATATACGATTTGAATAAAAATAATAAAAAGGTGTTTTTTTTTACTATACGTCATTTATGTATGCCTTTATATTTGAAAGCATATAATGAATACACAGTAATATTAATTTCAACTAATGAACACTATTGGTATTATTTTCGGCAACTTACTCTAATATGTTTTTTGTTTTTTTACGAATAAAATTTTACAAAGATCCGTCTCATAATTACAGAAATAATATTGAATGTAATCAAATTAAACACATCCCCGCGTGACAAAATGAACGTAAAATTGAAATTCAATTATAAAATATATATACTCAATCAGTATTAAATTATTTTTAAATTTATTTAAAATTATCCCATAACGATGCTACATATTTTTAATTGATCTCAATCAGATAATTCCGAAGAAATCTCTAAAGTCTTGATGCCAATACGGTTATAGAGCATAACTATAGCCCGTCGCACATACGACGGAGAGAAAAATAACAAATATCAGAATATATAATCTCACAAACTCTAAAATATATCGATATAATAAAATCGAACTATTCTTAGGCTACTAAATTTATCTAATGTAGAATAAATAGATCAAGTATCAGATCCTTCTAATACAAAGGTTAAAAAAGCCTAATTTGACTTTCGAAGACAATTGACAATTCAAGATATTGCCAGGTGGAAAATTTGGGAAAACAAAATTCAGGTTTTAATCTTTTGCTCGACTAATTGGCCATTATAGAATGGTCGTCTAGTCCTACCAACAGGCTGTACCAAGCAGAACGATTAAAATGCACTGTGGCAATGAACCAGGCAAGCAGCAAGTCAACAGAGCTGCAACACAAGTAAGTATCTCCGAATCAAAAATAGAGATAAAAATTCAGGATGACATAGCATTTATTTAAGGCAAGCACAAACTATGAATGATAAACAAAAGATAAGCAACGTGGGAAGTTTACAGAGTAGTAAAATATAAACATAAAAAATAATACTCTGTTAAGAAAATAATAAAACTTTGCTACAATATTTTATTGATAATTAATCAATGGGTGAATAGTAAAATAGATTTTGAAAATAGAGAAATTCATAAATGATATTTTTATCCAATATATGCCTTTTTATTTAAAGTAAAATAGATATAAATTGATTCACAATTGATTAGTTGAGATTAAAACTACTTTATTTCAATGTTAATATAAGGTTGAATACAAAATAAATACATTAAATGAATTTTATAATGATGAATGTACTAATAAATAGATGTGAATATATAAAATAATTGATAAAAATATACATATATATAAAATATACAAGGTCTTCATTGGTGGCGCCCACCGCGGGAACGACTCCGCCACCGATGGACTGCGAGAGTTCTTTCCACAGAGTGGGCAGGTCGATGTGTTGGCTGGCACTACCCAACTCAAAACCAAGATGGTAATTGAGAGAGATAAAGGTACCAACCAACAAGAAATTTGTTTTCAAAAGTAAAGATAGAATGACAGATATATATATATAACATAAGTGCAGTCACACATAAAACAAATAAGAGGAAATTTAGAGAATCCAAACCCCGTTATAATTAACCTAACCACTTATATATGACACAATATAAATAACCTATATATATTTCGTATATATATATACCTTGTTACTCAATGCAACCTCTAAGTTAAGAAAATTAATGGTTAATGGGAATAGTTAATTAATTAAACGCTAATTGGCTGATTAAGGTCGTTTGATTGTAGAGAACCAATCACTGGGCGAATGAAATTGACACCACGTAATTATTAAGGCGTATATTATCAATATATTGTCAGAAATTTAAACTATTTTTGACGCATATAATTATTTTTTAAATTGAACAATTTTCTACTGCCCTTACTGCAAATGATAAATTAATGGGAGGACCTGACTCATCAGTGATAGACCCTTCCAACGGTTTCAACAATTTAATCTACCATACCGCTGTAAAATTGCACATAGAACTGTTTGGTCTTATACTGATACTAACTTCTTGGAAAATATATTTCAGAGAAACTATGGACATAAGCTTTGAGAACAATATAAATGCATATAATTATATAATATATAATATGCTTCGAGCATTGCTCTTCCGCAAACAGCAAGGTCTTTTATATTTCTCATAAGAGATGACATGCTTATGGAAAGATTTGCATCAACCAGAAATCAGGATCTTTAAAGCCTTTCCACAATGATGAAAGGAATTATATAAAATTCTTGCAAATATTGACACAATAGATGGATTTTAAATTGAATAAGATGCAATTTAACACGAAATATAATATTTATAAAGTTTTTGACTGAGAATAGATAGAGAGAGATGGTAGAAGCTATGGTGAAAGTGAACAATTGCAAGATTTCTGCCAATATTCTGTGATGATGGAGTGGATTGGAATACATCGATCTCTTCTCTTGACTTCCGCAGGAACTAGGAGTGCTTCATCCTTTATCATTATTATCATCATTATTAGCTTCCGGCTTCTTCAGCTCACAAATTACATGGTGTAGAGTGAAAACGATACATTTTGCCTCACTTCCCCGTATATTATATAACTGAAATGTGCTAGATCTTCAGTTTAAACAGTCGCAAAATCTTTGCGCAGTCTGTTGACTGTCTGTGAGAGCTAAAATACTATTGTTACTCACAATGCTCCCATAGCAGCTTTAAATACGTCTTTGATTTCATTTCATCCACCAGGATTTTATGAAATCTTAATTGTCAAAAGAAGTTATCTTAGTTTTTAATCTGGCTGTATCAAATATATTATCAAAATGTAATTTAATATTTTCATGAAAATATTCTATAAATATAATATGATGCATTAGCTCGCCATCTGTTATCAAAATTCGAAACTATTATAGACGCGTATGATTCTTTTTTTTTTAAATAAACAAAGCAATGGTTATTTTATCCGAAACATTGAAACCATATCCCTAGCAATTAAACTTCACCTACAATAAACATGAAACTTTACACACACAATGACTACTCTAACTCCAACAATAATACACCACCCACAACAAAGACTACTTAATTCACAAAAATTGAATTTTATTCTCAACAATGATATTCTATTCACCACAATTACTATTTTATCTCTTGCCCAAAAAATCTTACTCTCAACAATGAAAATTTATCCACAACAATTAATATTTACCCACAACAATTAATATTTATCAGTAGCAATAAATATTATTTACAACAATAAATACTTTATCCCAAACAATAAAAAATATATAATGCATTTTGAAAAGAATCATACGCGTCTGAAATAGTTTGAAAAAAAGATATGTGATGACTTTGCCCACAACAATGACTAATTTATCCCTAACTATGAAACATTACTACTCTAAACACAATAATTAAATCTATCCACAACAATCATTATATTACCCTAGTACACTGAAATTTTACACAAAACAATAAAACTTTACCAAAAGCGATAACAATGGTATCGGTAACAAGGAAACTTTTTATATAACATTGACTACTTTCTGCCCAACGCAATGAAATTTTATCCACAACAATTGAACTTTACCCACAACAATAGCCATTAAATCCGCAACAATGATGCTTTATTCACACCAAAATAATTACTTTATCCCCAATAATGAAACATGAAACACCAATTCAATGAAAATAACACAGAAATATTTATAAAAAATATATGTAATTAATTACTACTGAAAGGAATTCAAAAGTAAAATGGAAACACCGATAGTAATCTAAATTTTCTTTCTTCTAACTGATCCAGCATTTCGAAACCTCATCTTGGAAGACAGCGACCCAGAATTTCAGACAGCTATTATTGAAATACATTCTCTCTCTGCCATGAATTTCATCAATTATTCTTCGAAACATGGAATTCTAATATCCAAAGTCATATAAACTTGCAAGCTATGATGGGATCCAGCATAAAGAGACCATATGCCATTATGTAAATATGTAAAGAGTAATTCCAACATACGCTATGTGATGTAAATTTATTTGGTTATTCTTGCAAGGATATACTTATTGGAATAAAAATATTTTCAAAATTACTATCGATAGTAAAGCTGAAATTAACAATCGAAAACAAAAATATTGTAGCAAAGTATTTTTTATTTTATTAACAGATTATCATTTTTTATGTTTATATTTTGCTACACTGTGAACTTATTGTTTATCTTTTTTTAACATTCATAGTTTGTTCTTGCCTTAAATAATATTGCTGTGCTATCCTGACGTTTGGCTTCCCTAATTCTCCACGAGGCAATATATATGTTATATTGAAAATTATTTTATTTAAAATTATATTTCTTAGATTCAAATACTCTGTTAAATCGACCGCCAGAGGTCACGCTTCCCCTTTAAAAAACTCATTGTTGTTGTTTCCCGATGGCCGGCTCAAACCTTTTGTACATTATGTAAATAAGTTTTTCATTTTTTAGATTCTTACGCCTTAAGCCAGGCATTACTTTTATCAAACTATGTTTTTTAATATATTCCTTTAGTTTAATTACTGATCAAAATTATTTTTATAAATATACTTTCAAGATCTTTTGCCACGACTTCATATCAATACCGTCGACCTAATACTAATATATTTCAAAATATATCAAATCTCATCCTTAAAAACAATTCCAAAATCTGCAGAAAATTTCATTTTTTTAAATATAACATATATAGTGTTTAAATATAAATAATAAATATAGTAATAAGCGTATAGAGTTCATTATAACATATTGGTGGACATAATTCAGTTTATAGAGTTTTCCCTATTATTTTCAGGAGAAAACGGGTACTGGGCTATAAAAAGAGAAACAAAGTGAGAGTTGCCCCTATTACATAAAGACAGTGAGAGTTCCGGGGAAGGGAGTAATTTATTTCCCTCACGACTCCTCACTGACCTCATTAGGCAAATAAGAAAGAAATCAATAAATTGTTCCCTCATTAATCCAGACGGGTACACTGCCGCAATCCTGTCCTGCGGCAGACGCTAATAAAGATAACTCAGGGGACGTCCTGCGGAATCTTTATGTCGAGAGGAGCTGTCCTCGTCGGCGACTTGGGCAACTGTCTCGACCTCGCTCCCGCCCTCTTTCCTCTATGGACCTTTCTGTAGGACACTACTCTGGACTCTTCTTTCCCTGGACATCTCTATAGGACAATCCACTGGACTATTCCTTCCCTGGACATCTCTGTAGGACAATCCACTGGACTATTCCTTCCCTGGACTTCTCTGTAGGACAATCCACTGGACTCTTCCTTCCCTGGGCCTCTCTGTAGGACAATCCACTGGACTCTTCCTTCCCTGGGCCTCTCTGTAGGACAATCCACTGGACTATTCCTTCCCTGGGCCTCTCTGTAGGACAATCCACTGGACTCTTCCTTCCCTGGACATCTCTGTAGGACAATCCACTGGACTCTTCCTTCCCTGGGCCTCTCTGTAGGACAATCCACTGGACTCTTCCTTCCCTGGGCCTCTCTGTAGGACAATCCACTGGACTCTTCCTTCCCTGGGCCTCTCTGTAGGACAATCCA
The DNA here is from genome assembly GCA_030710605.1 of Cordylochernes scorpioides. Classification (NCBI taxonomy): domain Eukaryota; kingdom Metazoa; phylum Arthropoda; class Arachnida; order Pseudoscorpiones; family Chernetidae; genus Cordylochernes; species Cordylochernes scorpioides. Next base: position 64,412,509 of record CP092874.1, on the reverse strand, counting down.
CTGGACTCTTCCTTCCCTGGGCCTCTCTGTAGGACAATCCACTGGACTCTTCCTTCCCTGGGCCTCTCTGTAGGACAATCCACTGGACTCTTCCTTCCCCTGGGCCTCTCTGTAGGACAATCCACTGGACTCTTCCTTCCCTGGGCCTCTCTGTAGGACAATCCACTGGACTATTCCTTCCCTGGGCCTCTCTGTAGGACAATCCACTGGACTCTTCCTTCCCTGGACATCTCTGTAGGACAATCCACTGGACTCTTCCTTCCCTGGGCCTCTCTGTAGGACAATCCACTGGACTATTCCTTCCCTGGACATCTCTGTAGGACAATCCACTGGACTATTCCTTCCCTGGGCCTCTCTGTAGGACAATCCACTGGACTCTTCCTTCCCTGGGCCTCTCTGTAGGACAATCCACTGGACTATTCCTTCCCTGGGCCTCTCTGTAGGACAATCCACTGGACTCTTCCTTCCCTGGGCCTCTCTGTAGGACAATCCACTGGACTCTTCCTTCCCTGGGCCTCTCTGTAGGACAGCCCACTGGACTCTTCCTTCCCTGGGCCTCTCTGTAGGACAATCCACTGGACTATTCCTTCCCTGGACATCTCTGTAGGACAATCCACTGGACTATTCCTTCCCTGGACTTCTCTGTAGGACAATCCACTGGACTCTTCCTTCCCTGGGCCTCTCTGCAGGACAATCCACTGGACTCTTCCTTCCCTGGGCCTCTCTGTAGGACAATCCACTGGACTCTTCCTTCCCTGGGCCTCTCTGTAGGACAATCCACTGGACTCTTCCTTCCCTGGACATCTCTGTAGGACAATCCACTGGACTCTTCCTTCCCTGGGCCTCTCTGTAGGACAATCCACTGGACTATTCCTTCCCTGGACTTCTCTGTAGGACAATCCACTGGACTCTTCCTTCCCTGGGCCTCTCTGTAGGACAATCCACTGGACTCTTCCTTCCCTGGGCCTCTCTGTAGGACAATCCACTGGACTATTCCTTCCCTGGACATCTCTGTAGGACAATCCACTGGACTATTCCTTCCCTGGGCCTCTCTGTAGGACAATCCACTGGACTACTCCTTCCCTGAACATCTCTGTAGGACAATCCACTGGTCTCTTCCTTCCCTGGGCCTCTCTGTAGGACAATCCACTGGATATTCCTTCCCTGAACATCTCTGTAGGACAATCCACAATCCACTGGACTATTCCTTCCCTGAACATCTCTGTAGGACAGTCCACAGGACTCTTCCTTCCCTGGACTTCTCTGTAGGACACTACTCTGGACTCTTCCTTCCCTGCACATCTCTGTAGGACAATTCACTGGGCTATTCCTTCCCTGGACATCTCTGTAGGACACTACTCTGGACTATTCCTTCCCTGGACATCTCTGTAGGACAATCCACTGGACTATTCCTTCCCTGGACATCTCTTTAGGACACTACTCTGGACTCTTCCTTCCCTGGATATCTCTGTAGGACAATCCACTGGACTATTCCTTCCCGGGACATCTCTGTAGGACACTACTCTGGACTCCTTCCTCCCTGAACCTCTCTGTAGGTCATTATCCAGTGAAGTGTAAAAATGACTCTAACTCCATCATATTCTGAGAGGGTGTGCCCAAACCTAGGTCCATGAACACAGTACAGTTAACGAAGGATAAAAGTTTCTTCTTTATTACGACCACGTCAATATAAGAGCTCTTAAACCTCTTCTACAAGGGTAACTCAATGAAAATTAAAAGAAAATATTTAAATATATATTATGTTATTTCTATGCGTTAAAAAAGAGATGAAATGGAGAAAAATCATGGTATTAACATATTTCACAAAAATCTTAATATGTAACTAAATGTTGCTGATACTTTTCCATTCCCTATTTGGTGGTAAGAATTAAAAATGCATACATGGTTACAAAATTTAATGTCGAATTTTCTAATTATTCCGAATATTTGAAAATTATTTCTGAAACTTTTTGAATCGCATATTATTATTGTTCCGCATTGTGCTTGTACAATATTTACCAAATCTAGATGAAGCTTTAATACGTTATAAAGTTAGGTAACAATTATTAATATAGATATATATTTTTATTATCATCAAATCATAGACGCGATATCCACACAATAGGGTTAGATTGCATTAAGCAACAACACTAAATTCAGAGAACTATTTTACATAAACAATTAGTGAATTAAAAATTTCGTTTAGAAGTTTAAAGAAGAAAAGGGCTATTAAGAATATAAAAATTGAATATCTATTTGTTTTCCTTACCCAGACGAACCCCTTATGTAGTTGCAAATAAATGAATTGACTAATTATCGAACAAAATGGAGAGACTTTCCCACCATCCTTCAGATCTTCATTCATCAGAACAGGAGGCAAAGCTGGTGAACTGGTTTATCACACGTTATTTCTCCTAACCTCAACAAGCATGCTATTCTTAAATCTGTTTATTCCTTTTAGAATTCTTGAGAAAAATTCTGAAGCCTTATTGTATAATATTGTTCCATCGATATATTTTGTTGCACCAAGTTGCAGCTTTGCAGGGTCGTCGACTTTGGTTTTTTCCTTCTTGGTGTTATACACGTTTCCCAAGCGGGTTTACATACTTGAGCCAAATAAAGAAAAGTAAAAAAAGTAAATTACCTTTTAAAGTTATTGTGTTTATTCGTTGTCTTCCTCTAGGTCCTCTCTCGCTCCAATAACCAATCAAGATATATGTACAATAAAAATATTACAAAAGGAATGAAACTATAAAATGTATTGATACCCTTGTGAATGATCTGTTTTAAATAAATATTGAATATCATAGAATATTTTGAATAAATATAGGGCGCATTAAAATTTATGCAATAATTAATAATGATGAGACCGTTTAAAGGTGATTAAAATTTTGAAACTAGGTTCTTAGCATGTTTTAACATTGTATACTACAACTAGAAGGTTGCCTCAAAAGTTCGTAAACACTTGCAAAAAAATTAAATACCAATATTATTCGCTGCCCAGAAGTCCAACCCCCTCCTCTACATGGCGGGCGGGAGAAGCAGCACAAGTAAGGGACTGCCCTGTAGGGCAAAGTACGGTGTCGTGAGCCCCGAGCCGCTACAGTAACCGTGAACAGGGAGCTCTGAAATGTGGCTGGACTAATGGGACAACGGCACTCCTCCCCTTTTCCATGGAATGGCCAAGACTCCACCACTCATCCATTATTTATATATGTATTCGCCGTAATAATATTATTCCCCAAATAAAAAGAAAAATAACGTTTTAAGAAAAACACGAAATTTTGGGACAACCTTATACAAACTCTGTCTTCGACAAATAAAAACAAAACGGAGATTGGTATTTATTCCTATTTGTGCTATGTAAACATTTCTAAACTGCTATGATGACATTTCCCCACATGTCGCACAAACCTAGGATTACCTGAAGTTAATCTTGTCACTTGTCTGTCCCGTGTCAGCTCACCGCAACATCGAGTTTTGACAATGTGGGAAGGCTTTCTAACATTTATCCAACTCTATAATAAATATGCTTTTAATATTATCTCAGTTTACGAAAGGCTCTCAAATATATGTTTTTATATTCTTTAATTTTTATATAATCTATCTAAGATTTACCCTAAAACTATATTAAACATGTGTTTTATATACAGTCGAACTTGGATAATTCGAACCCCAAGGGACCATAAAAAAATTCGAATTATCCAAAAATTCGAATTAAAAACGGAAATTCTATTTATAGGAAATTCTAGGGACCAAGATAAATATTCGAATTAAAGAGGTTTTCGAATTAAAGAAGTTCGAATTATCCAAGTTCTACTGTATTATATAAGATAACTCAATCAAAACCTCTAGAAATTTTATCGACGTATGCTAATAAAGTCATTATCACAGGTTTGTGGATTTCGACAAATTACAAAAAGGTATAAGACACGCAACTCTTTCTATTAATTGTATGAAGTAGCTTTCGGGAAAGAATTTCCTCAGCAAACTGAAACTTAAAAAAGGTAATGGAGAGAGATTATATAGCATTTTAAAGATATATCTATGCAAATATAGAAAATAAGAATTAAGTAATTTACATAATTGAAAATATTTGAAGAACGAACGATGAAAAGGTTGATGAACTTAGTGAATAGAGAAATGGACAGATTATTGTTATGAATATCAATATACATACACACATATCAAAAGAGTAAGAATTAAGATAGAAGTGGGACATATTGCGATGGTAGCTGTATACCTTTGTTTATTGTATTTGGGTTCTTGATGGTTTCTATTGCTTCTAGGATTAATCTATGGGTCGAATAAGTTGTGTTTTATATCTTTGTCTATAATCTGATCACTAAATCCAGAAAAAGAAAAGACTCGTGAGATCTCAATTACCATAAGTATAGAAAGAATCAAGACATTTCCCACACGAGTCCAGTGCAGAAAGATGAAATTAAAAAGTTACCAACATCTCCTTGATTGTATCCGAGCCACGAACAAGAACTTTGGGACGATCCATGAAGCTTCTGAGACTTCATCAATTTGCGGTTTGATAATCAATCTATCAGACTAAAGTGTGGGAATAAGTGACAAAAACATATACACGTATAATTGTCTTGAGACTTTCTAGGTTCACGTAATTCCCCAAGATAACGCCAATAGAGATGGCTGTCAAATCTAAAATATTCTGAATATAGAGTAATTCATATTTAAATCTTCAGATAATAAGAAGGCATATATTGGATTGAATAAATTCAGCCAACCGAAATATTGGCAAAAAATATTTCATTCAATTCAATATATACCTTTTTATTATGTAAAGATTCAAATATTTATGAATTGTGATAAGTGACTCGATATAAAATATGTATGTCGATGCTAGATCGAACATTCTATAGGGCCGAGAGTGTTCTAGTTGGTCAATACGCTGACCACTAGGATTCGAGTTGGAAATCCAAACTTTATTTCAAAATATTGAATTGTTACAACGTTCCTTTGAACAAATACAACTCCGCTTTAGAGTAAAACTAACTAAACGGTGCTCTGATACCTTGTAAGTTAAAAATTCCATCTGATTTCTGCAAATGTAGACATGTGATGCCTCTACAATATAGTAAATGTGATTAAAGGTAAAGACTCTTCTAGTAAGGTATATCAATTAAAAAGGTTCAGAAGATGAGTTTCTGAGTTTCTGAGTATTAAAGAAACTCATATTCTGAACCTTCTTAATTGATATAGTAAATGTGGTAATATAGTCGCAAATACAGTAGAATCTCTCTTTAGCGGACACTCCTCCTCAAAGGACAGTTTTCATTTGCAAAAATACCGTTTTTACAATTTATCAACTCTCCTGTAAGAGGACATTTCTCCCTAAAGGACACTTTGGCTCTGCAATTAGGTGTCCTTTACAGGAAGGTTCTACTGTATTAACAGCTTTGATTATCTTGGCCTTTACCTCGTGCACTTTATAATTAAGATCGGAATATTTAGTACTTTTTATTTATACAGAAGAACCTCCCTTTTGCGGACACCACGCTAGCGGACACCTCTCCTTAAAGGACAGTTTTCATTTGCAAAATTGCCATTTTTTCAATTTAGCAACTCTCCTGTAAGAGGACATTTCTCCGTAAAGGACACTTTGGTTCTGAAATTAGGTCTTCTTTACAGGTAGGTTCTACTGTTTGTCCACTTATAAAAATGAAAAATATATTGGATTAAAATGGTTTATCTACCAATATATAAGTTGGGTGACGGTAAATATTTGTCTCAAAGTCCAAAAAATGTATTTGTTTCGCATAAACAAACTTAAATTCACATAACGTCTCACTGGGTGATAGTTGAAAATCAGTTTTGACTATATACCGGAGAGGAAAAATTGATGAATGAATAATATTATAATGAAAAAAAAAGACTTAATAATTGCGTTAGCACGCACTTCCGTCTGAGGACGATAATAATGATAATAAATAAATAATAAAAATGCTTTTCAAGGTAAAACATGATAACCTATATCTGTTCATAGAACAGGGAATCAGAAGGAAAGGAATCATAGATAGAGCTCCTATACTCCAGACAGCGCAGCACCCAACAACAGCCTCCAGGTCCGACACATGACTAGTGCCCACACGTTCCTTCGTACATACGCCAAGTTTAGCGTATCACTGAAAAAGATAATGCTGAATCAGCCGCGTTCTAGTCTTCGCTTTCCTCATCCAAATGGCCACGACCATCGGCGATTCTATTAATCTCCTCCGAACGGTGACTTGTAGAATTTATATGATACAAAATGTGTGTTCAAATACACTGCGTGACATTGAAAATGGAACACCAAGAAATAGTGGCCAGAAAATTATGCAAATTTCAGGGTAGCCGCGCCTAACCGAGTTATGCAAATGATGTAAAATGCGCAGCTCTCGTGCGCACATGGAGTAAGATATAAGGGAAGGAACTTGCAGAAAGGACAGTATTCGTGTCGTTATTTCTTCAAGGAAAATCATTGTAGAAATTTTGTTCTTGTGTCAAAAGACACGTGTAATAACAGAGAATGCCAGGTCATCGTAAACGGAGGCAGTTCAAGCAGACAGACGCTTTTACGAGGGGCATGGTGATACACACCTTGGTGCGTCCACGGTGCACCGACTGTGGAGAAGATGGTTGGAAAAAGAAAATGTGGCAATTTATAGGAATGCCGGTGCAACCAGAGTGACGTCAGCACGTGTGGATCGGCGTATCCTTCGACAAGCAGTGGCGGCCCCACAAGCCACTTGTACCGCCATCCTGCAACATGTGCAAGACACCCTAGATCATTCCATCTCGACCAGAACCATTTCCCGTCGATTGGTTGCTAATGGCTTGCACTCATGCCGTCCGCTAAGAAGACTGCCATTGACCCCACCGAATAGGCGCCAACGTTTGGAATGGTGCCGGGCTAGATCGACGTGGATGACGGAATGGCACAGGGTCGTGTTCTCAGATGAGTCGCGTTTCTGCTTGTCCAGTGATAGTCGCCGTGTACGCGTGTGGCGTCGACGTGGAGAAAGGTCCAATCCGGCAGCAATTGTGGAACGCCCCACCGTGCGACAACGTGGAATCATGGTTTGGGGCGCAATCGCGTATGATTCCAGGTCACCTTTACTTCGTATTCAGGGCACTATGACGGCCCAACGATACGTTGATGATGTGCTGCGACCGGTGACACTCCTCTACCTTCAGGGGGTACCCAATGCCCTTTATCAGCAGGATAACGCCCAACCGCACACTGCTCGCATTAGCCAACAAGCTCTGCAAGATGTACAGATGCTTCCCTGGCCACCGTTCTCTCCTGATCTCTCACCAATCGAGCACGTCTGGGACATCATTGGACGCCGTTTGCATGCCTTGCCACAGCCGCGTTCAGAAGACGAACTGTGGCAAATGGTTGAGAGGGAATGGAGAGCCATCCATCAGGACGCCATCCGTACTCTGATTGACTCTCTACCTAGACGGGTTGCTGCGTGCATCGCCGTCCGCGGTGGTCCTACTTGCTACTAAGCCGACGCCGTTCTCGCTCTGTATTATGACTATCATTTTGAAATAAATATCACTTATTGTTCGTCCCTGTCTCTCTCTGTCTGCCGAGTTTCATCACTTTCTGGCCACTATTTCTTGGTGTTCCATTTTCAATGTCACGCAGTGTATATACATAATTCTTAGTTCCCTACACAATGTGCAGCTATATACGTCTTCAGAATACTGCGACTCCACGTCTTGGTATATATTTTGAGATTCAGATAAGAGAGATTTCTTATATTTCCGAGTCATTTATATAGGAAATTAATAATAATAAATAATTTGCTTTTTGTATCAATGAATGTGGAAATCAGATGGATCTATGTTCGATAAATTCAGAAAATATCTACGTTTAATAAATTCAGAAATTCTATGTTCGATAAAATAATCCCTTCAATCAATGTTCTTCTGTTAGAGGGCTTTCTTGCCCGAAAACGTGAGATAAATAAAATATTTAAAATACATTATAACGCGGCTGATGATTGTAAAACGAAAATTGAAATTATACCGCGAATGTTTCTTTTTTAAAAATCGAAATTTATTTTCAAAGAGAAATAGCGAGATTTCTAACTTTGAGGATGAGGTATGGAAAGGTGAAACATGAAGAGTAATGGCGAACGGAAAAATAAAAAGTGTCCAGGGGCGGGAATCGAACCCAGGTAAGCAGAAGGGTGTGGGTTCGATTCCCGCCCCTGGACACTTTTTATTTTTCCGTTCGCCATTACTCTTCATGTTTCACCTTTCCATACCTCATCCTCAAAGTTAGAAATGTCGCTATTTCTCTTTGAAAATAAATTTCGATTTTTATAAAAGAAACATTCGCGGTATAATTTCAAATAAAATATTTGTAAGAAATAAACCTTTTCCTGGAGGCCTAATGCTTGTATTTTAATAAAGAAAATGTATGTGTGGTTTTTATTAAGAAACTATATTTGAATAAATATAAAATTGATATCCTTGTTTCTTTCGATTTCAAAACGCAAAAGTCAATAAAGATTGTAGGTAAATATTCCGAATAATATTTAATAATATTTTGTCATCTATTATAACCCCTATAGTCAGTAGAAACATCTGTTTATTGCCCTTCTCCCCTCAATCAGTCTCCATCTCCCACATCCTCAGATCCCATGGAATAAATACATATTTCTCTAATAACTAAAGTATAGGTACCATTCTTAGACACCCTATCACCCGCCTACACAGATCTGCCGTTTTTCGGTCTTCTGGTGGCTGGGTCTACTTGGTCTCGTGCAAAGATTGCAATGCTTCCTACATAGGCGATACCGGTAGATCCGTGGCCACCAGGATGACTGAACACAGTAGATGCATCTCCAATAAAGACAATAGATCTCTCATATTTAACCACATCAACATCACTGGCCACTCCTTCAATTTATCCTCCCCTACCACCCTGTATTCCAATATCAATAACAAATACCAAAGATTAATTTTAGAAGCAATTTTATCCATTAACAATAATAGTATTAATAGACATATTGATTTACCAAAGAGTATCATGACATATGTATGAATCTATAGGCCGGCTACTAAAAAACCTAATTTTTTCCATGAGCCACGTGAAACCAATACTTGATAGTTGAGTGCGTGTTGCATTTTGATCCACGCGGTCGCAATACTATAATGATCAAACTCCATACTGAAGATATTCTGGTACTGTGTGTACTCTCCAATGTACTGTGATGAATGTGATCAGGGAACTAAGCCTTTCAATGCTCTTTGGTATAATTTCGCACACATTCTTAGTTAGAAATTGGCATTTTTCTTTTCCATAGAAATATCTTTATAGGAAAATTGGTTTAATTTAGTATCGACTGAGGTGCAACATTTTATTGAAAAGGTTTCTCCACTCCTTTCTCTCATCACTATATATATCATAACTAACTACTCTAATGGTAGTGTAAGTATATATGTATAATTAAAACCAGGCTATCTTCACAACACATCACAATATTTATTTCACAGCACAACATTGATAGGGGATAAATAAAAGAATTTTGGTTGAATCGCCAATCGGAATATTTCTCTTCTCCTCGGAGAAGGCGTGGGGCACGTGTCTACGGGCTCAGCAAGGGCTGTCCTCGGGCCTCCTTCCCAGACGGCGGCGGGCCTGGTAGTACACGCCGATGGCCAATCCGGCCGCGATGATGGACTCCACCACCGTCAATATCAGTTCTGGGCGGTCCTGCAGCTCGACCAGGGGACCTTCTACCTCCTGGTGGCTGGGGGGTGGTGGGGTGGGACTCCACCGTATCGGCATTGACGTGCCGAAGCTCGCAATGACTACGAGCAGAAAGGCTACAAGCATGGCCATATTGTCTTTGAAAGCAGATATCAGCAAGGGATAGCAAGTCAAGCTCAACTGGGAAACAATTGATTTCTAAACTTTTAATTGTTGGACTCCATGGCAACTCGTAAAGAAATAACATCTATCACAAGTGAAAATTTCATTCAATATTTTTTTAAAATAAATTCTCAAAAATGTTATATTAAACAATATTAATATTTCAAATCAATAAATTTATATATTTGAAGAAGAATAAAATTGAAGAGAGATTAAAGAAAGTTATAATTTTACTTATCTTTAAATGAGATGAGAGATTATGTTAAATATTGTAAAATATTCTCAAAGAATTCGTGTATATTCTTCACAGAGGATATATTCCCATAGCACGTACTTTATGCAGATTAGATAATTGATTTAAACTTGTAGTAAAAATATCAATAATTCGAGATAGCTAATGGTGGTTAAAGCATACATCCCAGGCAATGGATATAAAGTTGATAACTTCACAATTTATTTTTATGTACAGAACTAGAATATGATCCAAATTTCCTTTTAATAAACATATCGTATCTACGTAGTGTAATGTTTGCTTCTAGAGTGTCTCTAATCTATATTATTGTGGAAGACTATATTTTTGGAAAATATGTTCTTTGTAGTGTCTATTTAAGCTCTTGTTTAAGCATAAATTTAATCATATACAGAAGAAGAATAAAATATGAAAATATAAACGGTAGAAATGCGTTTTTTTATTCTCAAAATTTTCAAGCTTTCGGATCTTTATAATCCTTCCACAGGCATAGCTATAAGTTGAGAGAATGAGACGGAATACTCATTCTCTCAACACACAGCTATGCCTGCGGAAAGATTATAAAGTTCCGAAAGCTTGCAGTATTCACTAATAAAGAAACGCATTGCTACCGTATATGTTTTTATATGTTATACTTTATAGTAATTTTCGATTTTAACAGAAGAAGAATGTTAAACCTTTTTACCTTTGGCTATAAAATGATAATAAGGAAATCTATTATTTTGTTACGCCGTACCCAGAAGTTATTCGTGTACTTTGTCTACTCAGGATGCCACAAAGATGCACACGTGAGTTCGAAGGGATTGCAGCTAAGGTTAGCGCCTCATTAAGGCTTTAAACAGAAGGAATGCAACAGTGGGACTTTCCTTCGACCTCCCCGTCAGAAGTATCCTTGGCGCCGTGGATGTCCTCTTGTGATATTTCCGCTCCACACTATACACGTGCAGCTTGGACTACACCGCCTTGTAGGTCCTTCCGATGTCAGGCTCTTCTGGCATCGCCTTGCATGATCATCCACACGCCCCAGAGGTAATTCGCCGCCGTCTTCTCCTTGCCGCAGATCTCGATGTCACCAGACGACTTCTCCCGACACTGTGATGTCCTCTCGGCGCACAAACCCCCTTCAGGCCGACCGCTATCTCGGCTCCTTCCTTCACTACGGCACCAGCTGAGTTGTCTGTCTGCCGCCCCCTCCTCTGGAATCTTTTGATCAACACTTCCTTGTGGAGGGGGGGCCCTACATACCTTTATTTCTTGGCTTGCCCTCATATTCTCTTCATCTTCTTTGCTGCACCGTTTCAATATCTATTTAGATTGCTCTATATTTTTGTATATGTCTCCTTCGGTAAACTCATATAATATTTATCTTTACTCATTGTCATGCTGTTAGGTTACTGGGTTACCGGCTCATCACCAATCACTACTTTCAATAAACTGTGGCATCGCGTTGAGGCAGAAGGAAAAGCTGTACCTATACATGCCATATAATCTCGGTATGACTCAATGCTGAGGCGTAAAGTGCTGTTTTTCTTTCAGATATGGTTCTTCTGTATTATTTGAATCAATACCTCTAAATTTCTTGAAAGTACAATAACTAATTATTCCCAGTATAATGTATTTGTAAATGGAGGAAATTGATCTATAAAAATAAAGGTCGCTTCTTTCAAGAAAAAAATAGACGCTGAAACTAAGTGTAATCTATTTGAACTCTCCTCAAACTAGCTTACTCGGGTCGGTCACAAAACCACAACACCAGCTTTGGCAAACTGAGAAGCGCCGACCCGGAGATAATTGTTTGGGGCTAAAAGCCCTCTCCAGCCTAAAGCGAACTTCATTTCATGAGATGATGTTGTGGCTTTGTCAATGACTTGTTGTCCGATATTTTGAGGACACGGTCAATAGATGTGGTTTAGTTTCTATTTTGAACAGAGATGTGACCTTTATATTTTATATAGAAAATGTCATTTTGCCATTCACATTTCTTTCTTGTGTGGCAATCTTAATTGCTAATAGTAAATCTAAAGTTCAGTTAATATAGGCGTTTTCTTTAAATATGGATTATAACTTTTTCTGAAGACTCTCTTCATTTTTTTTTAAGTAACGAACATAACTTTATTGATATATTAATTTTTACTTTTAAGTATTTATTTCCTCAATTATTCATGGAAATTTTAATCACTCATTTATTCAGCAGATATTAGCGAAAAGATAGAATAAACAATTTTTCAATATTGTTAACAGGACTACTCTCGATACTATTATATTCTGTGGCTAAATATATTTAACATTGGAATTAACATTGAGCGCACTTCAATTCTTTATTGTATTGTCTTTCAAAATATATATTCATACATAATAGACCTCGAACAAAAAAATATTTGTTAAATTGATTTTTATTTAAGTTGTTCAAAATTAAGCAACTTTAATATGCTATCCTTTAACCTAATGTAGCGTTTTATTACAGTTTACCTTTTCTTTAGGTATACTATGAATTTAGAGAATCATCTTAGAAATAATTTCCTTTTAACCCCGTTTAACTGCTCTAACAGTCCACCTAAATTGAACAAAATTATGTTAGTATTTTTAAAACTTAATTATAGATATTTATTCATAGGATTATTCAAATTTTTGTTGAAATTTCCTTTTCAAACACCCAGTATTTCTATAAAATATATTCCTATACAATTTAAATAAGAAACCTTTGAGTTTTTTTTAAAACAACCTTTAATTGTTCCATTCTGTAATTAAACCAAAATAGTTTTTTATTATTTTCTATAATTACAAAACTATTTTAGAGGCGTAAAATTATTTTTAAAATAAAACAATTTCTACTGTCCTTACTGCAATGGAAAAATTAAAGGAATTTTTTCCATTGCAGTAAGGACAGTAGAAATTGTTTTATTTTAAAAAGAATATTACGCCTCTAAAATAGTTTTGTAATTTGATAACAGATGGCACGCTAGTGCATCGTAACATAATTTTCTATAATACACATTATTTTTCCTTTCTCTTTCTCTCTCTCATACGGGAGGCCTTCAACATGATACAGCCCGACCTACAGGCCTACTGGCTCTTCGGCCAAGGGCTGGATGACAACGCCATCCTCGCGTCTGCCAAGTCATCAATTCACAGGTTCTTTCTGAGCCTTGAGATGAGGGGAGAACGTGACTTACTGTCTGGAGGAGGACTCTTTGTCGTTGTCTCCTGGACTTTACATAACTGTATATACTTATGTCTACAATATTAGCACTGTCAACTTGGTTACAGATTCCTAACAAAATAGCAATTCCAACTGTCTTTTTATAAAGTATATCCTTGTTTTTTTATTCTACTTTTCATTTAAATATCAATAGGGTATTAACATATTACTCAATGCCCTAATAATATAGACGTTGCGTGTATATATGGTTTAAATCATATTTCTATTTTTCGAAAAAAACTTGTAATTTAATTTTATTATTACAGGAGCACGAGGTCTATCAGACTATATTGTGCTATATTAGAATTATTTACATATATATCTTTAATTATTTACACAAAGAATTAGTAGTGTTTTATAAATCTGTGTACATATTGCTCTAAACTTGCCAAAGTGTTCATAAGATTGAGTATATACAGAAAGATGATTTGGCATTGTGTCAAAGTAAGCAAGTACAATTTGGTTAGTCAGAGGGCAAGCCAACAAAATATGCTCTGGTGTTTCAACATCTAGACAGCATTCAAATGTTGGATTATTTATAACTCAAGTCAAAGAGAAAACTTAAAAATATAATTGTAAAGATATATAGTAAGTCACTAATCTTGTATCTTACGTTGATTGACTCGTTCATCCAAGTGAAAGGAGAAGCTACTAGCAGCGAAGAAAAAAGAGCTACTGTAACCTCAATAAAGAAGCAACTAAGAAAGAACAGATGTAAAACAAATTTTCCTTTCTACTTTGTATGCAAATACTGGTCATAGAATTTGTTTTGTCCTTTAAAATATGTTTCTTGCTTCTTTTTTCCTTATTGCTTTCAACCTAGAGGAAAAGCCACGGCCTCTTAATAAGAGACTTTGTGTCTTTTATAAAGTTATTCTTGTTTTTTGTTTCTTCATCTTCTCCTTTAAATATCAAAGGGGTATTAACATAATACTAAATGCCCTAATGATGCGTTGCGTGTGTAAATAGTTTGAATAATATCTATATTTAAAAAAACACTTGTAGAGATATATAGTAAGACACTAATATTTTTTTATATTATATAGTGAGCGAGAATATTTTACTTTATAATTTTTGCTATATAACAATTTATATAAGCAACTAATAAAGGCGAATGGTTTACCTCAAAATCATTAGAGATTTAAATTTATTCTATTTTATCAAATCTCTCGTATAGCCCCTTAAACACAAATATACCACAATGATTTTAAAACCTAAAATGAGCTAGAATTATCACATTTTGAATTTAAATAAAAATGACCTTGAAGGCGAATATTTTTTAACCAAAAAGTTTGATCTTTTGAATTATATAATTAAAATATATTATTTTTCTTTCAATGTATGTGTCGAAACCCTATATATATATATAAAAATGATTACAATATTTCTAAAGAATAATTAACGCATATTTAACATCCAAAAAGTATAACGGAAATAATTCATTATGTAAAAAAAATTCAAATTGTAAGTAATCAAATACACGGAAGTTAGAAGAAAGAAGGCGTCTAGGGTAATTTGAGACACAAAAAGCTGGGGCGAGCTCCAAAAACTCAACCCATCTTTACGTTGAGCAACTCTGGCCCAGCAGACAGACTGGGTTTCCCAAGATCTTCCGGGTCAGCAAGGTCCCATCCATCTTTCTGGGGAACGTGAAGTCATTAGAGTGGTCAAACAAGGAGGTCTGAGAAAGTAATACATGCCGTTGCCACACCTGCCAAAGATCTATAATTTCTACGATGAGGGGGACAAAGCTGTGACAAGCAAGTTTCCTGAATCTAGAAAGGGGAGGCCTGAAGGTGAAATTGTTCTAAAAGTTTATTTCTTCTTCAGAATTTCTTCGCACCATTGCGACATTCACCAACCGCTAGGATTGCCTTAATCTCTTTTTGGTTATTCCCCGTTGACTTCTAAAATATTGAGGTATTTCCTGGGGAGACAAATGGTAACGAGGGTTTGCAATCTTTTGTGCAATACCTATATTGATAACGGTGTTTCTTACCTATACTATGGGAAATGGGTTCGTGTATTGAAAAATTTGTAATATTTTTTATTTAATAATTTTAAAATTTGATAATTCACACAAACAACTCCCCCCAACGAATTTTTTTCTAGATATTGGAGTTATTTGCTTATGGTTTTTAAAACTTAAGCTTCTCAAATATTTTTCGATTGTTTTTAGAGCATTGAACACTTGAGGCTTGAGAGTTCACCAAGTTTCATCAGAATAAGAAAGGGAATTTTTTAGGTTCAATTCGCGTGTTTATAAAATCAAGGGCTGTATTTATGACGTCTTTATAAATATTCATAAATCTTTTACCATTTTAACTAATTTCAGTAGAATATCCTAATCTGATTCTAAGAAATCAAAGCTATTTTAAGCTCAAATTATTAATTAATGGGGTATCATCAAATGTCTAGCGACCTGTAGATCCTAAAAGAATAAATATGATCATCCACGTCCAAATATTGAAAAATATCCATAATATCATACCCAAGGAAGTTTATATTCTTTAACAAATAACGAATTTGAATTATTTTTTTTATTTTTCAGTAGATTACGCATGTTAAATTCGCGTTGGAAAGTGTTTTCATTCTGCGTATCATTCCTTTGATAAGAAAGATAACTTTCAGATGTTAATTTTAGTTTAATTTGAAGGTGATTCATACTTTCAAACATTTTACAACACAGGATTTGTCATTGACTCAAATGATATAAACTTCATGGGTCAAGGCTCATCTTCTTTGATCGTCTAAACTTAGTTTTGACAAGTAAAATGTTTTATGTTCACAGAATGTGTCTGAAGGACTAACTAGTTACCATTCATATTCCATCTGGCGCATTAAACTCTTTACTTGAATTTCTACATCAGAATCTACAAGGAATATGAAAGTCAATTACATTCCTTTTCTTTTTTAACGACAAAATAGCGCATATTTCTTCCGTTATCGTTTGGGACTTCATAAACCTAGGTTTTACGACTCGAGTATGTGTGTCTTTCCCAAGTTGAATCTGGTTGCATCAGCGACCAAATCTTGTGGAAGATCGCCCTCTATCTGGCCTAGTTTAAATTCTTCAAGGACCGAATGATAAATGGCTTCTTTATGGTCTTTAGAATCTTGGAGAGGTTTATGGCTCTTCGTTCTTCCGGTATGGAAAATTTACTCGTTCATTTCTCTGTGGAATCTATCCTTAGTTTTATAATTACGATGTACTAACACGCCATCTGTTATGAAAATTAGAAATTATTTTAGACGCGTAATTTCTAATTTTCAAAGTCTTATAATATTGAGGACAATGATGAAATAAACACCTACACAAAATTTAAAACTTTACATTTTGATTTCTGTGAAAAATAGAAACATCGGCCAGTCAGTTTTTTTTATTTTCTTAACGTTTCAACAAAAATCTTGTCTTCATCAGGAGAAATAAAAAAAGCATTTGACAAGCCGTTAAAATTTGTTATGAGGTTGAAAGGGTGTTCTCACAGGATTTTTTGAATTCAGTACAACATCTAAAGCACGAGTCAAAAACAAATATTAAACCCGTCAAAGAATCTGATCTTGGAAACTATGATTTACATTTTGAGTTGTGAACTTCGAAACGCTTGCAATAGCACTGAAAGGAAAGTCAAAGATTCTCTATATACATTTTAAAAACAGAAAATAAAATGCATATCTATTTAATGCTAAATACAATGAATGCATTTCACCATCATAAATAATTTTGGTAATTAATAAGTTGTTTTTAAGGCTAATTTTTTAAATCAACGGGGTCGTCTCTTTTTCAATCTTTTGTTTGGTCATTGGTCGATATTTCACAGTTAAATAATTTGAAAATATAAAATGTGTGTGTGTGATAAGTTAAGGGATTAGATGTTTAAAGATTATCAAGTGTTCCGATTGTTCAATACTATGCAAAACAATCAATGTGATGGCTATAGCATAAACTGAAAAGATCTATTATAATTATATAATATTATTCTCTGAATATAGAGCAATACATATTTAAATCTTTAGAGATTTATTTATTTATTTATTTCAATTCAAAACGCTATGTCCCCCTAGGGACACTTGCGCTAAATGTACATACAAATATAACAAAGAAAATATTCAACATGAAAAGATACACAGAAAGCGACTTAGAAAGATTCATAAATATTATTTACATAAAGAGATATTCTTTGAATTTTATTTACAGTTACATCATTAAATTTAAAAATATATACATATATACACACATATACACGCATACACCTATATATTGTTTACAACCACAAGATATGTCCAATATTTCCTTGAGATCGTTACATCAAAGACCATTTTTCTCAATGAAATCCAAAATATATTTACAAAGGAAATTAAATTGTATATATGTATCCTTACTTGAAATTTAAAAAAATAAAAATTAGATAATAAAAAGGCATATATTGAATTGAAAATTCGAAACTATTATAGATGCGTATGATGCTAATAATAAAATCTCGGTATTTGGCGATTTGCGCTTTGGGGAATCCGAATTTTCATTATACAGTAGAACTTGCATATTCCGAACATCTTCAATTCGAACATGTATCTTGGTCCCTAGAATTTCCTATAAATATAATTTCCGTTTTTAATTCGAAATTTTGGATAATTCGATTTTTTTTTTGGTCCCTTTGGTTTCGAATTACCAGAGTTTGACTGTATTTCTAAAATAAATTGTTTGTAATTCGAATCATAATAGTTTCGAATTTTCATAACAGATGGCGCACTAATGCATCATAATATATTGGATTAAATAAAATATTTATTTGTCAATATTTCGTTTGGCTAAACGTCAACCTTTGTCAATTCATTACATTTTTGTATAAACAAATGTGGCGCTGAGTTTGTTTATACAAAAATGTAATGCCTTAACAAAGGTTGGCGTTCAGCCAACCGAAATATTAACAAATAAATATTTTATTCAATCCAATATTTACATTTTTATTATATAGATATCGTATAATTGTGTGTGAAAAAAATAATTTTAATAACTAGAGAGAATCAATTATTAATATTTATAAAATCACAAAACATGAAGGTATTTATTCCTCCCGATATTAGATTCATTGACTAGTAGATATAGGTGTCAATTTCAAACTTTTCAATATAGAGTAAGATATCTACTGAAACTTAAAAGAATCGAATAATATGCTATATTTTAAATTTACACACAATTAAAAACATAAAAATTTATGAAGTACGTTAATAATGTGATATTTAGTTGTTTTATAAAGCAGGAGTACCTCTTTTCCACTAATGAATATTTTGTTTTATGCTAAAATAAAATTAAGAAAATTAGCGTTCTCCTCCTCGGATATCTGGTTTTCACTATATCTATATAAAATATTGTTTGTAATTTGAATATTGAAGCAAAATTAAAGTAAATTATCTCTATATTGTTGTTGTGGTTGTGTCCAATGAAGAGCCTCAGATGTCCCCATGCAACTCTATCACAGCAGTCGCAATGTCCTCTTTCCATTATCATTGTGTTGTTATCATTCCAATGAAGAGCCTTAGATATCCCCATGCAACTCTATCACAGCAGTCGCAATGTCCTCTATCCATAATCATTGTGTTGTTGTCGTGTCCAATGAAGAGCCTCAGATGTCCCCATGCAACTATATCACAGCAGTCGCAATGTCCTCTATCCATAATCATTTTGTTGTTGTCGTGTCCAATAAAGAGCCTCAGATGTCCCCATGCAACTCTATCACAGCAGTCGCAATGTCCTCTATCCATAATCATTGTGTTGTTGTCGTGTCCAATAAAGAGCCTCAGATGTCCCCATGCAACTCTATCACAGCAGTCGCAATGTCCTCTATCCATAATCATTGTGTTGTTGTCGTGTCCAATAAAGAGCCTCAGATGTCCCCATGCAACTCTATCACAGCAGTCGCAATGTCCTCTATCCATAATTATTGTGTTGTTTTCGTGTCCAAAAAAGAGCCTCAGATGTCTCCATGCAACTCTATCACAGCAGTCGCAATGTCCTCTATCCATAATCATTGTGTTGTTGTCGTGTCCAATAAAGAGCCTCAGATGTCCCCATGCAACTCTATCACAGCAGTCGCAATGTCCTCTATCCATAATCATTGTGTTGTTGTCGTGTCCAATAAAGAGCCTCAGATGTCTCCATGCAACTCTATCACAGCAGTCGCAATGTCCTCTATCCATAATCATTGTGTTGTTGTCGTGTCCAATAAAGAGCCTCAGATGTCCCCATGCAACTCTATCACAGCAGTCGCAATGTCCTCTATCCATAATTATTGTGTTGTTTTCGTGTCCAAAAAAGAGCCTCAGATGTCTCCATGCAACTCTATCACAGCAGTCGCAATGTCCTCTATCCATAATCATTGTGTTGTTGTCGTGTCCAATAAAGAGCCTCAGATGTCCCCATGCAACTCTATCACAGCAGTCGCAATGTCCTCTATCCATAATCATTGTGTTGTTGTCGTGTCCAATAAAGAGCCTCAGATGTCTCCATGCAACTCTATCACAGCAGTCGCAATGTCCTCTATCCATAATCATTGTGTTGTTGTCGTGTCCAATAAAGAGCCTCAGATGTCCCCATGCAACTCTATCACAGCAGTCGCAATGTCCTCTATTCCAATTATCTCTATCAATAAACTAATTTAGAAATAACAAATTGAAAATATTCTAGCGAATATAATTTTCTTAATCACATTATTAATTTTTTGGGGTCGGTGGAAGTATGGTCTAAACCGTTGGTTTTCGACCGCTACGACCCGGGTTCGATTCCCGCATTGGGCACTTTTTTTCTAATTAAATAATGCTCCAATGGCCCCCGATTATTGCAAAAGTCCAACCCCACCAGCGAGTGCTAGTAATCAAACAGGCTCTGGCACATTTGTATGTGCAAAGTCGAATTGCTTTTCACACGTGTAGACATGTGGTGCACTTACAGTAAAAGCAGTCGCCTACTTCTACCCACCATGATTATCATGGCCTATACCACGTGTATTAGGGATAAGCAAAACAAAAAAAAAATATTAATTTGAGTTTTAAATCTTTAACAGTAAGAATTTTCATGGGGATGTTCAGTGCGGGTGTTTAGTAAATGTATTCCTATGAGAATATATACATAAGAGCTGGCATGAATAAAATATATAATAAAAAATATATAATTGATTGACATATTCAATTTTTGTAGCAATACGGATAGAGCAGAACATTTAATGATGCTGATTAATATAATGAAGGACATAAAAGGTTTAATGAGCACCAACCTTTCATTGTAAACCAAAGCAAAATAAGCTGAAATCAAAGAAGTTTACTTAATCTGAAGTTAAGAATTGCCACACATAGACAACACACACATCTTTCTTAGCTTTATATCAAGGAGACTCTTTCGAAAGCTAATCTTGTTTTGCTTTCGTTTAAAAGATTTGGCGCTCATGAACAATTTTGTCCTTTAATACGGCTAGCGAATAAAATCAGGTCGAGGTGTAGGCAGGTTTCATGGTGAGATTCTCACTGAATAGATCTAATGAAAGAGATACAGTTATAAGCGCTAAGACAGGCTAAATCAATACTATTCTAGCCTTCACTAAATTATGTTTAAATAATTCAACAAAATTAAATACTAAAGCCATACTACTTTTATATTACGATACACTATCGCGCCATCTGTTATGAAAATTAGAAACTATTTTAGACGCGTAAGATTCTTTTTGAAATTAAACAATTCCTACTGCCATTACTGCAATGGAAAAATTAATTGAAGGGCCTGGCTAATCAGTATGGTCGATAAACTCGCAAAACCGCTGGAAGGGTTCACCACTGATGAGCCAGGCCCTTCCATTAATTTTCCATTGCAGTAAGGGTAGTAGAAATTGTTTAATTTCAAAAAGAATCTTACCCGTATAAAATAGTTTCTAATTTTCAATACTACTTTAACTGACTTCCCTTCTATCACCTTTCTATATTGAATGTTCTGCTCTATTGCTACAAAAATTGAATATGTCAATCAATTTTATATATTTCATTATATATTTAATTCATGCCAGCTCTTATGTATATACACATAGGAATACAATTACTAAGAGAAAAAAACAACAGTCTTAAACTGTAAAAACATCATCCATATTTCATACTAACAGTCCATCAATCTCTTAGAAAGTTGGAGTAACATAATTACTGTCAACCACGTCTCAACAAGTTGTATAGATAATGCCTTATTAACTACACATTTGTTTTATTGATTTATTTTTTATTTTATTTATATTTAATAGATCTGAATCTTCTATATATGAATTGAATAATGCAACATATTTCTGTATGTGAGTTTCTTTTCATTTTTATTACAATCTCAAACTTTCAGGCAATACCACCCTTCTACAGAAGTACAACAATGAATAATGATTAAACGCCGTTATAATATTGTTCATTTTTGTACTCCTGTAGAAGGGCAGAGATTCCCGAAAGCTTGAGATTGTAATAAAAATGAAAAGCAACTCACATATCCAGAAATATGTTGCATTATTAAATGTTATTTATGATAAGGCACAATTTGTATTATAGATTATAAACACAAGGTAATAAGACCAAATCCGAATAATTAAATAGTGTGCGACGTTTCTGTAATATTGTTGTTACCATCTTCAGACAAAGGTACT
This sequence comes from Cordylochernes scorpioides, assembly GCA_030710605.1. NCBI lineage: Eukaryota > Metazoa > Arthropoda > Arachnida > Pseudoscorpiones > Chernetidae > Cordylochernes > Cordylochernes scorpioides. The sequence continues at coordinate 64,390,499 of CP092874.1, read as the reverse complement.
GAATCTTCTTCAGCTCATAGGAAGAATAACTTCTTAGGTCCATTGAAGTCTATAAAAATGATAAGACACAATTTGGATTATAGATTATAAACACAAAGTAATAAGACCAAATCCAAATAAATAAATAGTGTGTGACGTTTCATTACTTTCATTACTTTTGTCTGAAGATGGTAACAACGCTGTTACCGAACCGTCACACTATTTATTTATTTGGATTTGGTCTTATTACCTTGTGTTTGATGTTATTTATATATATATAAAACACCTTTATACCGTGGACATATTGAATTCGAGGATATATTAACATATAAATGTGAAATAATTTATTTTAATCACAATATACCAAATATCTGAGCTTATTTATAAGTAAATAATGATATATTATTCACGATTAAGAACTTTTAAAGGGAGATTGGATTATGGAATTAAATAGTTCCCTCGATTGTCGATAGATGGCACCACTAGGTCCTCTCTAAACGCATTAGAAGAATAACAAGGTGTTTAATTTAATTGTATAAACGTCATTATTGTATGAATGGAACTATTTAAATTTACTTTATAACAATTAGAAGAACTTCAAAACCTCAATAGAATTCAACAAACAACTTTAGCAAGACTAAGAAGTGGCCATATAAAAACCTTAAAATTTCAAAATGGACAAAAAACCTTCAATAACTGCTTGAAATGCCATAGTGCGGAAGCTTCTCCGGAACATATCATGCTCAGAACTGACAATAGAGGACTATTTTCCAGACCTATAACTACCATCGCAAAATTGGAGAGGAGTGGACTTCAGGAATTGGTTTTAACCATGGAGATAAGCACCACCACCACATTTTTATTTTAAATCGCAGATCTATAAGATCAATTTTATGAATAATCAATAAATAAAATTCACCTTTTCGAAGAGCTACTGTTAAAATGCACTAAGAAAGAAAAAAAATTGAGTACCTGTCATTGAACAATTAGATTTATATTAAAAGGAAGGAATCAAAGCGACAAGTTTCTTTGTGCGGTATAATCTTGGCAGCTTTCGGACTATGATGTTCTTTAACAGGCTACTATACAAGTATCTTCACTAGTTTATTGTATAGTAGCCTGTTGACAATTGATAATCAAAATAATTTTATTGACATCTTGTCAAACCATGCAAAGTACACAGTCTGCACTATTTAAAAAAAGATAATTATATATATGAAAAAACAATAGAAAAAAAAAAGGTCAGATGTTGATATTAAAAATAAAAAATGCATATCCTGACCAGGAGCACATGTGCTTTTCAAAAGGCAGAGCGCCATCTGGTGGAAGAGAAATAAACTATTCATTGATTTAACCTGTTCCCTGATATTTGGCCAACCCAATTTCTTGATAATGATGGTTTTTATTGAATAATCAAGAAATTGGGTTGGCCAAATATCAGGGAACAGGTTAAATCAATGAATAGTTGATTTCTGTTCCACCAGATGGCGCTCTGCCTTTTGAAAAGTACATGTGCTCCTGGTCAGGATATGCCTTTTTTATTTTTAGTTATATATATATGCATCATAATTTGTACAAAGAATATGGCGCCTCTGCCAGCGCTGCAGAATTTGGTGGTGAATCGCCAGAGGGTCTCCAGCGACACCACGTATTTCGTGATCTACAAGGAAAACGTAGATCGCGTACTTCACCGCTGAGGAGATGGTGATGGTGTGGTCCTCGAGACCAACTGGAAAGATCCAAGACTGCAGGTCCGGCCGATGATGGAGAATACCTCTCGGATGACAGGACGAACGGCGCTGCAGGTCCAGTAGCGGTGGGCCAGTAGCCTGTTGAAGGACTTCATAATCCGAAAACTTGCCAAGATTATACCGCATAAATAGATAAACTCGTCGCCTTTAGATTTGATTCCTTCTTCGAAATGTTGTCTGGTGATTCCTCCTCTCGAGTTTTATATGAGTAAAGGTAAAGGCGACGAGGGACAATCATCGTGAATTTTGAACTGTAGCGGCCCCCAAATATTAACTTTTCATATTTTCAAATATAAGTTTTAATTTGTTTAATTAAAAATATAATTTTATATATGAAAAAACAATAGGAAAAAAATAAAAAGGTCAGATGTTGATATTAAAAATAAAAAAGGCATATCCTGACCAAGAGCACAATGATTGTCCAGGTGTAATGAGTTAAAACATACATTTTCAATTCATTTTTTTTAAAAGCCTTTTTCAGAAGATATTTCTTATTAAATATAATGAATTATAAATTTGAAAAAATTACATACTTAATTCTCTCTCACTACATGTATATTATATAATCTAAAAATTCAAATTAAACTGGCGGAACCGCTGAGAGGGTTCACCACTGATGAGCCAGGCCCTCTCATTAATGTTTCCATTGCAGTAAGGGCAGTAGAAATTGTTTAATATCAAAAAGAATCTTACGCCTTTAAAATAGTTTTGAATTTTGATAACAGATGGCACGCTAGTGCATCATATTATAAATTTGTTTAATAATTATTTGATTCGAATATTAAATTAAAATATTCATCTTTTAAATATAAAATGCTCATAAAATATACTTTATCAAAATTATATAAATGAACATTAATATCACATTATTTGTTATCATAATAATATAATAAAACTAGACGAATGACCCGGGCAACGCCCGTGTTTTACCCGATTGAATGTTTTAATTCAAATACTATTTGTTACAATTATAAATTGGAACCGTGGATGTCACTCTTGTGAAACTACCGCTCCAAACTTTACATGTACATTAGGTCAGCTGGTATTACCCCTCATTTTCACCGCTAGAGGCGCGAGCGAATTGACTTTTTGTAAATATACATAATTATAAAGATAGAAGCTTCTATAGAAGATAATGATCATAATGATGATGCGCGCGCATCCGTGACAGTGATGAGGAATTGAGGAAAGACGGTCGTGACTATATATTAATGACGAATGACCCGGGCAACGCCCGGGTTTTACCCGATTAAATGTTTTTATTCAAATACTATTCGTTACAATTATAAATTGGCGCCGTGGATGTCACACTTGTGAAACGTCCCGCTGCAAACTTTGTGTCTGAGAAGCGATATTTTTATAGAAAGATGATCTGGCTTTTGTTTTCTGCTCGAATGAATGTTTTTCTATTAGAATTTTGTTCCTGCGTACAAAATAATGAACTGGTTTCACCCGTGGTCTCTGCTTTTTGGAATTTTTCCCGATATAATTTTGTATCTGATAATCAAACATGATACAGCAATATCGTCATCATCATTTTCTGACTAAAAATATATAGTTTTAATAATTGATTTATATATTTTTTAAAATAGCCTATCGTCTTCCCCGTATTTTTTACCTATGTATGGACATTTTGGTTTGAATTAGTGAACTACTGCGAATTTGTATACCGGACATACAAACAAACATACAAACAGACAAACATACAAACATTCATTTTTATATATAGAGAGATTTACTCTTCATTGTTGGCTTTTTTTATTATATTTACTCTTCATTGTTGACTTTTTATCTTACATTCACTCTTCATTGTTGGCTTTTTATATTATATTTACTCTTCATTGTTGGCTTTTTATCTTACATTCATTCTTCATTGTTGGCTTTTTATATTACATTTACTATTCATTGTTGGCTTTTTATCTTACATTCACTCTGTTGGCTTTTTATATTACATTTACTCTTCATTGTTGGCTTTTTATCTTACATTCACTCTTCATTGTTGGCTTTTTATATTATATTTACTCTTCATTGTTGGCTTTTTATCTTACATTTATTCTTCATTGTTGGCTTTTTATCTTACATTTACTCTTCATTGTTGGCTTTTTATCTTACATTCATTCTTCATTGTTGGCTTTTTATATCATATTTACTCTTCATTGTTGGCTTTTTATCTTACATTCATTCTTCATTGTTGGCTTTTTATATTATATTTACTCTTCATTGTTGGCTTTTTATCTTACATTTATTCTTCATTGTTGGCTTTTTATATTATATTTACTCTTCATTGTTGGCTTTTTATCTTACATTTATTCTTCATTGTTGGCTTTTTATATTACATTTACTCTTTATTGTTGGCTTTTTATCTTACATTCATTCTTCATTGTTGGCTTTTATCTTACATTTATTCTTCATTGTTGGCTTTTTATATTACATTCACTCTTCATTGTTGGCTTTTTATCTTACATTCAATCTTCATTGTTGGCTTTTTATATCATATTTACTCTTCATTGTTGGCTTTTTATCTTACATTCATTCTTCATTGTTGGCTTTTTATATTATACTAATGATGATGCGCGCGCATCCGTGACAGCGATGAGGAATTGAGGAAAGACGGTCGTGACTATATATGTTGATAATCCAAATTGTACCTTATCATTAGATTTGGTCTTATTACCTTCTAATCTATAATCCAAATTATTTGGATAATGATAATGATCATAATGATGATGCGCGCGCATCCGTGACAGAACCGGCCGGCCGGCCAGCCGGCCAGCCCGCCCATGACGGTCGTGACTATATATAGGGATAATTATACATCATTCTAAATCATTAACCATATAATATATTTATACTATAATATATCAAACACATATATCTAACATTTTATAATCTAGAAATGATATTTGACCACCACAACACATACAAAAAGAACACCAACATGTAGTATACAACAATACTTCTGATAATTTGTATTAAATAAATTTAATTAAAAGTTGATTTTACGATATATTTGTAGTTTGACTTCGCTTAGAAATCCATGCCGCCCACAGAACTAATTAGTGATATCAATTTGAAGCACCTTATTAGCTAGTTTTTATGCTTAACTAGACGAATGACCCGGGCAACGCCCGGGTTTACCCGATTAAATGTTTTATTCAAACACTATTCGTTACAATTATAAATTGGCGCCGTGGATGTCACTCTTGTGAAACGTCCCGCTCCAAACTTTACAGTCAGATTAGTTACGATATAAATCTTCAAATCGAGCGAGCGTCTATAAATATTTCGATTTAGATCAAGTATTCTAATTATTGAGCGAACTATTATTAATAAAATTTTGAGAAGATTTCGATTTTAAACGTATTTATAACCTTGATAGAGGGCGCTGTTCGTGAGCTAAGTAGAATAATTTGAATATATAGTTTTAATATTTAATTTATATATAATTTAAAATAGCCTATCGTTTTCCTCGTATTTTTTTACCTATGTATGGAAATTTTGGTTTGAATTAGTGAACTAATGCGAATTTGTATACCGGACATACAAACCAACAAACAAACAAACAAACATACAAACATTCATTTTTATATATATAGAAGATATAATATAAATGAGTTTTAAAAATTGTTAAAAAAAAATGCATCGGCCGGGAATCGAACCCGGGCCGCCCGCGTGGCAGGCGAGCATTCTACCACTGAGCCACCGATGCGTATACAAAATGGCCTTATTTGGGTATTCATTCCATTCCGGATTACTCCGCGTAAAAAAAATAGTTCTTCAAATTAAAAAAAGAAATAGCCAAAAATAATAAGCAAAATGTAGCCAAAAATTTTCCTCAGGTTTATAAAAAGCGACATGCAAAATTTGGAACCAATTGGTTCAGTAGTTTTTGAGTTTATCGCGAAACAGACAGACAGGCAGGAATTGACTTTTATATATATATAGAGATATATATTTTACTTCTTTACTCAATATATGATTGTCCATGTGTAAGGAGTTAACACATATTTAATTCATTATTTTGAAAGCCTTTTTCAAAATATATTTCTTATTAAATATAATGAATTCAAAACTCAAAATATTTTACATACTTTATTCTCTCTTACTACTAAAATTATTTCAAAATTGAGAAAATATTTTCACAGAATTTTGATGTAAATGATCAAATATAAAAATGTCGCTAGTAATTAATTTAGAACTATAAATTCGACTTAATGTAAAACAAAAGGTCAGTAGCATTTTATGTTTCGCCCTTTCTCTCTTATTGACAAGTGTGGCGAAGGCTACCATCTACAAGTACCATCTTGGTCTTGAGTTGGGTAATGCCAGCCAACACATCGACCTGCCCACTCTGTGGGAAAGAACTCTCGAAGTCCATCGGTGGCGGAGTCTTTCCCGCGGTGAACCCCACTAATGAAGACCTTGTATATATTTTTATATATGTATATTTATCAATTACTTCATATATTTATATCTATTTTTTCATGTATTTATCATTATATAATATTATTTATTCATACTTATATTTATTCTGTATATAACCTTATATAATCTTAGATGGACATTGAAATAAATCAGTTTCAATCTCAATCTCTCTCACTACATATATATTATACACTGGTGTCCAAAATATAAGAAACTTTTGTTTTTTAATGATATGTTTTAAAATATACAACGCTAAAAGATGAAAGGTAATTTAATTAGGTATTTTAAGTCGTAGAATTTATTTATCGCAACCATTCGATTCGGTAAAATTGAAAATATGCAAATTTTTGCTTGTCTTTATAAGTGTGCTATTTGGCGTGTCGTTTACCCCATCTAAGAATTGTCCAATTATAATTTTATTTAATCCTTAGTTAACTATGAGTTTACGAAAAATTTTAGCAGATGATTTAAAATGGAGAGCTGTTGGAAGAATGGAGGCAGGGCAATCACAAGTTGAAGTAGCAAAATGGCTGAATGTGAATAAATCTGTGGTCAGCAAAATATGGAAACAGTTCATTGAGACAGGAACCATCAAAAGAAAAGAAGGTTCTGGTAGAAAAAGAAAAACAGCTACCTCTGAAGACCGTTATCTGGTCGTAACTTCCAAGCGCCATAGGGAGATGACAGCTATTCAACTCTCTAATGAACTCTCAAGTGCTACTGGAACGAGAATTTCAAGACAAACTGTTTACCGAAGGCTTCACGAAGGTGCTCTTTATGCAAGACGACCAATGGTCTGTATCCCTTTAACCTCTGCTCACAGGACAGCCCGCTTGAATTGGTGCTTGGAACATCACGCCTTGACTCATGATCAGTGGGCCAATATCCTCTTCACTGACGAGTCAAGATTTATTGTAAACACAGATTCTCGACGAGTTTTCATCTGGAGGGAGCCTGGAACCCGCTATCATCCCAGTAACATCAGGGAAATAGACAGTTTTAGAGGGGGCAGTCTCTTAGTCTGGGCTGGCATCAGTTCTAGCAGACGCACACCCCTCCACATTTTTTTCTGGAGGCACTTTAACTGCCCAAAGGTACAGGGACGAGATCCTTGAGCCCTATTTAAGATCTTTAGAGATCAAATTGGTCACAATTTAATTTTAATGGACGATAATGCTCGTCCGCATTGGGCTAGGCTAGTCAATGAATATCTCCAAAGTGAGAATATTCGAAGGATGGATTGGCCAGCCAGATCTCCGGACCTAAATCCAATAGAGCATGTGTGGGATGCTCTAGGGAGGCGTATTGGAGCTCGCCACCCCTCTCCCAGAACCCTCGTTGAGCTAAGAACTGCTCTATTGGAGGAGTGGGGTTTACTACCCCTGGACCTCCTCCAAAGCCTGGTAAACAGTATGAGGGCTCGCTGTGAGACCTTGATAGCTGTTAGAGGTGATCATACTCCCTATTGATATCTTATTTCTTTAAGATCTGGAACCTTAGCTTTGGGTGTGTTGGTAATAATGGCATATTTCATAATTTCAAATATTTTTCTATTTTCATATAGCTAGTCAAATTCTCCATAGTTCAAACTATTTGTATACTAAATTTCATATTTATTAACAAATTAGCTTTAGAGAAATATCAATATTGGTTAAGTTTCTTATTTTTTGGACACCAGTGTATAATCTAAAAACTCAAATTCAACTTTTGTCATCACCGTTCTTAGAATGACTTTCAGTTTTGTTGTAAATATACGTAGTTAACATATCTATCTTTTGAATCACTAATATAGGATTAACTTTATAAATTCTATATAGTGTGAAAATAACTAATGTGTTATCTTTCTTCAAGTAATTGAAAATAAAAGCTACTTGATGGTAAATAATTATCTTTTTTTTATCACGACTGCACCTTTAACCCTTTATCTTATCAATCCTTTATCTAACAACAAACAAATTATTCATAGAATATATATGCGCTTTATTATCAACCAATGTTTGGATAGAATTTTCTAGAATATCTAATTTATTCTCTCATTAGAGATTCTCTCTACCGCTTCTATGCAATATTTTAAACATTTTATATTTCAAACAATAATATCTCTAAGTTCACGTTATTTAAAATCTAAGATTTTTACTTATATCTAAAACTCTAAGCAAAAATATTAGAGCAAATTCACTTACCATTTTTTTTTCTCTTCTTATGAGGAGCTTCTTGAAATTCCTACATTCATTTCTCAAGATATCTAGAAAGCTTATTAGATCTGCTATTTCCGTTTCTTACGCTTGCCGCCTTTGGCTTATGAGAGACCAAATGCAGGAGTCCAACGTATTGCCATCAATAAAAATGGATATTTCTTCGGACTAACCTTTCTTCAATTATGAAAATATTGGAACAGTGAGAGATAATGAAAAGGAATTAACAGTATTTACATAAAATTAAAAGTAATAAAACTTGATTTAAATAATTCTTGGCGTGAAAATATAGTGGCTGGCAATATAATTTTATATTAGATAATAAAAAGGCATATATTGGATTTAATAAAATATTTATTTGCCAATATTTCGATTGGCTGAACGCCAACCTTTATCGAGGCATTACAATTTTGAAGAAACAAACTAAGCGCCGCATAGTGTTATCATATCACAGTTGAAATAATTAAAAAATATATATAACACTATGCGGCGCTGAGTTTGTTTTTACAAAAATGTAATGCCTTGATAATGGTTTGTTGTACAGCCAACCGAAATATTGGAAACTATTTTTTTAAATTAAATTTAATATATGCCCTTTTATTATCTAATGATT